>JAODLJ010000025.1:66496570-66509683 GCA_027576115.1 Cathorops melanopus
CACAATTATGTGCTACTCTGTGTTGGTCTATCACATAAAATCTCAATAAAAAACTTTTAAGTTCGTGGTTGTAAGGTAGAAAAATGTGAAAAAGGTCAAGGGGTATGAATACTTTTTCAAGGCACTGTACACACTGGTGCCTCTGAAGACTTTCCTTTGGACCTATAAATGATCTGAGATTGCTCGGTTTCTTTGGATGCGCTCAAAAACAGCGTATGTATTCACAGTTCAGTGTGTGGCATGCAGCTGAGCCTGTGTTTGGACCGAGCGCATTAAGCTAATCAATAGCCTGTGCCGTATTCCACGCTGCAGTTGGAATGTGTGGGAGCAGCTGTGTATCGGAGCCTCATTATGGAGGCCGAGTCGTAGCGGATATCCCCCTGCCAGGAGCGGCTCTGGACGTAGAGAACTCATCGATGACCTCCCTCGTTCTCCGATGCCTTGGCATCACTTTATCGATTAGCTGGTGCAGTTTATCATTTTCAGAAACCGACCAAGGGAAGTGGACTTCCTCTGGAGCAGCCATGCAGAGGCTAAGCCTTTATAAGTCCTCTAATGAACCACTCACTTCAAACGGGCCTCATTTTAAGAGTACAAGCTGCAAGGGAGAGAGAGAGAGATGGTTGTGTTGTTGAACTTTACAGATGAGCGGTAACAATATACGGCAAATGGAAATCTTAAAAATGCGACAAAAATCTGCAGAGATTTTTCTACACTGAATGAAGTGAAGGATATGTTGAAAAATAGCACACTTTTGTGACAGCTATTTGCAGTAAATGGCACAAGACATTTCTCGATTACATTCATTATGTCTTATATTAGATATGGTTAGTTTTTTTGGAAACATCAGCTGATAAGATGCGTCACCAACCACATCCGGTGACACTCTGAGGAAGACGACAGTTACGTACGTTGAAACATGTCAGGTAAACAAACCAAAAACTACATGTCTGATAAAAAAGAAAAAACTAACCATGGCACAAGACATGTTTAGAAATTCAGATTTAGTCTCATTGTAATGTGCTTCTTTGTGTATTTATGCTAGTCATGTTAATGCAGCAGGAAACTTTTTTTTTTATAAATAAAGTGAATGATAATGTTTTAGCATTAAATTAATGACTTCCTGGTGAGGATGGACTTTTATTTTCAGGTCTGACTGAGATTAAGATTAAGGTTGAGGTTAAAGTTAAGATTCAGTTTAAGATTAAGATTAAGAGCAGGTTTGTCGGAAAGGCTTCACTTTGCAACACTGAACTGTAGCAACATTAACAGGACAAAAACTACCCCTAGGGGTCTAAGTGCTGGTTTAGAGGCAGGTTAATAAAAATTAGGGAAATTTTAAAAAGGAGCACTGTTAAAATGTTGTGAATTGAGGTACAATTCAATAAATTTGGCGAGTATGAAATAGAATCAGAAGAACCTTGACAACATTTTTGCCATGACCGCTCGCCAAGTTGGTGTACACCAAGTGGGCTTTTAGTCTCCGAACTTTCAGTGTGCTTCAAAGAAATGAAGAATTTGGTTCCAAAACGCGATAAATGCCAAATTTGAAAAATTGAAATTCCCACCACCAAACCATCAGCAATTATCATATCTTACTCGTACCATATTCAGTTTTCGCCAAAACACGATATCTGTCATTGATTTACGAACTACATTACGGCATTTCATTTCAAAATGTGACAAGCCCCACCACCGATTTTTCTCAAAACCAGACATATCCATTTGGCCAATCAGAGGCCGCCATTGGCGTGAAGTCTTCTAAGATGGCTGTGCTCATGAAGTAGGAAATCACTTCTCGCATTTACTGGACAATTTCACGCTGAATTATGAATAATTTCAATAAAATAATCTAAAAAAATAAAATCTATAAAATAATCTGTCGTGAAATAACACGGTTAAATGCAATGGGTTGTTGCTAAAACACGTGACAGGGAATGGGATGTGACATATTATCGCTCGGGCAGTGACTTCCCCACGATATGGGACAGGATGGACCCATGACATATGGGACAGGACATATGGGACGGGATGGGACACCTACCTTATTGTCTGTGATAGGATATAATTTATTAATTAATAAATAATTTGTTGAAATATTCTTGTGTTGACTTGTCATTTCTTCTTCTCATGTCATAAGAAATAAATATGAACAAATACTAATTTATTTGTTATTTCTTTCTTTTCTTTTCTTTCTTTTGATTATTCTTAACTCACTAGAGTATGTTATCCAAACTATACCTACACATGACAGGACAGCTAAGGTAAGATCCCTCAGGATGGGACAGGACAGATAAGGTAAGATCCCCCAGGACAGGACGTGACAAGAGTTTAATGTCTGTGAGCAATAATATGTCCGTGACAATTATTCCGGTCCGTGATGGGACGGGGAGGTGACCATGAGTGATAATATGTCATGTCCCGTCCCGTCCCTTGTCACGGGTTTTAGTAATCGTCACTTTTAAATAGAAAAGGATATGTAGCATTTTGGGGAAAATGCCGTGGAGTGGATATGTAGCGACTTGACAAAAGAATAATTACTTGGTTCAGTTAAAAGCTGTTAATTAGTTCTGGATTTCATTTTTGAAGTTTATCATTAAGGAGTTAGTCAATAAATTTTAAAAGGAAAACCACTGTATCCTGTTTTATCACTTCCCGTAATCAGAAAAAGTGATTCCAATGGATATCAATTCCATTTGGTTTTGGAACCAAACTCTTCAAATAATCATTAAAAAAAACTCTGAAATAACATACAGGCTATTTTTGTCCCAATTCCTTTTCAATGAATAAATACTTTAATAAAATAGCTCAAATAATAGAAAAATGACAATAAAGGACACTAGCTGTATAACACAAGCAGCAACTACAACAATAATAAATGTAGCTACAAGCAGCGATGAAAGGGGGCCAAGCATTTTTTTGGCTCCACTCTTCAGTGATGGAGGAAAACCATCAAGGAGATACAAAATTTGAAGGTAAAATGACATATTGTTCCTGAGATATTACCTCACTTCCTGTTTTCAGAAGCACTCCGATGTTGCAAATGAACTCAAAGTTTGTTTGTTAACTTTAAATCCTGTTGCGAAATATATGCGACAGTTTGATGTCAGTATGTTAAAGCGTCACGGAGGTACACACTCACTTCCTGTTGGGTGACTTAGCTTAAAGAAGAAATGTTCTATGACACTCTGTTCCAAATTTCATGCTTATTGGAGAAGATTTCTAGGAGAAGAAGCAAAACACTTTCCTGTTGTTGATTATTAGCTCATCTAGCCGACAGGTGATGAGTTTATGCCATCATGTGTCGTCTGTCGTCCATCTGGCAAAGTTGTGGACTAATTAAGTCTTAATGCCTTAAGCAGTTCAACAAAAATCACTTCTTCTTGGTCAATTCCTCGCCATTTTGGATTCCTTCTGGTAAATAGGTCCGTATTCCTAGGGTGGATATCGCTTCTATATATAGCTTGCAACATTTATTGCGCACATTAAGGTGGCCCACTTGAGATCATTCCTTCTGGACTAGATGGGGGCGGAGTGAGCTACGACGTCATTGACGGTCTCATTTTACTATAACAGCACCACACACAGGGGATTGTTCCTTATTTATTCCATCTCATGCTGCTGTATGACAGTGTTGCTGGCCAGATGATGGTGCTGATTGGAGGGAAGAAGCAGAACATCATGTCTGGGACATCCTCCAACTGAATACCTCTCATCTGGTCCTACTAGAGTTCTGGAGGCTTGGTCTGTGGAGGTGGCGTCAAAGTTCTGGTTTCTCAAGATGGTCTTTCCTGTCCTTCATTTTTGTTGACAGGAAGTCAAACTGTGACTGAGCAAGCAAGCGAGCAAGAGAGAGAGAACATTCCTCTGAATGTTCCTCTAAGGGTTCCTGGTGATGGTTTGTTCCAGCTAATGGGTTTGGGTTTTTTCTTTTTGTTTTATTTTTTTCCCCACGATGGTCCTTGGACCCTGCTGTTCCTGTTTAATTACCTGTGAGGCAAAAAGCAGCAGAATTATTAAGAAACTGTCACACACACTCCATCACACATCATCATACATCACTCTGACCTTACAGAGGACAGCACGGCCTTCCCCAGGTTTCTTCTGGATGTGCTGTAAATCCATGGTTCTCTCTGAAAACACACACACACATTATTTATTGTAAGTCCTTACAGAAACATGCTTTCATTTTATTTATGGAGCAAATCAGCAGTTAAGCTTATGAATTGTTAAAGACGCTAAGAGGCAATAAAGGTTTATAAATGTGTCAATGGGGAAACATTTCAGCAATGTGTTTTTGCATTCTAGCTGTTTGAGGAACATAAAAACATTTATCTCTCTTGTTCTCTGGATGATCATTCAATAGAGAACCTGCTTTCATAATCTGAAGTTCTCCCATAGTGCAGAACTGCATTGTTTTAGCATTTCTCTCCATTGATTATTGATGATAAGGGTTCCTTTAAGGGTTCTTAGGGTTCTTAGCTTGTCCTTCTGGGTAAGCCATGAAGTTCTATGTCGAACCCAACCTCAGAGGCTTCCAATTAGAAGCCCATTAAGAAACGAAGGAACATCAAGAAGGTTGCTCCTCTGAGGGAACCCTTGAAGGCTCTCTTTAGACCCTACAACAGATGACTTCCTGATCAGAAAGGCTTCCCAATAGAACCGTTTTTAAAGTGGCACTGAATATTTCCCTCCTCCAGGACCTTAAGCAGATCTCATTAATGACAATTGTTTAATCAGAACAGGGAGAAGGTGCATTAAGAAGTCACTGAGAACCCTGGTTACATCTTCTCCTCACACACTTGTAAATGTTCTCTGTGTGATTGAAACTTTCACCGTTTGTCTTTATAGACTCACCGATTGGTGGTGTCATTAGTGTTAGCACTCATTGAGCTAACTGAGGCTTGTTTACGACCAGCACGCTCCATACTGCTGACTAAACAACAAATCAGTGCTGAGGAACCGACTGAAAAAGACACACACAGAGCACCAAACATCTGAGAGCATCTACAGGGATTGCATTAATTAAAATCCAGACAAAAGCATATAAAAATTCAGTATCATCAGATTAATCAGGATGTAAGTAGTGCTGAAGAGAACAACATTTTGTCAACATTTGTATGAAAAGGGGCAGAGTTAGCACTCATTAAAACATTTTCTTACAACTTTGCTGGTATGAAACCAAAAAGATTCCATTCTTTCTGCTGTGGTTGGTTTTGTTACTCACAATGTCAGCATGTACAAGAACACTGTAGGAATGAGATTCTAAAATCTGGAACTTCTAGGGTTCTTTCGATGTCTCTCTTGGGGAACCAGTGAAGGTTTTGTCTAGAAGAAAGAATTCTTCGATTTCAAGTAGAACCATTCTAGGAAGCTAAGAAGGCCTTTGTTTTTGTTTTATTGGTTGGTTAGTTGGTTGGTTGGTTGGTTTGTCCATCTGGAGAACCCTTTTCAGAAGCTAGAGTAAGAACCTTCAACTGTCCAATAAACCCTTTTTGAAAAAGGTTAAATGTAAAATTTTAGATTTCTGTTGTATCCCTCTGGAGGAACGCTCCCTCTGATTAAAATGCGACAGCAGTGTTTCCTTTTAGAGAGTAGAGTCCAGTGGAACCCACTTAGGAAGTGCATTTAAACATCTAAATATCCCTTGGTAGAATCCTTACAAGCAAACAACAGAACACTCTTATGGCATACTCCCATTAGGTACTGGTTGCCTGGTACTGTCCCTGAGTATGAGTGCCATCTCACATTATGCAACGCAGCAATTTTCAGTAAATTGCACTGCACATATAAGAAGATCTTTATGGAGGCAGCTGATGCTGAGGAAGGAATTTGCAGCTTAGCTTGCCAATTACAACTCACATTCATCAATAAGGTGAAAATTAAACCTGTTATTACATTACATTCATGACATTTAGCAGATGTTCTTACCCAGAACAACATACCCAGAGCAGCCTGGTGAGCAGTTAGGGGTTAGTTGCCTTGCTCAAGGGCAGTTCAGCCATTCCTGCTGGTCCAGGAAATCAAACCAGCGACCTTTTGGTCCCAAAGCTGCTTCTCTAACCATTAGGCCATGGATTCACTCAAATCTTCTCAAACAAATTGGAGTTCATAGCATTTGAGTTACGTGCTTGGGTTACGGTTACCGATTGCACTGAGGTGTACCAACTGTTGTAGTCAAGACCACCTAAACTGAGACCAAGTCATGACCGAGACTGAAACAAGACCAAAACTTTGACTGGTTGAGATCAAGTCAAGACCAAGACCAAAGCAGGGTGAGACCGAGTCAAGACCAGGATCAGACCAGTGGGTGTGAAGGGGGTGGGGGAGGGATGACATATGTTAACAGGAAGAAAATGTTCAAATTAGTGATGAGTCATGTTGTTGGTCACACTTGAAGCAGGAAATTTTACATCCAATCACAGTAACGATGTTAATAAATAAATCAGACAATGCACAATGATTTTAGTGAAATCCCCACAATTGCAGTCTCGACTGGTCTTGAAATACAATCCAGAGTCCTCTGTGTCTGAGATTGAGACAAGACCAAGTAAAAATGCGGTTGATTCCAAGACGAGACAGAGACCTTCAAAAAGTGGTCTTTAGATGGTATAACACTATGTGGACCACTCTTGAGTCCAACTGAACAGAGTCCGAGCCCACCTCTTCAAGCAGGCCAGGACACAGAACACAACCATCCTACTTGTGAAACCAACCAGACTTTGGGGGTCAAGCAGGTCACATTGGATTGAACTCTTTAAACTCCTTTCTGGAGGAATTGTTTCTAAAACATCTATAGAGATAATGAATGGGAAAAATACTTCCTGAATCAAAGCTATTAGAAAAGCAAGAGGTAATTAACGTGTGTACACGTGTGTGTGTGTGTGTGTGTGTGTGTGTGTGTTAGGTTCAACTGTAACATTCCTCCATTATACAGCAAATGTTTGCACTGAACTCTCAGAACGATGAAGTCCAATCGATGGGATATATATATATAAGGAAACGTCGTCCCAACACACATATGCGTGCAAACACACACACAGATGATAAAATATGCATGAGTCCAGAGTGTTAATGTGTTGCAATGTGGATATTGAGATGATCCACAGTGGATGTTTGTTCAGTTCCATCCGTGCATCAGCTGCAACAATTCAATAATTATTATTGATTTGCACACCAACTGTCAATCTCAGGTCCGAGAAGAGATTGAGAGAGAGAGAGAGAGAGAGAGAGAATTAGATAGAGGTGTGATGGACAGAGAGAGGATTGGACGGTCCCTTTTTCCAACACGGAAGCCTCATCTGTAAAATGAGGCGAGATGAGATGGCGCAGGCGGATAAGGGTAATTGATGATTGTTTTGGCATCAAGAGGATGGAAAAAAGACCTCAGAGAGGAAGAGGAAGAGAAAACACATGGGGGAGGAGAACAACGAGGAGGAGGAGAGGGTCAGAAAACGAGAGAGGAATGAAAGAAAACCTTTGTGGCCCTCATCGTCCTCCGCCGAGTCCGGCTATAGGCTTTACATCGGGGCTTGGCTTCAAAGTCCAGAAAAACAAATATGCAGGACCTTTAGATTAAAATGTCAGCGTTCAGCAGGCATTGATTTCCTCCTGAGCTCAGAGTGAGGAGACGTGCAGCGCCCAGCGCCATATAGAACCGTTTTTAACGCCGTCGTAATAAAAATCCAAGGTCTGTGAGGTTTGAAGGGAAAAAATGTCAACATGTAGAGAAAAAGATTTGAGAAACAGATGCAATCTTCATTTATCAGAAAAGTGTCCAGGTAGAACCAATTTATGATACTTAGAACCTTCAGCTGTTTGAAGAACCCTTTTACATTTTGTTTTATCACTCTGGAGAAATTCTTGAAGCATTTTCCTTTCAGACAGAGTTCCAAGTAGAACCCATTTAGGGAAAAAAAAAAGTTTAATTATCCAAAAATACCCAAATAACCCTGATTAGAACCTTTGGAAGTTAACAACAGAAACAAGCCTAAAGCCTAGGTCACAACCGGACGTACGATTTTTTGGCCGTGCGATTTTTGGCACTTCCCAAATCGCTGCGTTTTTTTTGTTCGTGGAGAAAGACGCACGTTGGCCGTAAGTTTGTCTTGCAACCTGAAAAAAACGTAAGCGCCCGCAGAGTTTGTTTGACATGACAAAGAACCTCTGCGGCCGGTCTGCGGCCAGTTTACGGCTCCAAAATCAGCAAGTCACACGCGCGCCCTCCATGCGTTTCACGCACGCCCTTCGTGCATTTCTTGCGTTTTTTGCACGTAGACCGGCCGTAGGAGCACGTACGGCCGGTTGTGACCGAGGCATTATATAATTCCTTACTAAATATTAAATCTTTAAGGGTTCTTTGGTTGTCCATCTAAGGGACCCTGAAGGGTTCTGCACAGAGTGTGTCATTATTGTCAAGGCTTCCAACTAGACCAAACACTTTTAATCCATCTGGATAAACTCTTAAAGGTTCTATGTAACACTCTTTCCCTTTCAGACCAAGTAGAGTTCCAAGTAGAACGTGTTTAAGAATCTAATGACTATTAGATATCCAAAAACCCTTCATGAAACCCTTGTAAGTTCACAACAGAACCAGCAAGATATCATTTTTACACTCTTAGAACATTTGGACTCTTTAAGCAGTGTTCGTTTGTCCTTCTGAAGGAACCATTCTCAGTTCTGTGTAGTCCCCTAAAACAGAGCATTTCCTTATCAGAAAGAACTCCAATTAGAACTCTATTGCAGTATTAAGAAGCTTAAGATCCCTCAACATTTTCAAGAACCTTTTTTTTTTCTTTTAGAGTGACTAAATGGCACAAGATTGTTTTAGCTGTGAGATTCTCAAAAGTTTTACATAAAACTCTGCAGCAGCATGTCTATTTCAGAGAATGTTCCAAGTGGAACCCTTTGGAAATGTTATTCAGCTGATAACTTTTCACTATCCAAAGAAACACATGAATGGAACCTGAGTGGAACCTTGTTTTTAAGGTATAATTTAACAAACAGAAGAGTGGAGCATAAATGCTTCTATAATCCTTAAGGGTTCTTTAGTGTTCCCTTTTAGAATTTACATGTAGAACCATACATTCCTTGTCTGAAAATGCTTCCAAATCTTTTAAGGAAAAAAAAAAACATAAAGGTCCCAAGAACCCTTTGAGGAACACTTTTTTAAAGAGGATACCAATGGTCCAAGGTTGTTTCTTAAGCATAAAGATCCAATGAACCCTGAAAGAACCCTTAAGAACCCTTTGAAGAACCAAGGATAAGAAGTACCAAGAGCTAAATGTTAAACAGTTGGCAGGTTCTAAGTATGAAGAAGCAAATAATGAATAGTTTGGAGTATGATGTGCACTTATGACTTTAGCACATGATGATGTTTGTCCTTCGGGGTCGAAGATGACCATGACTTCAATTTGTTGGGTGACGGTTGTGGATCCAGAAGTGACTGATGATGCCAATCCATGCTTTGAAGGTACGCCCACATGTCAACGTTCTACGTGCCAAGGTTGAGTACCTTCACTATGTTTTTGTTGTATTTTGACTGCTGAGTGGGATCCCCGTCAGCCATGGTGTGCTGGCCAAGGTGAGGTGAAGCAGGCTATGTTTGGGGCATCTTTTCTAGCCCCTTCCTCCATGGAGGTGAGCAGAGTGAATCCTAAACAGGGCTGCTCAGACATTACAGCAGTGAGCAACCCTATGCCCTGGACCGCCTGTGTGCAGGTTCGTGACTACAGCTTCCAGTGTTTCAGCACCTGCTGCTTCCCCACTTGTCCATCACCACAGGACTTGAATTTGAATTTGAAGTCATGCCTTGCATGTGACTTGGATTAGAGTGAGGGAGAGTTGAGCAGCCATCAGCCTCAGTCTCTCATCCTGACCTAGCTGGGTCCAGGGGCAAGACAGAATCAGGATGATTCGAGCTGGGTTGGAATGCAGTGAATGGCCAGCAGTGTTCTATGTGTTGCACTGTGCCTTGATCGCGCTCCACAAACAATTTGCTGGGTCTGCCTTCCTGCCCGTTGAATCACCAGATGGTGTCTCCTCCGCATAGTCTGCCGAGTCCAGTCTTCGGTCGTAACCTTGACCTGGGGGAGCGAGGGGTTGCTAGTGATTGCTCAAGGCACCACCCCAGGCTAGTGGAGAGAAAGAGACACCTTACTACTCCATTGCATGGTGGTCAAGGACGGCACATGCCCATTGCCCTAAAGCACATGCACTCTTAGAACAAAGGGTTCTTCAAGGGTTCTTTAAGAGCCTATTGTATAATTAAGAATTCTTTATTTTCCATTGCTAATTTGCAGTAAAAAAAAAAAAATCAGAAGTATAATTTCCACACTCTGATATTTTTAAACCCTTAAGTTATTTGGTTGTACCTCTGTGGGAACCATTGAAGGTTCTGTTTAGAATCCTACAATCTATCATTCAGTGATTAATAGCTATTTTAATAATCAATATGTAGGTAAAACTTTTTGAAGTCAAGCCATAAGAACACTTTGGTGTAAAGATCAATTACAGCAATTTTTTCCATACAACTAGAAGAGAGAGAGAGAGATCTGTGGTAGAAATCATCTCGGTGTGAAGTGGGATGTCATGCGACTCTGCAGATTGGTGAGATTGCTCCTCTCAGCTCTCCGTCCTGATCTAATGGAGAGGCTCTCTTTCTGTGCACAAATCCAATTAAAGCAGGAGATTTGGTGTTGATAAATGTCCTCCATCTACACGGCACCACACAGATCCTTCATTTCTAAATATATATTACCGTTCATTCCATCGAGAGGAGAACCAGGACTCTCCAAGGGGGAAAAAAATGGCTTGCTGTGTTTGATTGGTTCAGAGGAATGTTTCAGAAGTGTGAGCTGTTTGAGACAGGAATGTCACTCCAAAACCAGAAACCAGTTTTGTTTTCTTGGTTTTTATAATAAAGTATTTTATTCTAAGAAGCGTGAGTTTGTGTTTCATCTTCAGCATGATCTTTATCCTGGTTAGAATTGTGGTAGAACCGGAGTCTATTCCAGGAACACTGTATGTGAGGAAGGATTGCGTCTGGGGTGGAACGCCAATCCATCAAATGACGCCAACACACTCACTCATTCACACCTACAGGCAGTTTATAGAAGTTGGAAGGAAACCAGAGAATGTGAAGGAAGCCTACATGACCACAGCGAGATCATGAGAAACTCCACACAGACACTAAGCCAAGCTCAGAATAGAACCTGGAGATAGAACCTGGTTGGAGGTGAGACAATGTGCATGCTGCACTACTATTACTGCTGTCCTGTAAAGCCTGGATTATACTTGCCTTTAAGCATGTATGCAAGATGGTTACCACATGGACCCTGTGTACCCCAAGCTTGGAACCAGATGTTTTTGGAAAATCATCCAGCAAGTTCTGGAACATTTTAGTGGTAAGACAGCACTATCCAAGAACCAGGTGAGTTCAGTGATCTCAAGGGACAAGTGCAGCCAGCATCTCCAGTTCTTTCTGTAGTTCTAAAGGTTCTTCCTGAATGGGTTCTTGCTGGAACCTTCTGTGAAGGGTGTACACATTTCTCTATAAGCCAAACCCCAAGAGCCATTCGTGTTTTTCAAAATGAGTGTTTTGTGGAACATACCACAGTGCTGCTGTGATTTGAATTCTCAAATCGGATTGGTCAGATCAGCTCTATACAGTATTAATACACTCATTGGAATATGTTATAATTTATATAGTAACAGTTTGCACGGTAAAAGGATTTAAAAAGAAACGTGGAGGTTTCACAAACTGACAAATTGCTGTGTTGTCAGAGGAATAAAACACTTTGGGATTGGGACATGCTGTTACTGGAAAATAATCACACAACCTCATGATGGATTATTTTCCGATGGTGTTGTAAACAACTTTCAAGGCAGTGGTGAAGAACATCATCCACACTGAGGTTCAGAGCGCTTTTGTTTTTCAGTGTTGATATCTGTGACAGACAGAGAGCGAGAGAGAGAGAGAGAGAGAGAGGGAGAACACACTCAGGAACACCTTGAAGTTCACGACTCATGGCTGGCGGTCATCAAAATAACCATAAATATCACCGAGAGACGAGAGAAGTCAAATCTGGGTGTTTTATACGAGCTCCTGTGGTTGCTCCGCTGCTCTGGCAATCAGAAATCATCCACTATCTTTCCTCTACCCTTGGAAAGCCTCATCCATTTCTCCATTGGACACCGTCAAGGGCCAATCCTGCTATCTGATGTCGAGGCCTCCGGTTATTAATAAATGTCAGACAGAATTGATGTATTTTCCCTCTGGAAGGATCCACAGCTCAGGGGAGATGTATCGTTATGCGTGGAAATGCATGGAAACGTAAAGGTTTCTTCTGAAAAGCTTTCCTTCATCACTCAGGACACTTGTGCTGGAAATGCAGATTTATTTTAAGGAGATCTTCCAGAGAGAGAGAAAGAGAGAAATCACTCCTGTCATTTATTGGGACACTTTTTTATAGTAGGAACTAAAGCCAAGCACCAAGGGTCTTTTTGGCGAATTAAATTTTACAGTTTCAAAAAAAAAAATCTGTCATGTGTGTCTTCAAAGAGCAATATTTAATAAAGCGTTCCTGCTTTTTTTTTTTACATTTTTTGCCTGTGTGTATGTGTGTGTGAGACACAATTCATCAAAAAAAGGGGCTCGGTGTTTAATTAAAGTGCCTCCTGTTCATCCTGCAAAGCGCTGAGTGAACGGTACCATCACGAGTCCGCTTACTAGAGGATTTGGAGAATTTATCAGACCTCAGACAAGAAAGAAAAAGATGTTACGGTCTTTAAATAGTATTATCTTTATCTGACCAGAATCTACAGTACTGTGTAAAAGTCTTAGCCCCCCTATTTTTTCATACAAACTTTATTGATTTCTATTTTATGACTTCTACATTCATTATTGACTCAAAACATTACAAAAACATTTTAGAGTTCCAAACATGTGTTGTTGTTGTTTCTTTTTTCCCAGCACAGACTTAAACATGGGTGGCATGGTGGTGTAGTGGTTAGCGCTGTCGCCTCACAGCAAGAGGGTCCGGGTTCGAGCCCCGTGGCCGGCGAGGGCCTTTCTGTGTGGAGTTTGCATGTTCTCCCCGTGTCCGCGTGGGT
>JAODLJ010000025.1:66695009-66712095 GCA_027576115.1 Cathorops melanopus
TTTGTCGCAGCCCAGTCAGATACTGGCTTTATTCGTGTATTTTATCGCAATTGTTGCGTCTCCAACTAGTCGCAGGCCAGTCAGATACTGGTTTAACAAAATATGGGGTACTGAAATGCACAGGGTGCCAAGACTTTTGCACCTCCCTCTGTGTGTGTGTGAAGTATTTGTGTGTTCGATATTTATATGTTTACTGAACTGATTCTGAACAGTGGATTTTGTTCTGTAGTCTCCTGCAGAGCAGGAAGCGGAACAGGAAGTCGAGCAGGAGGCGGAGTTATGGCTGTGGAGTCACGTGGCCCGACGGCCAGTCTCTTAATGTTTTGACAAGCAGTGGTGAGCAGCAGAGCGACTGAGACTCGAGCCAGCAGCCACCTGATCGCCCGCCCGTGATTAGGATCATAACGCTGACTGTTCTGGTGATCCTCAGGCTTCATGGCGCTGCGGCGGGTCTACAGGCAGGGTTTGGGATGGTTCCTGTGGGTTTAGGCAGCTAGTGGAGGATTAGCCGGACTGGGTGACCCTACTGGTGGTACTGGTTAGTGAAGATGGTGTTTGGGAGAGCTGGCATGGCTGGAGGATCATCACTCTGAGCTGAAGGAATGGCGTGTTGATGGAGATTTAGGGTCGCAGTGAAGACATTCAGGCTTTGCTGCAGCTCTGTGTGTGGTGTGTGTGTGTGTGTGTTATGGAGGCTTGGGCTGGTGTTTGTGCTTCAATCAAGGTTTAAATGGTGTTGACATGAAGAGATGGACACACACTCTGTCTCTCATACACACACTGCAGCTGTGGGCAAGGTGACTGCTTCTTCTTCTTCTTCTTCTTCTTCTTCCTCCTCCTCCTCTTCTTCTCTGAATAATCCTCATTTGCACGAGGGGCTGTAGATCTGATCCTGGTCTCCTGGAGCTGCTGATGGTCTGAGGGGTTCAGAACCACAGCCTGGAGAGAGCAGACCGAGGAGAGCTGGAGGACATCACGGCAGGAACCATGAAGCCTGAAAGAGGTACGGTAAAGAGCATGCTGGGTATGGACAACACATCCAGCTGTGTGTGTGTGTGTGTGTGTCTTGAGGTTTGGTGTAGAAATGCCATCGGTGTGATCAAAAGGAGATGATTGGTGTGTGGAGCTGAGATCAGCGGTGTCCAATGATTAGCTTGGTCTCCATCCATGAAGGGTAAGGGTGTGTGTGTGTGTGTGTGTGTGTGTGTGTTTTCTAACAGAGGAACAAAGCATCTTGAAGGATGTTGTGTTTGGTGCCTCCTGGCGGCGCCTTACAGCTGTGTGTTTGTGTTCATGCATGCATGTGTGTGTTACGTTGTTTGTTTACGTTTTACACAAACACGTGGACATCATGAGAAGTGTGTGTGTGTGATTAAGCTCCGAGCGAATAAAACGTATTCGTCTGGCAACAGACTTATTTGAACACACGTCGTGCATTACTGTGACGTCACAAAACGGACTGAAAGGCAGGGTTGCCAGGATTTTTGTCAAAGCGGAAAACTCCGCTTCGTGAAAGTATACACTGCTTTATTTATGGCTGTTGTTTCAGACTGTACGCAGACTTCCTACAGATCTGGACTTTCTGGAATATCGTGGAAACTTGGAATTTGATCACTATTTGGCCCAGATCGTGGAATCTGAGGATTTTTGTTTGTCACATCTTTACATTTTAGTTGTCATTTACTAATGCGTTTTGATATTTTTCTTTACTGGATTATTTCACCAGTGAAGAATTTAACCCTTTGTACTGAAAACGTCTGAACGTGTAAATCAAGGTCGCAGGTTGATGGGTTTAAAATACCGCCGTTTTGTTTTTTGTCTGCTCGGCACAAAAGATTGCGAGATCTGATGTTTTCAGGGCCGTGTGATCTTTTCTAATCCGATCTGTGGACATGTGACGTGAATGAGAACGGTTAGATTGGAAGTCGTGTGGTTTTTTGCAGCACAACAAAACAACCGAGAGAGAGAGATGTGATGAGAGACAGTGAAGGATGGGGAAACTCTGGCTGTGTGTTCACTGCTTCAGATGGGTTAAATGCAGAGGATGAATCTGACTGTGCTTGAAGCGTGCATGTGACAAATAAAGGTTTCTTCTTCTTCTCTAGATATTTGGGGAAATTAATCCGTTCAAGAAAAACTGGAAGGAAGCTCTGGAAATGGAGTAGTTTTCAAAACAGTGGCCAAAGAAATGGAAAAGTTTGGCTACGCTATGCCAGAGAAAAATAAAGACTATTATGTTATATGATGATGTGTGGTTTTTTTTTTTTTTTTTTGGTGACACAGGGGACTCGTGCAAAAATGTATGATCGTGTGCATACAGGCTGTTTTGGAGGACCGATACATTCGCAGGTTACTTGTAATCATGAACATGAACCATCAGAATGGGCAAATCTGATCTGAGCAAAAGCTCTGAACTGAACTGTGAGGTTTGTAATGTAAATGCAGTCAGAGAGGGTCGGGGGGATTTGACGTCTGACTTTGAGTCGGACCTTTGTGCTTGGCAGTATTTACTATTGTCTAATACTCACCCTTTTTCTTACATTTCCATTTTACACGGTTGATCTCAAATCTCTGATACTTCATCGTAAACTGTTCAGGAGAAACCTCAGAGGTGTTGAGTGAAAATACGAGTCATGTCAGACTGAAACCCGAATGAACAGAGCTGGTGATTACGCTGTTGGGTGCTGAAGAACGAATGATGCCGATGTGTTCTGAATTGCTTGTTTGGATGTGGGCGGGGCTGTAACGGGAGCTGATGACTTCAGGTAACCCGGTACAAATCAGGATGAACAGTGTGTTGTGTCGTCACCCAGTGACAGAAACTGAAGTGACTTTTTTTTCCCTGTTTACTCAGTCGCTGTGCGGCTCTGGTAGAGAAGAACGCAGTATGTTAAAGGGAGTTAGCGGAGTGACTGGACTATGACTGATCTCGTGCTATAAAAAGCCTGTGGTTAATGAGTTAGCCCGGAGACTCTGAGGTTTCCTTGCTGTCAGAGGAAGAAAGTTAAATGTGGTGATGAAGTTGATTTTCAACCTCGAGCGCTCTCTCTTTTTAAAACAGACAAATCAGATAAACTCGGACACTGAGCTAAAACATTACAGGCATTTAGCAGACGCTCCTACCCAGAGCAACGGACAGCACACCCAGAGCAGCCCGGGGTGAGGTGTCTTGCTCAAGAACACTTCAGCCATTCCTGCTGGTCCAGGGAATCGAACTGGTGACCTTTTGGTCTCAAAGCTGCTTTTCTAACCATTAGGCTAAATAGCACAGCTAAACTCGGACAGGTGGCTAAAATGGAGCCACCGAACCTGAACAGTGAGCTAAAATAAAGTAGCGAACTAAAATAGAGCTGCTGAACTCAAACAGGTACCTAAAGTAAAGCGGCAGAACCCGGACAGGTAGCTAAAAATGGAGCCACTGAACCCGAACAGGTAGCTAAAGTAAAGCGGCGGAACCCAAACAGGTAGCTAAAATGGAGCCCCCGAACCCAGACAGGTAGCTGAAAATGGAGCCCCTGAACCCAGGCAGGTAGCTGAAAATGGAGCCCCCGAACCCAGGCAGGTAGCTGAAAATGGAGCCCCCGAACCCAGGCAGGTAGCTGAAATTGAGTGGTGGAACCCGGCCCACAAGCTAAAATGGAGCCCCTGAACCCAGGCAGGGAGCTGAAAAATGGAGCGGCGGAGCCCGGACCACAAACTAAAATGGAGCCACTGAACCCGGACAGGTAGCTAAAAATAGAGTGGCGGAGCCTGGACGGGGAGCTGAAAATAGTGACTGAACCCGGACGGTGTGCTAAAATAAAGCCGCAGAACCCAGGCAGGTAGCTAAAAACAGAGCGGCAGAACCTGGACAGGTAGCTAAAATGTAGCCCCTGAACCCGGAAGGGGAGCTGAAAATAGAGCGGCGGAACCTGGACCACAAGCTAAAGTAGAGCGGCGGAACCCGGACAGGAAGCTAAAATCAAGCAGCTTAACCCAGACAGGGAGCTGAAAATAGAGTGGCTGAACCCGGATAGCATGCTAAAATTAGCGTGGCCGAACCCGGACAAAATATGATGTAATCTATCAAGGGGTTGTTACTGAAGTAGTTGAAACATGGAGAACTGCCAAGCTAGCGTTTCCATCACTCTGTGAAATGGAACATTAAATAAAGTATTGAAGACGATGGCGATACGCTGGTGTATAGAGCGAGCTGTTAGCGCTGAGCGCCGGGTGTAACCCACCGTAACCGTACACGGAGTTTAAATTCTTTATTGTAACTCTGTTTATATACTAATGATCCATGTGATAATCTCAGGCATGTGTGTATACACGTGTGTTGTACAACTGCACATTAAACGCACAATTTGTTAGTATAATTAACATTTAAAGTCTGTGTTGTATCATTAGGGTGTACAAACTTTTGCACTCTGCCACCCACTGACCCAGATTTGATGGAGAGATCTGGTACGCACTCGGTGTTGGGTGAAGTGTGTTTGCAGCAGAGCTTCGTTTAGAATGGGGATGTGTTGAGAAGTACGCGCGTGTCGGACAGCGTGCGTGCGTGTGTGTGTGTGTGCGCTCTCAGAATCCACTTGGAAGTGTAACAGGATCGTGTGGAATCTCGCCATGAGGCCACAAATCAATTCATTTCTAACGATCAGCTCGTGTTCAACACAGTAAACAAAACCATGTTGTGATTCTCAGCATCGATCTGCTCACGCGCGCACGTGTGTGTGTGTTTTATAAAGGTTTGAGGATGATATACAGACAGGGATTCCTCTCATACCACAACAGTTTAACAATGTTCACGGTGTACATTAATAATAGAACACGTTGTACTTTTTATCCTTTTATAGTTGCATTTCATGTTCACAGAACGGGTCACTTCCTGTTCACACTCGCATTACAGCAGCTATAAACAGCCGTCTCCTCGCCAGCCTCCAGTATGTCGTCGTGTTGCCATAGAAACTGCAAGGAAGTGTAAACTCTGGCACTGGAGACTCCCTCAGTTAGTGACGGATGAACGTCTCTGGACAGGAAACACCTCCAGGTCATCGCTCACTCCGTCTGTAACCTGTTTATATGGAGCTGTTGCTATAGAAACGCTGTAAACTGGTTTTGACGGAGCCGTGAGTGACAGATTGCTTTACAGAGCTGAACAATGGAGTGTGTGTAACGTGATCCTCAGAACAGTGTGTGTGTGCGCGTGCTCTGTGGTATGCAGGCCATGTGGAGATGGCAGGATGATGTCACTTCAGTCAGCTGGTAGTTTCTGGGCGTCGTTTGGAAGCTTTAAGTTTTCCTGTGGGGTGTTTTGGTCTGATCTCCTCCCTTAGCTGAAACGCGCGCACACACTCCACCCAGAGAGATGGATTAGATGTGTTAACAGCTGCTAACGTCCACATGGACTTCCTGTTTCAGACCCCGGTGTGTTTTGCAAACTAAACACACAGAGGAGCTTTAACCAGCTCGCACTAACCACTCACAACCTGTCTGTCCCTCTTACTGTTCTTCCTTTATTTCTCTTTCTTTCTTCCTTCCTTCCTTTGTTTAGCACTCTATCTATATCTTTCTTCCACTTGCTGTCTCCTCCTTTTCTTTGCTTAGCTCTCGTTCATGTGCGCTCTCTCTCCCCTTTTCTTCTTGCTTTTTTTTGCTTTCTTTTTCTTTACCTGTCACTGCTTCCTTCCTTTTTCTTCCTATCGTTTGTGCTCTCTCTCTATACAGTCAGAGTAGTGACATCACTTCCTGTGTGGCCCTAATCTGAATGTGAGTCCCTGGCGGTGTCGTTCTCTCTCTCTCTCTGTTCTCAGGTCAGTTTTTTTTGGTCTCTGCTCTGATGCTCAGCTCCACAGTAAAGATCTCAGATCTGCTGCTGCTGAAGCTACAGATGAAGAACCATCTGGACCTGTTGGTTCTCCGCGTCAGGAGGCGAGCGCTCGCTGTGTTGCGCTTTTATTAGAAAGCGTGTGACTGAGCACGGCCTCGCTAACTCCACAGCGACCGCTCACTCCTGAAACACTGGTCTGCTCGCAGCCTCGCTAACGCCATGGCCATCCCGCCTCGGCATCTCGCTGTTTTTGTTTACACGCTAAATAGCAACCTCACGTGATGTGACGTGAACTAAAATGACCCGTTTTTATTTTTAAAGATGCGCATCAGGAGTGAGCGTAAAGAGCAGACGGACGGGAGTGGGCGAGAGGATGGACAGGAGCGAGCGTCAGGAGCGGGCAAGTGGGTGGGCAGACGGGACATGGAGCTGGAGGCGTTCCAGTAAAACGCGTTCCTGTAACGTTAAAGGAGCAGTGTTTAAAATTATTTAATCATCACCTCAATAACACACCCACACGTTCACACTAATAGTGATCCTCTCACTAACACGGGGTCTCGGCGAGTTTCATACTAACGGGACTCCGGATCAGAAGAACCGTGGAGGACGCCGGCTCGGCTCGGCTCAGATCCCATGACTTACCGGGTTTACTGCTCGAGTTTGTGCTGGGGGGGGCCACGGCCTTCTCCTCTCTGTTCACCCCGACACGTTTATTATTCCTCAGCTTTAAAGCGAGGATTGTGCATGAAGTGGATCTGGATCGCGTCTCCTCTCACACCGGAGTCATAAAAACATCTAAACACAAAAGGATCGCGTTTATTTCACCGCCGCTTAACCAGAAGGCTTTAAGCTCCACCCACTTTTTCAGCATGGCATATCTTTCTATTTCTTTGGCTCACTCTTTCTCTCTTGGTTTATTCTTTCTTTCCTTCCTCTTTTATTTATTAACTCTTGCTTTCTCTGTCTCTCTTTCTTTCCTTCCTTCCTTGCAGCCTGTCTTTGTTCCCTCTGTCATTCTTGCTCTTTCTCATTCATTCATTCGTTCATTCTTCTGCTTTTTTCACCTTTGCTTTCTCTCTCCCTTCCTTCTTTTGCTCCTTCCCTACTTCCTGTTTTGTTCTTTCTTACCTCTCTCTCTTGCTTTTTCTTTGATTGTTCTTTCTTTCCTTCTTTCCTCTTCTGCTTTTTAGCTCTTACTTTCTCCTTCTGTCTCTCTCTTCTCTTCTTTCTTTCATTCCTTTGCTCTTTCTTTCTTCCTTGTTCACGCTTTCATTCATTTCTTTTGTTTTTTTTCACTTTTTCTTTCTATCCCCTTTCTTTCTTTTTTTGCAACTTCCCTTCTTCCCATTTTTTTCTTTTGCTCTGTCTCTTAGTGTTCTTTCTTTCTCTTTACTTCTCTCCTTTCGTCCCATTCTACCATTTTTTTAGAGAGATGGCTCTGTCCAGATTTTCCTCCTCTCTCTGTTTAATATTAGACAGAGCAGTGACATCACTTCCTGTTTGTCTCTGTTCTGATGATTAAAGATCTCAGACCTGCTGCTGAAGCTGCAGATGGAGCAGAACCTGGGCTCGTTTTCGGAGTCGTGGTGGATCTCGGACCCACAGACTGAACCGACGGTGTTTGATGTAACGGACTCCTTCAGTATGGGTGTGAACGAGACGGCGTGTTGGCGGCAGCCGTCACACCCAACCCGATACCTCGCCGTGTCGTTCCGCAGTCAGGTTTTCCACTGAGCAGACGTCAGGGTGACGTCGTCTCAGCACCCGACCTCACCGCCGACTCAATAATTCAGAGTTACACCTCAGTCAGGTGTGGAGACGACGACGAAACTCGATGCTTCAGCTCTCTGTTCCTTTCACAGGGGTTCTCTTTCAAACCTTAACTGGAGGAAGAGAAGTGTTAAAGCGGGTAGCCACGCCCCTTTTTGCAGTGATTTGATAAGAGTAATAATAGACCAGAAGAAGACGAATCTTCGCTTCTACTGTCGAGACCAATCACAGTTCCGAGAGATAATTACTGTATGAACTCCTGAAGTTAAGAAGACAAAAAAGCCAGCTTGTCATGTTACCATAGCAACCACCAAGAAGCGTAAACTCGTCTGTCCTTACACAAACATCTCCTTACTTTACGAAAACATCACCGTATCGGCGATCACCCTTTTTTTTTTTAACCTGTTTTTACTGTTACCATAGAAACCGTAACGTATTAGAACAATCATGCGATTTGCGATAGAAACCTAAACACCTTCTGACCAATCAGGATCCAGAACTCCACCGGTGCTGTGATGTGACCCCAAATCCTCCTGGATATCACGAGAAACTATAACGTTAATAAGTTTTCAAAACGTACACGATAATATTCACCATACTCAGAATAACGTATCATGAAGTTAAGTTCATATATCGTGACCTCGATCCCGAGTCGTCGTACCGCACAGCCGTACTGTAGTAGAAATGATTAAGAGATTTCCCGAAAGCCTCTTAACGCTAAGAGCATCTTTAGCTGCCTCTTAAGATTCGTCGTTAAGCTACCATGAACATCGTAGCTAAAGTAGGACTTTAGCTCACTCTTAACTTCCAATGGATCAGGATCACTCTCGCAACAAAGAACGACTCGCTCGCAGCCGAGTACGCAGATTGCGATGCGCCTCCGAGGGACTCTTATAGTCAGTGGGCGGAGCCTGGTGTTGAATCGGTCCTTACAAAAAGACTTCGGTCTGATATTTTCCCATAAAGACCGAGCAAGCGAGGTTAATAAGGAGTTTATTATATGTTGTGGGTTTTTTATCATTATTTCTAAGATTAAAATAGACGGTCATTATAACGAGGCGTGACGCTGCTTTCAGTCACGTCATATTTGTAACGTAGTTGAGTCGTGTGTGCAGAATAAACGGCTAGAGGTTTCAAAACTGAATTTCTGTTAGCGGTTAGCAGTTTCTGAACACTCTTCGTTGCTCATTTCTTGAATAACTCTTGTGGTGACTCTCGTTTGTCTTCTGGCCGTTTTTGATTTCCAATTTTTTTTTTTTGGTCGTTTTGTTTTTGACTGTTTTTTGCAACATTGAAAGTCTGTAATCACTCACGGGTATTGTACGAAAATACCGCCTGCCAAGGAACCAATCAGAGCGCACAATTTTACCAGAAGTAGCTCGTGCCATATAACATATTTTAACACTTTATATATGTTCTTAATTAAAAACGAACACCATGTGACCTCATGGAATGCCTTTCGGAACTAATACCTTTTATTGAGGACATGCGCCGCAAAGAAGCTCTTAGCAAAGTTCCTCTTAAGACTCCTTCTTATGAGTGAGTTCAGGAAAACCACGTACAGATACAACGTTCTTTACTCAGGAGCGTCTTTAAGCTCGCTCTTTAGCCCTAAAGTGTAACGTTATCAGGAAACCCCGCCCAGATCTGATCAGGACCCCGGTTAAAATCCATTTTAACGCCGCTGATGTATTCTGTATCTTTATGACATGATCGTAGTCTTCGCTGAAGTGTTTTCGAGCCCGATGTTGAACAGGAAGGTGTTTAATGACGCCTCATTCCTTTGTTCATCTGTCACGGTTTGAGCTTTGCCCATAAAAATGAACCGTTTTCTTCTTCCCATGACGTCATGGGAATGATTATTATTGTTGTTATCTAATATGTAAAAATTCCAGCTCTCTTTTCTGAAGAACCGTCTATTTTCATTTTTACTCATTTACAGTTTGGAGAACAAGGCGAGAGCGTTGTTTGTGTGTGTCGAGCCATGTGGTTAAAGAATCACTCGGCTGATTTGCATTGACGGGATAAAAACAGGCTTTTCATATGAAATGGTTTTATCTCCACTTGGGAGGAAAATCACCTCAGGCTATTATCGTCGTCATTATCATCTCTGTGTGTGTGTGTGTGTGTGTGTGTGTGTGTGCGCACCATTTTCTTTACAAAATGTTCTGAGCTTTGGAAGTTTGCTATGGAGTCTCTTTAAATTTAGATTTGTTTCTTTTATATTTATGTTGATTAATTTATTCGGCTTAGAAGTTGGACGTCACCTGCTAGCAACAAGCTAGCCAGCTTATGTTAGCCATTAGCGACATGAGTGATGTTTAACGTTTGTGATGTATTTACCGTCTGAACAGAACGGACTCTTCCAGGTTTACGGCGCCGTCCGGGGGATTAACGCGCCTACGCTTTCCGTTCCTGGTTCTAATCAAATAGATAGAATAAACTATCTTGGGTGCGTTTTTATTTGTAGCTAGAGCATTCATTTATTCATTCATTCGTTCATGAAGGAAGAAAGAAAAAAGAAAGATTAACGAGAAATGACTAGCGGAATTTTTCACTCACTTGCTATGTTAATGTCCGGTGGAGTGACACATGCGCCAGTTTCCACTCTATAGGAAGAGATTTTTTTTTTTTTGTAAGGAGAACTGAAGGCAAATTTTTTATCATCAAAATTCTATTTATCTCATTGTATTAAATATAGGAATGCATGTTTGATCGCTATTTTGTCACTGCTATAGCAGGTTATGAGTGTTTGAAATACACTCTGTAATATATCAGTCCATATGTCAAAGCAACGGCCGTAAATGAGATTCGTTGAGACCTGTGCGAGACATCGTAGGACGGAAGTAAAACGTACAGCGGAAATCAAAGTGACCGACATCTGCCAACATTGTCAAAAGACGCGTGCGCCCTCTTTCGAATGCTGATGCAGTCAAGCCGGAAGTTTTGTTTGTTTTTATAGCAATCAGGAAAGTTTGAAAAAAAGTAGGCGTCATTGAAACTCGTTTTTGTGCAATGTTTCGTTTGGAAAACAGTTTTCAAAATGGCGGCACTGACACCTGGCTAACGCTTCACATTTCGAAGTCTCGCACAAGTCTCGTGAAGATCATGCGGATAAGCGACGCCTGCCGTGGACCAAGCGAACTAAATTCAACATGGCGAAAAACCAAACAGACCGATAAGTATAATATTTAATTGCAATTAGTTGCCAATACGAGTCACGATATAAGGTTACTGAAATCGAAAATGTAATTGAATAACACGAATTAAAGTTTAAAAATGACTTCAGTTCCCCTTTAATGTAGATATAAATATCTTATGCTAAATTATTATGGCATGTTAAAAAAAAAAATAAAAAAAAAGAGAGAAAAAAAATCCAAGTCCTCATCTCCAGTTTGCGAGTCTGAACGCAGTTAATGTACGAGTCCGAGTCGCCAGCGCTCAAGTCCACATCACTGTTCTTTAGTTATATCACACTACAAGGCTCGTTTATCATACCTGACGTTCATAATCGGGCCTGACGATGGAAATATTCTGGCCACGACAAAATTGTGTCAAAATCCGGCTAAATTCACGGAGTCTGATCCTGGCATTACCTGTAAAATGGCTTCGTCTTTCCATTCAGCTGTATTCGGAGTCGAGTTAAGCATGTGCAGCGAGTTAATCCTCAACATGTTGCATATGCCAGCTCGAGTTTGCCTAAGACAGAGGTGTTGTCATTACAGATGATTCAGACCTTGGACTTGTGTAATATTAGCTCAAGTGTCTGGAACTGTCATGTAACTGCAATATCATATGTCAGACTGAAATTTAGTTTGTAGTATAAAAGTCTGGTTGTATTGGACTTCTATTAGATGGTTATCAGAATGTTTGCCACCTTCGCATTTATACATCAGTGGTTTAGCCTTTTTTAGTTTTCATTTTTAAGGTGTATCTGACTGTTCTGTTTGCACGTTTGACAGAAAAGAATAAAGTGTTGCATTTTCGGTCCGCATTTTCTATCCCGCGGCTTTTTTTTTTTTTTTTAATCCCCCCGTGCTTATAGACAGGCGCTAATGATTTAAAGATCAGGTTGGCTGGTCTCAGTGCTCCTGAAAAACATGCACAACCCGAGTCTGAATACACCAAACTTTTCCTGACGTAAATATTGACGTAATTTTCGGGCTTAAGTCGCTGATTCCGAATGCTCACTACATAGGGTGTAATATAATGGCAGTGTAGAGCCTTCATCGTGCCCGTTACATGCCGAACAGAATGCTAGTTGTATGCCATAACCTACAGGTATTTACTCGGGCACCTTTTCCTCCAGGGAGTTTCGGAAATAGTGTACGTTTTGATAGGATCTAATATTTGAAGCTATTCAAACACTAACACCCATATAGGCACGTTCTCTAGCTACCGTCATGTTTTCTCCAATTTTTCATCTCCTTGTTATTCAGAACACAAGGAGTACTTTTATATTCGACAGCCTGAAGGAAAATAGTACTATAATAGTACGATAGGATAAGTCTTCCAGAAATGGATCAAACGCCAGTACTGTTTCAAAAAAAAAAAAAAAGTTAGTGGGGAAAATGGATGGATAAAGGGATTAAAAAAATGAGTGGTTCTTATGGGAGGATAGAGGGATGATCAAGAAAGAATGAAAGAAAAAGGAGCAAAGTATGGGGAAGCAGCTTTGAAACCAAAAGGTCAAGCAAGAAGAAGAATAATAAGTTCAATTTATATAGCGCCTTTCTCAAAACCCAAGGTCGCTTTACAATTATAGGGAGGGGGAAAAAAAGCCCACCAAATAGAGGTCAGGATGTCATTCCAATGGTGTAGCAGCCACAGTCCTACCAAAAGGCGCACGAAAGCAAGTCCCGCACAGCTGCCGCTGGAACACCACACCATGGATCCACAAAGCGAGCACAGATGCACCGCCACGCAGAGCACTGGTGTGTCCCAAAGCGCCTGCACAACGCCACCGAGCAACATCGCTCGGAACATCACGCCAAGCACAGACTGCTGGACAGCCACGATATTAAAATGAGCAACGAGCTCCCTGCAGTCCGTAGCTAGGAGCACAGGCATCACCCACGGCGAACCAAGGCCTGGAGGGAACCGGCGGACAAAAACACTCAAACATCAAACTACACAAAAAAGGCGAGAAAATAAAATAAAAAGCTGAAGTGCCCAAGGGATCTAACCCCCAGGCTGTTCTGGGTATGTTATACGTCGCTCTGGATAAATGAATGTAATGTATACCAACCTAATGATATTTTCCAACTTTGGTGGTTCTAGCTTTGAATCTTTAGGAACAGTTAGGCCTTGAAACATGACCTGAAGTCAATGGGAGGAAAAACGAAGGATGAAAAAACACAGAGGTATGAAAAGAGGTCGAGGGCTTTGTAGTATTCAGAGTCAATGGGGGAAATGGAATGCTTCTTAAATGCTTCTTGAGGTATTGTTCCTGGTAGATTTAATAAGAAGACGACAGTATAGCTTGGCACAGGAAGGATACGTAGATCTAGTGCCACAGTGCATACTATAGACCAGAGTTTAGCTGGATAATTTGAAATGGCACAATCCTGCTTGTAATGAACCCTTAACTATGGATGGTAAATATGCTTGTTCAGAATTGAAGCTGGATTGTGGAATTATTGGGTATTGATTTAATAACCGTCAATCTATAACGCATCCAGGTACTACGCCCCTCCCTACAGCATGGGGAACAGGATAATGACCCAGACAGCCGTCTCCCCCTACATCTCACCTGTCTCCACTTACCCGGTATGACCTCTCTCTCTCTTTTTTTTTTTTTTTTGTCTACGGTATGTGCAAGCCTAGTTAATAATGGCTCAAGGGTTGTTTTTTTTCATGAGTGAGTGGTTGCACCATGCATGTAGGATTTATAAATAGGCACAGTAGGCATTGTGTTACAACCGGAGATTCTCTGGTGATGAGAAGTACACAGCAGCTGTGTCAATGTAGTTAAGAGTCTTTTGTGCTGAGTAGTTAGCTTTCAGACAGCACCTGTTCTCAATTGTGTGTGTGTGTGTGTGTGTGTGTGCGTGCACTTATAGGTTCACAGCCCCTCCTGGATGACACATCAGCCTTACATTATGCAGCATCCGGTAAGAGATTAAAAGCAGCAGTAGTTAAAGCTAGACTGCCTTTCAGATTTTTCAAGTGCAAGTCATAAAAATAATTTTCCGACACCCAGTTATTTTTTGTTTAGTGGACCGAAAGCTACGGAATTCAAATCCGAGACTTCCAATTTTATTTATTTATTTTTTTTAAATAGAACAATTAATGAATTTAGAGCCATGTGGCCCTAAATTCTCCAATTTTTTATTTTATTTTTTTTCCTGCTTCACCATGACCCAATACTACGTCATGCATCACATCGTGGGCTTTCCTCGTTTGCGCAAAGCATTGTGGGATACAAATTTGAAACCGGAGAGAAAACGTGAGCATGTGAATGAAACATGAAAGACCGACTACAGTAACAGAAAGCAAGAAGAAAAGACGTTATGTTTAGTGCTGCCACTAACGACTAATTTTCTCACAACTAATTTTTCGATTAGTTGACTAATCTTAACAACTGATTTCCAAAAAAAAAAAATCAATATTTCTCATCACATTTAAGTCAGAGGACTAGGCTGCTACGCTACATAGACGTTTTCACACACACTTGCATATTGTTCATATGTCTAACAGCAATGATTAGCGTATTATAAAAGGGAAATGATTGATGGGACATCTCATCGGCACGAATTCTAGAACACAAGGTTTTATTTTCTTGCCGTCGTGGAACTGTATGGGCACCGTAATTCTTCAATTAGCGTGACCACGGAATATTTGGCCGGATGATGAGATGCCGGTACGTCAGGGGCGTCACTAAAACATTCAAAATAGACTAGGCTACGCGCAAGACTGTTAAAATACTACAAGCACACAGCACTTCTACCCATAATATCCGATATGTCTGAACGCCCGAACTGTCGGGTCAGCTGCTACACAGCCTGATGAACTATGTTTGGCTGTTGCGCTGCACCTCTTGTCTGAAAATGTAAAGCCAGCCTCTTGTGGTACTGCTGGGGGTTGGTAGAGTAGCCAGGGGATGTTCAAAACCAGAACCGACAGTAAAGGCAGATCATAATGGGAGAGGGAAAGAGAGCCAATTTGACCGGTGGGGTGCGCACATCAAAACTAGTGGTGTGGAGCAGAATTACCTGAACGCGGATGAGCCGTTTGAGACTGAAGACCAAAAGTAAATAGGCAATTAACAGGCCGACAAAAAAAAAAAAGTCATCGACTAAAAAAAATTCCAGTCGACCGCTTGACTGCATGAAGCGAGCGATTTCATGCGCATTATTTGCTCGGGAATCCTCTCAGATTAAATCACTTCCCAGCCACAGAGCGGCCTGATATTTTGTGAGATGTTACAGAAATGAACATGCATCACGATGAGCAAATTTCAGACGGAACTAAATTTCACCGATTTTATGAAATCGAAAGGCCGTCTAGCTTTAACGTCTTTCTCCTTCACCACGAGAGCCAGTTCTTGGCTGGTAGACATGATGGTAACGTCATATTTGTTTTCTAGACCACCGCTGAAAAAACGATGGGGGATATATGGGTGGTTTTGAAAGCAATGTTAGTAATGAACGATCTTCTTGCAAACTGTTCTGCAGTCCGGAAATGCTTGGAATGTCAATTTAAACACTCCACAGTTTTTATGTTCAAGCATTAGGAAACTCCTATGTCTGCCAAGCATCATTTATTTAAAAAAAATGTAAATTAATAATAATAATAATAATAATAATAATAATAATAATAATAATGATTTAATTTTCTCGTACTGGTGACACTCATTATAAATTTTTTTTTTAAATAAAAATTTTTGAATTAATTTTTAATTTATTAAAGAAAAAAATTATGTAATTTGTTTAAAATTAAATTATTTAACTTTTAAAATACTGACCATCATTATTTTTAAAAAAAAAAATGACCTCAATAAATGAATTCCAGACATGAGTACGGAAAAGGAAAGAGAAGCCTGTTTTATTCAGCAGATGATCCTGACCCAGTGACGTCTTTCTACGTCTCTCTCTCGGTTTCTCTGCTTTCATTTTCTTTTCGCTCCACTTTGACTTGAGTGAATAGATCTGACTCGCCATGTATTGTCTCTCTTCAGGGAGCTGTACTGTCGCCCTCTATGGAGCACCCCATGTCTCTGCAGCCGTCCTCCATGTTGGCTCCTCTGACCCAGCAGATGGGCCACCTCTCCTTAGGTGGCACTGCCACTGTAAGTTCCATACAAAGGACATCAGCTAACACTAGTTTGGAGATGCCTTTTCGAGTTATGTAATCGTTTTTTGTTTTTTCTTTTAGTTTATTCCGGCAAATACACCTATGCAAGGAGCGTATATTCCTCAGTATGCTCATATCCAACCCGCTGCCATTGCCACTGAGGTATGTCACTTAAGCTACTATGGAAGGAATAAAACACAATCGGAAAATAATCAGCATCGATTATTTTCCAATTACGGCACGTCCCAAAATTTGCAAACCGTTGCAATTTTAAATGAATTTACTAGATTTGCTGAAGGAAATGCTAGATAAATTCAAGCTGGATAGACGGATGGATACGGTAAGGGTGTGCTTTGTTTCAGCAGTTGAATCTACTTCCAAAGTTTGGCAGTTCTACCATAAAAGTTGAAAGGGTCATAAACTCAGTGGCTTGCTCTCGAAGGATGGAGGGATGAATGAAAGAATAGAATGGAGAGATAGAGGAGTGTCATCAGTATGAGAAGCAGTTAAGTGCTGTACGCTTGCAGTTGAGTCCCTACACCAAGTTTGGTGACTCTACCTTAAAAGAGGTAGGAGTACTAAAATCAGTGGGTTCTAATGTGAGGATGGAGGGATGAAATAAAAAGAGGGGAAAAGGAGCAGTGCAACAGTTATGCCGGGTTTATGTAAAGTATGACAGCCTAATGATATTTACCAACTTTGGTGGTTCTAGCTTTGAATCTCTAGGAGCAGTTAGGCCTTGAAACAGGACCTGAAGCCAGTGGGAGGAAAAGCGAAGGATGGGGAAAAAACACAGGAGTATGAAAGGAGGTAGAGTGATTTTTGTAGTATTCAGAGGCAATGGGGAAAATGGACGGATAAAGGGATAAAAGTGGTTCTTGAGGTATTGTTCCTGGTAGATTAATAAGATGACGATGAGGGATAATCATATCGTGCTTCACTTTGTAAATACTATAATAGTGAAAGGCACATCACGCTTTCTAACTGTTTTATAGTTACGTTTAATTGTATGACGCATCCACGAGATAAGTAATGCCTGGAACTAACTTATGTTATAGCAGCTACAGTGGGGCAAAAAAGTATTTAGTCAGCCACCAATTGTGCAAGTTCTCCCACTTAAAAAGATGAGAGGGGCCTGTAATTTTCATCATAGGTACACTTCAACTATGAGAGACAGAATGGGGGGAAAGAATCCAGGAAATCACATTG
>JAODLJ010000025.1:67127554-67137906 GCA_027576115.1 Cathorops melanopus
TTGTAAAGCGTCCTTGGGTATTTTGAAAGGCGCTATATAAATTTAACATTATTATTATTATTATTATTATTATTATTTAACAGTGATGTCACGCTAAAAGGCCTGTCTCCCCCCAATCCCCCAACGGTCATATTCGAGTCCGCTGCTGGAAATCAGTCACGCCACAGAACTCTGGCAAAATCTGATCCCGGGTTTGTGCAAAGTAAAGAAAAACTACTCAACTTGTCAACACACACACACACACAGAGAGAGAGAGAGAGAGAGAGAGAGAGAGAGCGCTGAAAGAGGAGAGGAGATTCAATAATGAATGAGGCTTTTCATGATGAAATGTGAATGCTGAAACCTTGTGTGTGAGGGAGAGAGACGAAGAGGGGCAGATGCAGAGAGAAGAGGGGGCAGACGCACAGGGAGAGGGGCAGACGCAGAGAGGGATGAAACAGAGAGAGGGCCAGATGCAGAAAGATAAAATGGGGGGGGCAGACAGAGAGGGAGACAGAGAAACCGACACATGGAGGGGGAGACAGACAGACAGACACCGAGGGGGAGAAATGGATGTAATGGTGTGTGTTGTGTAAAGCTCCAGCTCTACATGTCTGTCTTTGTGTTTCACATCAGCGCTCTCTGGGAAAATCTTGGAATTTTTCCAAAACTTGAATACCAGCAACATGAGTTAATGTTTGCACTCCGTAAACCAACGCTTACACACACACACACACGCACGCGCGCGCGCACACGGAGCATAAAGCCTTTCCCTTCAATGATGTCATTTTTCATTCTGGTCCAAATCTTACAGGCGAAAAACAAGTCACGGAATCTGTAGTGTGATCCGTGCTCTCTGTCCGATACAGTACTCCTGGTAGTACAGGGATACGTTTCCATGGCGGTACCACCAGGGCAGTTGGTGACTGTGGGTGGGTTTGAGGGGATAGCGGCTAGAGATAATGAGAGAGAGAAATAAACAGGAAACGATTAGCAGTATATCTCTGCTCATTACTCAGTGATGCATTAAGGAGCATGAACGCGCGTGCACACACTCCGGCCTGTGTTTTCTGATTGACAGTAAACACGCTGCTGATTCACACTCAACTCCTCTTTCATTCACATTCAATCTCATCAGAGGATTATGGGTGTTTTCCTGAGGTTTAGAATTCATCAAAAGTCCTGTAAACTGGAATTCCAGCTTCATGAAGCGTCTCCAGGAGGAGCAGGTCATGTGACCTTCAGCCATGAGAGATTCCGGCGTCCAGATCAGTGATTATTATTATTATTATTTTTTTGTTTTGTTTTCCGTCACTCACTCTCTCTCTCTCGTGGGTCAGTTGGAGGTCTTGAACTTCACCTCTGTGGATTTATCCGCTCCATGAGAGGCAGGAAGTGCCGGAATTCCTCTGGGACCGGACTGAAGGAGGAAGTAAAAGGGAGACTTGAGAGAGCTGTGCCAAGTCTTGTTCGTTTGTTCATTCGTTCTTTCTGCTCCACAGAATGCACTCCAGTGACTCACCTGTTTCCATAGCAACACCACTGGGGTGCTGAGGAATTGTGGGATATCACCATGGACTTGTTTATTCTCTTAGTGCCAGAGAAACATTTAGATGCAGGTTTTTGTTGTGCTGAAACAAAAACGCTCAGAACTTTTCACTTCGTACTGCGTGAGGCGTTCCTCCTCCTCCTCCTCCTCCTCCTCCTCTTCACCACCCTGTGGCGGTTAGTGAGGCTTCAGGATAATTGCACAACCCGTACCTGATGTGACTCACTGCTCTCCTGCTACTGGAGCCTGAGTTTTGTTTGTGGGCGGGGCTAATGCGTTCTCAAGCGTTTGATTGGGTGCAAGCCGGAATGTCAAAATATATGAAGATAAACTGTAAAATGAAATAGGAATAAACTCACCGGAATAGGTTCATCATTGTTTTGATGTATATTTAGATCGTATTAGCATCATGTTGTTGATTTCATGCCGAAGGAACAGAGACGTCAGAATAACGCCAAACCGCTTTTTCTTTTCAGATCCTGAAACCGTGAGGAACAGCGGACTCTGATACTCCTCCCATAGTTTTCCTTAAATATGAAGTTTAAAATGTTTTTCATAGCTCAGTTTCATGCAATCAGTTATATTATAGTAAATTTTAACGATAAAGTATAAATATAATGAAATCAGTTCAAGCAGAGCGAAAAACACTCGCGTCTCTATGTAAATATTTCTAATTCCAAAAATGCACATCTTTCCCCAAAAAACCCCCAATCCAGTCTTCGCTGTCCTGTAACCGTTTTCTGATCTTTGATCCGCCATTTTGTCCTGATATCAGATCAGCCCGATACTGAGACTGGGTATCGAACCTGCAACCACCTCTCCTTGTTGTTATGGTAACAAGCGCATATCCAACTCAAGGTTGACCGCAGGAGTTCGGAGTTCTTCTGGTGAATTCCGTGCACTCTTTGGGACGTTTTCAGTCGGGAGTGATGTGAGGAGAGAAAAGAATCGAGATGTAAAGATCACATGGCTTTAATAGCGTGGGGTGAAAATGATCAGCACGTGTCGGTGTAAGAACCTGATTAGCCGGGTGTAGTGGGCAGGGTTTTTTTTTTTTTAAATAACATTTTAACCATTGAGCTGTTTTTATTATTTGTTAATTTATTACGTGTTCAGCACGACTTCATCACACGTCCATCCAGTAGAGGGATCTGATTGGCTGGAAACGATGAGTCAGTAAAGGTGTTTGGATGGATGAAGTCATGACGTGGTTGTGGTTAATTGTATTAAACTAATTGGACGAAGTGAAAGGAGTTCTGGCCATGCACTTGGACTGTTTGACACACTTCCTGTTGCGGTGTGTGTTGCTGCTTGTTCAGTGAAGTGTGAAGGGTGAAGTGCGAGCCTGGCTAATGATGAAACCTCGGTGCATGCTAGCTTTATTAGCTCGTTTGGAAGTGTTTTGTCTTTCCTGATTTGGATCAGCACGACTCGATCTCTCTATAAGAGCATAGTTTACCCAGAATGCACCGCTGAAAAGAAACAAAATGGCGGCTAACGCAGTACTTGTTCAAAGACATGCAGTTAGGTTAATGTGGGGCGGCCTTGAGCGAGGTACCGAACCCCTGCCTGCTCCCCAGGCGCTGTAGCGTCGCTGCCCACTGCTCTGGGTGTGCGCGCGCATGTATGTTCACAGCTTCAGATGCAGAGGATGAATCTCACTGTGCTTGAAGTGTGCATGTGACAAATAAAGGCTTCTTAGCATTTTATTGCTCCGTCTTTTCCATCAGAGTTCAGCTCCCTTTCTCACGGTCTGAACAGAAGCGCTCGCATTGTGTGTATGGTCAAAACAGGAAGTGTGCGCTGGGGGCTGAGATCAAGCAAGGTCGTCCAAGGTCACCCAGAAGGAGAGCTGTGCCCGAGAAACACCCACAGCGGGTCAGCGTGGCATCGGCCCGAGCTCTGAAACAGCAGGACCATTGTGCAGTGTAAAACTTCTTGACTTTGTGAGAACTCGTGCTTAACCGCTACAGTGACCCAGAACTGGATGTGTTCACACCGTAGCCATGGAAACCGCAGGAACCAGGCGGCAGCTCGACACCCAGTCTTTATTTCACTTGCGTTACTGAAGGGAATAAATCTCACCCAGAGCTCGGGCGGGGCGAGGTCGTTATCCGACGCTGGCTCGGACCGGGAGAAGAGCGCTGTGGGGGTTTTGGGTGTTGACCTTGTGACCTGGGCTGAATATTGCAAGCTGAATGGCATTAATTATCTACAGGAGCACACGAGTTAATGCAGATACCTCGCAGCGATAGAATTACGTGCGTGCGTGTGTGTGAGGGAGAGATGCATGTGTTGAGGTCTGTAATGCAGTGCAGCTCTTGTGCTGTTTTATACGACTGGAAACATGAGGTCATAAATCTCATATGCACGCACACACTCTCATTGTGCATTTCCTGTTACTGTGGCTAATGACCAGCGTGTGTGAGAGAGAGAGAGAGAGAGATATTGTATGACATTGTTGAAGTTGTGTGAGAGAAACGTCTAATAATTGGTGTCCTCGCAGCATCTGGATGAGGTTGGGCTGGTACAGCTGTTAGAGCCATTAGCCTGAGGAGTGTTGTTTTGCTGCCAGCCTTGTTCATGTTACGAGTTTGTTTTGCACACCTGGGGGGGGGGACGACACATGGAGCTGTTTTCCACATGTTCCTCTAAGAGTACTTGCCAGCGGTGTGAAATGAACAGCGTCCTCTTCACCCCAGTGACGCCAGTGAGTGTTCAGTTTTACGCCACTGAACGGCTCTGAATCACCACTTCAGCATCGTGTACAGGTCTCGCTGTGCCAGCTGCTGAAATAATAACGGAATGCGTTTTGTTGGTGAGATGTGAAGAGAATGAAACGGTGCAGGTTAAGTTCTCCCGTGCTGTGGAGAAGGTTCTGCTGATCCAGAGCGTGTTGAGCAGAAATCCGTGTCAAACTGTGTTTCTCCCATGATGCTCTAGGAAAGGCGTGGGTCCCTAAACAGAAGCCGCTGGAGGCCAGTAAGGAGGACGTGACGACCCTTGACCCGGAACTGGAAGAGGCTTTGTCTGGCGTTACTGACACCGAGCTGTCTGACCTCGCAGGTGAGAGACAGACTGCGGCGGCGGGGCGCTGCATTATTATTAGTAGTATTTCTCATTGGTGTTATCAAATTTAATAATTGTAGCAGTTAATAGTAGTCAGATTATCATAGTATTTTAGTTTTGAGTGCATATTATCTACTAGTGTATTATATTAGTATTGTGTTTTTTGTAATATTTAACTATATTGGTAGTAAGCTGTATCTTTTGTTGCTAGTATTTTATTATTAATTTAGTGTGCTGGCTGCACTTAGCCTGTTGGCGTGTTAGCCTTAGCATGTTCACGGCTGGCATGTTAGCATGCTAGCTGTTAACATGGTTTCCATTAGCATATTGTAACACTAAAATGTTAGCATGTTAACGTTAGCATGTTAGCTGTTAGCCAGAGTATTAGCGTGTTAGAATACTCATAATTAACATGTTAGCTGTTTGCATGGTCCATTAGCATATTGACATGCTAGCTGTTAACATATTAGCCTTAGCATGTTAGCTGTTAGCATGCCCCCTGTTACGGTGTTCATTTAGCTTAGGATGTTAGCATGATAGCTCTTCTGCTGCAGCTCAGCAAGCACACTTTGTGTTTTCTCTGTGGAAATGCAGTCTAGTCGTAGTTGTTAGTTGTATTTACTGGTTGTGTGTGGTGTGTGTGTTTTTTATTTATATATATATAAAGTGGTATTGTTTTATTAATTTTTTTTTTTTCACTCTTCAGCATACACGAACCTCAGTTGATCCTATTTTTAAAAAGTTGCCCAACATTTGCTGAGTAACACTGATGTAATTTCCTGTTCCCTCTCTTACTGTCTCAGCTCGTGTGTGTGTGTGTGTGTGTGTGTGTGTGTTAGTTTGTACAGTGAAGTGTTGATGTACTGATTAAATTACCAGTTTATGATAACGACCTAACTGTTTGATCACGGGCTGTGGTCTCATGTTGTGATAAAAGCAGGCCGGTTCCAGCTGGCCCTGCCTGTTAGTCCATCGCGGTTAGTGGCCGTGTCCCTCAGCAGCACTCACTCAGGCGTCTGATTCTCAGACCAAACGCTCTTTTAAGTGGTTTCTCAGACTTTATTTAGCGTCCTGCCTTCTCTGCTCTCTCTCTCTCTCTCTCTCTCTCTCTCTCCACCGACTGGGATGGGTTTTATTTCCAGTTGGATAATGTTACGGTTTTTTTTTTTTCCTCCTGTAGCTATCCTCGGAGTCCACACCCTAGTGACGAGCACGCAGAGCTACGACGGCACGTCCAGCAGAGACGGCTACAACAGTACGTGTTTGGCTTTGTGAGGGTTAAACACTGAAATAAAAAAAATAAACGGTGATGTTGGAAGAGGTGAACCTGAACCTGGGAAAGGAACCATCGTACAGCAAGGCCATGACTTCTGTTACAGCTATACAATAAACTGATGATAAACAGCTGCTCATCCATAATGTGGTGCTGGAGTTCAGGGGGTTGGAGCAGGGTATCGGGGCGGGGGGGTATAAAACCCTGTGCTGAAGAGTTTCAGGTTAACGACCCGTTTAATTATTTCCGTCTTTTCAGATGTAATTAAAGGAGAAAAAGTGAAGCCAGTTTTTGATGAGCCCCCCAACCCCACTAACGTAGAGGAAACTCTGCAGAGGATAAAGAGCAACGACCCCACACTCACTGAGGTCAACCTCAACAACATAAAGGTGACTACGACCTCCGTGATTAATCGAGAGCCTCACGTTAACACACACTTTAAAATAAAAAAAAAAAAAAAGTGTCACTATTTTAAGACACTTTGATCTTTTAAATGCTGGCTCAGGCTCGGATTCACTTCAGCGTTAAAGAAAGTACTGAACTGAACAACAATTTTTAGCCATTATGTAAAAAAATAAGCATGTTTAGTATTTTATTAACGTGTTTTAACTGAAGTTGGACATTAGGTCCCGACTCAGCATCGTCACAAAACACTCTGGTTTATTTTCCACCTCGTTCGTTTTGCTCTTGTAGAACGTTCCCATTCCCACGCTGAGAGACTTCGCCAAAGCCATGGAGAAAAACACACACGTGAAGAAGTTCAGTCTTGCAGCAACACGCAGCAACGACCCCATCGCCGTGGTGAGACACACACACAGTATTTATTACATGGAGGCTGTTGCGGAGATTTTTCCAGCTTTTCCTCAAAGCTCGATAAATAAACACCAAGTCTGCTGACATCTGCAGTGTGTGTTTGTTTTCTTCACTTTAAGCACTTGTGTGTTTTGTTTATACTGTGTGTGTTAGGCGTTTGCAGACATGCTGAGAGAGAATAAGACGCTGAGGAGTTTGAACCTGGAGTCGAATTTCATCACCGGTTCTGGAGTCCAGGCGCTCGTGGAGGCTCTGAGAGACAACGACACACTCTCCGAGATCAAGATCGATAATCAGGTACACACACGCAGTATAATCATTCCTGAAATTATTATTATTTTTGAAATCAGGACTTTTTTTCCTTTAAAGAGCAAAAATACAACAAATACCGTGTTGGTGCTGCGAACATAACTGTTCAGAACCTCAGACTCCGAGGCTCAGGGTTTGAGGGGAACGAGTGTGTTCAGCACGGACACTTAAAACATGTCCCTCATGTAATAATTTCATTTTTCAAGGCTTTTTTATAATCTCCCCCCCCCATAATTTTTGTAAATTTGTATCTTTCACTTTCCAGAATTTTCCTACCCCCTTTATTCGTGTCTCCCGTGTACAGGAGTAATTTAGCTTCTCTTACTGTGGGTATTGATTTGTTTGTTTATTTTAAGCTTTGTGTTTTATTTATTCTTGGTCTTGCTTTTTGTACTTTAATTCATTTCTTTCTGGGTTTTTTTAATATAAGGTTTTAAGACAGTAACGTTTTTATAATTTTGTGTAAAATTGAGCCTTTTTTTTCCCTTTTCATGCTGAAGGTCACTTTAGAGTGGAGGGTAAAATTATTCTGTGGGTCAACCTTCAACCTCATTTAATGAAGGAACACAGTTTCAGGATCCATACTGAGGGTGTGTGTGTGTGTGTGTGTGTGTGTGTGTGTGTGTGTGCAGAGGCAGCAACTGGGCACAACAGTGGAGATGGAGATCGCGAAGATGTTGGAGGTGAACACCAGTATAGTGAAATTTGGATATCACTTCACTCAGCAGGGACCTCGAGCTCGAGCAGCAGCCGCCATCACCAAGAACAACGACCTGGGTAACACACACACACACACACACACCACCAAGAACAACGACCTGGGTAAAACGCACGTATGTGACTGTGTAACACCCCAGGAGTGTACTGAATGGAATAGGATAATTATAGTCTGGGTGGTTAACTCTGTTTAGGTGTGTGTGTGTGTCCATGATAATGGCCCATTTCCTGTGCTGGGATTAACTCAGAAATTCACCAAGCCCAAGGGACTTTTATAGAACATCATGACCCCACACGCACGCGCGCGCACACATACCTTTCCATTTCTTTCTCACAGCTCATCTTTTCCTGTTTTTTGTTCTCTTTTACTGGGTTTTTTTCCTCTGTGTTAGATTTGTTCTCTCGTCATCCCTCTCCTCCTTCTTCCAGCTTGTCCCACTCCTGTGTGTGGGGTCACGGCCATGTCCTTGACATTTAAAGCTGGAACTCCTGTGAAAGTGGCCTGAACTGGTCTGTGTGGTGATGAGGTCATCATTCTTTCTCTGCATTGTGTGTGTGTTGACCTTTGGGGCATGCCCACGACAGATGTGGACTCTGCAGCAGGTGTTTATAATCAGCCTTAACAACCTGAGATTAGATTACAGCTGGAATATGAAGCACTGTGTGCTGCTGCTATAGGAAATTAATCAACACCTTCTGACGAATCCATTCAGGCTGATTGAAGTGTGTGTTAACCTGCGGATGAGGTGTGTGTGTGTGTTCAGCAGTGTCCGTGTGAAGTGTTTCTGACTCACCTGCATGCTGCAGTGTGTGTAACCACCCTGATCTCGCCTCCTGACTTTAAAGTGTAACTCAAGTACCGGTACGAGGTGCGTTTCCACCAGAGGAACTCGGACTAAGTTTAGTTCTAGGAATGTAACTGTTGCGTTCCAGTAAGTTATCGTCACGGTTATAAAAATTCCCTAATGGTCTGGGTTTTTTTAGCCGCTATTTTGTTTTTTTACTTCACTGTACTGCAGTGCTCAGAGGTGAAGCAGGACTCTAAAGGTTCCTGATTAATGTTCACAGCCAGATGTTCCCTCATGACGGAACATCAGTTCAAGTCTAGATTGAACACCTTGTTTTGTATCCGTTGAAATGAACAACTTTTTCCGTTGAACGCTTTTAAAACTTGATAAGTGACTGAACGCTCGTCATTCTACAGCTGATTAGAACACGGTCTAATTTATTTCTTAAAATGAAACACTGAAGACAAAACATGCATCACTTAGTCTAAATACAGAGGTGATTATGGGAAATCGTGCGTGCTGGTCAGTTGAGAAATTCAGACGATTTCTCGATAATCGCCTCGACAAAATGGCGTCCAATCACTTCGTCACCGTAAGTGAGGAAGAACTACAGCTGATGAAAGAGAACACTGTTCCGAAAAGCACTAAAGATGCTCCGAAGTCTGGTCTGAAGCTGTTCGAAGGGAAGGTGGAGTTGAGATTTATTTTATCGATTTCAAAACGGTGTTTTATTTGACTCGGTGTAGATAAGTGAGGCAAGTCTGCGCCGCAAAGTTATTACATTTGGAATAATTTTTAAATACTTTTTAAAAAATAATCACATGTGACTGTCTTGCTTATTATTCACAATAATTAACTTTTTATATTTTAAGTCGTCCTGACTCTGATGCCACCTAGTGGACATTTTGCTGCTCTAAGACTCCTCATAAATTGAAGCCGAGTCAACGTTAGCTTCCTCGCTGTCTTTAGGGTTTCCTCAAGTGTTGCCATGGAAACGCAGAGCAGGAACCTTTACAGGAACTGTTCAGACCTGCTTTCATACTCGAGACTTTTTTCAGTCTCCTGTCCAGTCGGGTTGCAGTAGAAGGAGGTTTACGATGAAACCCGGAGAAGCCGAGTTTGACTAAACCGATGCGATCTCTGTCGTTAATAAAAGGGGGAAAATGTAGCCGGATGAAGTGGATTGTTTGTGTACAGTCGTAAGATTAAACGCTCTGATGGCATCATCGGCGCAGGTGCGAGTGAGAGAGCAGCGTCATTTTCTGTTTCAGGAAAGTTCTGGGACTCTTTCCAGAAGTAAACATGTTAATGAGTGTCCCAGTGTTTGATGATCAGAGGAGTGTTTAATGTCATCAATCACATTTTAATCTGACCTTTTATTTATTTTTTCTTCTCTCTCAGTGCGACGGAGGCGTGTCGAGCAAGACGTGTAGTGCAGCTCCATCTCTCCTTCCCTCCGTCTCTCTCTCTGTGTGTTCAGCGTTGATCCTGGTCAAGGGACAGAACTGGAACCCCGTCAGCGTTGCTGTTCTTCTCCACTTTTTTTTCTTGTTCGTTATTGGTATGAAATCAGCTTCAGTGTGTGTATATATATATATTTTTTTTTTGCAAACACAGGAATCAGTGATGAGTGAATGGAGTCTGATCTGATGCTTGATAACTGATCCCATACGCACATCCTCACAGAACCCGAGCCGTGTGTGTGTAAAAGACCCTGTGTTTACGCCAGCCCATGAAGAGTTTATGCAAATGAGCTCTGATCTTATCCACATAATTGGCTCCTGGAAATCTGCATTAAGGGAAAAACCTAAAACCCCAAACTTTATTTCTGCCAGAGATCCCATTACAGACAGGG
>JAODLJ010000025.1:67765721-67778202 GCA_027576115.1 Cathorops melanopus
TTTGTTAATAGTTTTATGAGGTAAAGGAGTAGATCTGGAGGGTCCTCAGGCATAGAGTGTTTTGGTAAACTGGGATGTACGGATGCTGTTGGTCCCCCACTCTCACTAGCTCACTCAGGTTTGTTGATGGTGTAGTGGCTGCTGCTTTATGTCCCGGGGTGCCCTCATGTCTGTGTTACCTTCTGGCTCTCCCTTTTAGTTATGCTGTCCTAGTTAGTCTTGCCGGAGTCCCTGCTTGCACTCAGTGCAATATGTACACTGTTCTTAACGAATAGGTGACAATGGGCATACCTAACAACCTGCATTTCTCTCTCTCTCTCTCTCTCTCCCACTGTCTCTTCCCTCTGTCTGTCTCTTTCTGTTGCGTGACATGTCGATCCTGAGACACCAGTGGTGCTGGCCTCTTCCACATTCATTTTTATTTGCATTTTATAGACTGTACTGATTTTTTTCTGAATTGGGGTTGTAAATAATATATATTACTAATAATAAATGTTACTGAAATCACAGCTCCCTGTTACACATGTGCATAGAAAATAAAGGATTACCTGGTGCTCTGTTCATTTCTCGTGTGAACGTAGGGTTCTGTAACTGACAAGTAGGAAGTGTCCATACTCTCAAACCCTATTTTGAACTAATTTTATTCACACCTTTGATTTAACATTTTTATTCTAACAATATGCATATAGCTAATTATGTTCTTAGTTATTTTTAGCCTGCTATTACTAGGCTAATTAATCTGGCTAGCTCTTATTTATGTTGTTGTTAAGACACCCACTTACACAATTAAAATTCAGTCACACATCAATTTCAAATATCCTTTGAATATTTTCAAACATCCTTTTAATATTTTTCACATCATGCATCAGGTCTTAAGCCGCACACATTTATTTTAATTCTTTTTTCTTATTCACTATTTTTATATTAACCCAGCTCACATTCACACACTTCTCTCACTTCGAAAGGTTCAGAGCAGTTAAAAATGTTCCCCCCAAAAACTGAATATAATAATTTTTGGTGAACCCAAAAGAGCAGCGATGCGGTACAGAGTCAGCTCTGCTATTGAAGATGACAACACAGGCAGCAGGAGATCAAACCATCATTCACCTCTTTAGAAATACAGAAATGATGGGAAACAAGCAAGAATAGATGCTGGAAAATAACTAAGAAAAAAATCTGTTTTTAACAATTTAATGTATATAAAATATATTTATATTTTGGTTGTGTGAGGATTTGGATTAGTGCCTGTGATAACCAGCAGGGGGAGACATAGACTCACTTTGATCGTCATCTGGCCCTCACTAACTGGTGTCTCCTCCTGATGACCGCCAGAGTCACTGACTGGAAATTTACAACATCCTATTAAAAAATACTAATAATAATCTAAGAAAATTGAGTGAGTAAAGACAGACTACAAAAAAAAAATACAAAATTCATATTAGAATTACCTGTTTAAGAAAGGTGTGTTTCTGAATCATAAAAAAGAGATCGTAACTTTGGCATATTATGTATATTTTTTAAATTTCCTGGCCATGTTTGTTGTCTTGGTGACACTGTCAATAATTAATTGATAACATGGGGGGAAAAGTTGTAATTATTAGCACACTCAGAATTTAGGACCTGACTGCATACAGATTATTAATCGTTATTGCTGTGTGAATGTGAACTCAGTAATAACTGCATAGTTTTTTGGCAAGTTTAGTGGAAGTATGATTGTAGTGTTCCTCTGTGCCGGACGTCTGTAGTCCAGCAGTGGAAACCTCAGCCCAGGGAGTTAGCGTGATGAACGCTCACCTTAATCGTCTTAATACCTTTTAGAAAAAGCACACAAATTTAACCCCTTCAGACATAAGGAAAAACGTTATGGAACTTCATGCTTTGGAACTTCATGTGTACAATTGTACACATTATGTCTGAAGGGGATAAACTAGTACAACATCTACAATTGGCCTTCTTAAAGCTCCCAGTGGTTTACATAAGTATTCACCCCCTTTCCCTTCAACGTCTCCACATTTTGTGGAATTGAAATGGCCTTAATCTGGAATTTTACGTTTTGATTTGCACAATGTATCCAACATGTATTATTGTGATGCGAAAGTTGGTTAAACAAATACACATTTGTTGGTTGCACAAGTATTCAACTCTATGGGCTCAATACCTGGTCGTAGCACTTTAATTGCAACGTGCCAACCACAATGGAAATCTCACCTTTCATGGCCGGATCTGGACACACAAGCACAAGTGTTTCTATGGTCTCAGCTACTCCAACTACATCACCCTTGAACGCAAGTTTCAAGCACAGATAACCATCTTATGCATATTGGGCCACACTGAGGTCCCAAATCTCCAGGCACTCAATAGAAGTCAAAGGCAGGTGCTTCAGATACTTGTCATAGAAGGAGCAATAAAGTAGTGTAACTTGGGACCCACTATCAAGTCAAGCATTGGCACAAACACCTTCAATTTGTACAGAGACAACAGAGTTAGGTCCGACTAAACCCTCTGGTAGATTAGCCTCCTTTTCTTTTAGCATGTCACACTTTGTGGAACATGTTTTCACCAAAGTGTCAGGCCATTTCTCTACTGAGCCCCTGGGAAGTTTCCCACTGGCTGCTTTGTTTTCAGTATGCTTGTTAACTTTTCTGAGATTTACTGGGTTTCCACACTCTTGCTGAAAATGACTGTGGCAGCGGGGGTGTGGTCAAGCGTAGGTCTGTGACTGGAGGGCAGAGTCAGGGAAGGTAAGTGGCAGAATCACTACATCTGATGTCGATTAACGTGTTTGTGTGTCTTCCCCAGTGACTGCGCCCTATTTAAGGAGAGAGCGAGAGAGGAGTGGGAGCTCTCTCCCCAACCAGACACTGGCTGTGTGTGTCTGTGTGAGAGTAACTGAAAAGTTAAAAATAAAAGAGTTTTGTGAACTCAATTCTGTCCTTCTGTGCTCCTCCCACCCTGAGATACGCTACAATGACCATCTTCACCACACCTATAGCAAAAGACATCAGCATGATGCTGTGGTTTAGGAGCTTTTCCCTTTCCATGTGCATATGAATTTCCAGCAGCTTTCTGGTTGTGGTTCTGGGCTACTTGCTGCAGCACACTTTCTAGTGCAGCTACAGAGGCAGAAAGCAGGCATGCAACAGCCTTCTTAAGCCCTTGAAATTCTTTCTTGAGACTCTCTATTTCAGGATCATTCTCTACTACAGCAGGTAGTGGTGCAGGCTCTGGCTATACTGACACTGCAGAAGCTGTAGCACACCCAGCACACCTAAACATGTGTGCTAATAAACAACCTTCTTTACACTTTGTCTTTCCAGAATCATTCCCTCCTCTTCTTTTACATCATGAAGCAGCTCAGTGAATCTTGGAGGAAGTTTGTAAATCATTCTTTTGTGAAGGGCTACAATGTCGTGGGACAGAATGCCTCTTGCACCTTGTTCAGTGTGTGCTCAGTTCATGTCAGCCACTTCAATTCCACCTTTATGATGGACTGCATGTGATTCGCTTGTCTAGCCTGAGTAAGTATGGTGACAGCTTCTCACCTTCTTGTTGGAATGTGTTACAGAGCCTCTCCATGAGATCAGCTGCACTGTCTGTGGTTCCAAAAGCTGTTTCCAGGGCTTTAAGATACTCACTGGCTGTAACATGGGGATTAGTGTCTCTCAAACATTGGACAGTGTCTGCTGCTGGCCCTTTAAGACTCTCAGCTATTCTCTGTTTCTTTACAATGTTTGAACACTGCCACTCATCCAGCATGTGGGTGGTCTGTTCTGCCCAGGCATCATACTCCTCTTCTCCCTGTGCAGTTGGTTTGATATCTAAGAACAAGCAAAGTTTATGATAGCCTAGGCCATCAGCAGGTGTGGCTTGACATTTCTCAACAAGCGAGGAGATGGTGTTCACATGCTCTGTGTTCAAGTCTGGAGTGGTGGGTGGGGCAGGAGTAGGGCTACTCAAGCCTGTAACATCAGCTAAAGTCTTCCCCTCATTCACTAGGAATGACAGTAGCTTGGACTGGAAACCTCCCTCTTCACTCGGTATGTGGCAACTTTGGGTCTCACTGACATTAATTACCCAAGGTCCCAACTCATCTCCAGCTACTAACTGTTCAGGTGTGTTAACCTTAGTCATGCAATTTGTGGTTTCAACTAAAACAAATTGGGTTTTACCAGTGGGGTCCAAACACTGTCCTCTTATTTTACAGTGGCCAAATATTTTAGTGCCATCCAGTACTTTATAAATCGTCTCATCAGTAACTTCAAGAGAAACCACACTGAGTACTATTGCTTTCCTAACATCAATACCTTTCTCTTCACACTATTTAAGTATCTGTTCTGATTTCATGTTCTATTAGCTTCACACACATTAAATGACAAAAAAGCTGCCTTCTTTGTGCACGTGATCAGCTGTAAACTTTAGTCAAGCTTGAAGGTGTAGATTTTGGGGCAAGGGCTTCTTTCTTGGACCACAGTCTCTCAGTCCATGGTGATATAAAACTCTCTTGAGTATAGATGGTGTTCCAGAAGCTTCCAGTTCATTGCAGGGCTGTGCCTTGGTGGTTCCTGAGATGTTCCTGACCATTCAAACCAACTTCCTCTCAGCTGAGGGGGATAGTTTGGGTCTTCATCCAGCAAAGTGGTTTCACCTCCCAGTAACTTTTACTGACATACAAGTGTCTGACCTGATGATCTTAGGATCTTGAGTTGTTTAGAAATGGTTCCAAGAAATGTTCCTGAATGTAACTCTATGATCCTCTTTCTCAGATATGCACTTAGCTCCTTGGACATTCCCATTGCACTGTCAATCCAGTGAGTGTCAATCAAACCCTTTTTATGTTGTGCACAGAGAAGCTACCAGCTATAGTCAATCATCATCACTAACAGGAAGTTAAGAAGCCTTGGACTTGGCAAGTTGAGACATTTTGGAACTTTTAGCACCACTGAACTTATAACCGAAGTGAGTGTATGTATCTTTTTGGCCCTGTGTTAAATTCATGTGCGTACATGCAGGCTTTTGAAGCTGAAACTGGATCTGCATTTGACATCTGCCCTTACAGAATCATGTGATTACACAGAAACTGAGAGCCAATGAGCAGTGAGCTAAATATATCCATCAAGGTTGCAGTAATGGTCAGGTTTAGTCTGCACTAAAATGACTTCAAGTCTCAGGTTGTTTTTATTTAAATATATTTATTATAGCAGACATCAGAATCATGAATGTCTAAACAAGCAGATGTAAGTGTTTCAATCTTTAATGTCTCTTGCTGTAGGTACAAGTTCTTGATGTTAGAATAATAAAGACAAAATATAGGGGAAACAAGTTTAAGCTTATAACAAATATCAGTTATAGGAATATATAGCATCATTCTGTTAACATTTGGATTAGTATACATTACACAAACATTGCTCTTTGTGTTACAGTAATCCAATAAATATATTGACACATCCTGTTTTGTATAATGTAACAAATTTAGAGTAATATTGTGAATTGTGTGGCAGAGATGTGTGATTTCTTTTTTTTTTTTTCCCCCCACATTTTTGTAGGGTTCCTCTGACAGGCTGAAGTTCCTTCATTCATATTTCAGCCATGTGACCTGTGGAAAACGAACCCCCAGTTCCAGGCTTGATTTGTTCAGTACAATTGTATGGTGAATGTGTTTATTTATAAACTCAGACACTCATTTGAAATCCATCTATAGAGGACTTTCACTGATGTCACAGATTTTTGTTTATCACGTGGCGTCCGCCATATTGCCAGGCAAACAAAAAAAACAGCTGTGACCATTAATAATGCAAATCGAGATGACTGTAGTCAGTACAATCTCTCTGAAACTAATAAATTTATTTTATACCAGCAGATTGCATCGCATCCAAAAGCAGAAACATGCAGCAATCACAGATCCATATAATTTACCCATTTATTTATTTTTTATTATTTATTCTGCACACTGCTCTCTCTCTCTCTCTCTGTATGCAAATGAGCGTGTTCACAGCTTCAGATGGATTAAACACAGAGGAGGAAATTTGCTGTGCTTGAGGGTACATGTGACAAAATAAAGGCTTCTTCTTCTTAATTTACCCACAATTGTATTTATTCCACTTGAAAAGTGTACGGCGAACCAGCTACCAGATTTGGGACACTACGACATCCTGAACTTGGGCCTTCTAAATACACCAGAGATGCTAAAGGCAGACAAAAGTACAGATGTCTACCAATATTTCAAGGCAGGTTTTGTGCCGGAATGTTATGGAAAATTCCTGATAAAGAAAAATACTTTATTATGACAAAGGTAAGCTCAAACAAGGACTTTTAATAGTAATAAACAAGCCAGGGCTGCAATCTAGCATATTTTATGGTATTTAGCAAAGTCTAAATTATCAGCATATAACTAACATGCTGCTAGTTGAGCCAAGCATTAGGTCAAATATATCGCAGCCATGCAACCTGTTAAAATCTTTACTATCTCGATCAAAATTCTGTCCATGTTACACCAACCTATGGACCTGTTGAATGTTAACATGAGTATGCCAAGACTACATGTAAATTAGATCTATAGGATTTTTATAACTGAATGGACTTGAGCTAGAAAAAGTGTTATGAGAAATAACAGGTGTATAAAGCTTTCATACTAACCTGATATAAAATGTCCTCCATATGCATAGGACTGTTTTTATCATCCAATCTTTCCATTTAACTGCAGCTCACCATTTTTCTTGTCTTTCTTGGTTCACTAGGAAGTGGTGAAATGTTAAACCAGGCTTATCTCCACGTCTGTTATTACATCCAAAAGCACTACAGGTCTTTGGCATTGATCTTTTTGATGGAACTTTACAAGGATATTTGCTTACAATCGCTCATGTACACTTGTGCCAGTCGTTATCAAACACAAAGCCTGCCCGGTAACATAGCCCCGTAAACAAATCTGCAGTTGCAATGATGTCATGTGAAAGTCCTCTATTACATCTGTGTAAAGCCTCACAGCTCCCCCTGCTGGATGACTTATTAAGTGTTTGGCTCAAATGTTGTGTCTTTGTGATGTAACAATTTTAGTGACTAAAATATTTTCTCACAGTCACCAAAGTCCATTTCTGCTCTAAGAACATCAATATCATCACCTTCATTATCATTTGTACAGAAAACCTGTTTCCATCTTCCTTCTTTACATAATGTCTTTATCTGTAGACCAACTTTTCTACCTCGTCCATGAAACACCTTTTTTGTTATGATTTTAAGCATTTGTGAAATCTTGGGCTTTTCCATTCATTTTATTTAATTGATTAATTGGAATCAAAGAGTTGGATGGAAATCAAGAAAGAATGAAAACTGTAATTATTAAAAATCATATTCATTCTTAATTCATTCAGCTATTAATGATTTTTTTTTATTAAAAAGCTTCATTTATTTAATTTATTGAATCAATTCCCTTTTTGCAATCTTACACATGTTCTGTCTGGCTCTGTTGGCACTGTACATTTTTAGGTGTTTTTCATAACATGCCAAGTGCATCTGAGACCATGAACATGATTTAGGAATTAAGAGAGAGAGAGTGTTCAGATTCTGATCTCCCCTGATATGATAGCGTTGTAGTGCATGTGTGTGAGAGTGACGTAACTCTTGCTGCTCTCCTGCAGAAAGTAGATGGGCAGACTCATTTTCCCAGGATCAAATCCATCCTTCATTAGAGACATTTTCACCTGTTTAAATGTCCCAGTCAGCTCCATGCTCCTCTGGAACAACAACAACAACAACAGTAATAGTAATAATAATACAACCCTAAATCAGAAAACATCAGGACGGTGAGGAAAATGCAAATAAAAAAGAAAGCAGTGATTTGTAAATGTACTTTGATTTGTATTTCATTGCAGACAGAATGAACCTGAAATATTTCATGTTTTGTTGGTCAACTTCATTTCATTTGTTAATTGACATCCATTCCTGCATTTCAGTCCTGCAACACATTCCAAAAAAAGTTGGGATGCGGAAATTTAGGGCGAGTAATGAGGTAAAAAACTTAAATAATTATGTGAAACAGGTGATGTCAACAGGTGACTGTAATCATGATTTGGTACAAAATCAGTCCCCAGGAAAGGCCAAGTCTTTGAGGAGCAAAGATGGGCCGAGGATCTCCAGTTTATCAACAAATGCATGAGAAAATTATTGAAGTGTTTAAAAACAATGTTTCTCATAGAAAGATAGGAAGGGAGTTGGATATTTCACCCTCTACAGTGCATAATATCATTAAACCATTCAAGGAATCTGGAGGAATTTCGGTGTGTAAAGGGCACAAGCCTAATCTGACCCCTGTGATCTCCAATCCCTCAGATGGCACTGCCTCAAGAACCGTCATTCATCTACAGCTGATAGAACCACATGGGCTCAGGATTACTTTGGAAAACCTTTATCAAGCTACAATACAGAGTTACATCCACAAACACCAGTTAAAACTTTAATGTGCAAAAAGGAAGCCTTATGTTAACTGTGTCCAGAAGCATCGTCGACTTCTCTGGGCTCGGAGGCGTCTGGGATGGACCATCACACAGTGAGAACGTATATTGTGGTCAGAGGAATCAGTATTCCAGGTCTTTTTTGGAAGAAATGGACACTGTGTGCTCCGGACCAAACAGGAAAAGGACTATCCAGACTGTTACCAGGAACAAGTTCAAAAGTCAGGGCGTGTCATGGTATGGGGTTGGGTCAGTGCCCTTGGCAAAGGTAATTTGCACTTCTGTGATGGAGCATTAATGCAGAAAAGTACACTGAGATTTTGGAGCAACATCTGCTGCCTTCAAAACTGCATCTTTTCCAGGGAGTTTTCAACAGGACAATGCAAAAGGAATGGAAACATTATAGAGTGGTAAATGCTTTACTGTCTCAACTTTTTTTTAAATGAAATAAGAATAATAATAAAAATAAGATTCAAAGTGTTCATTGTCATACGCACAGGAAGGAACATGTCTTCCTGCACAATGAAATTCTTAGTTTGTTGTCCACCATGAATGGCAAATTACAACAATAAATAGGTGGAAGAAATAATACAAAGTAAAAGCAATATGGTGCAATATAAAGGCAGTTGTAATACAAAATAAAATTAATATAGTATAAAATAAAGGTAACATAGTGCAAAATAGGCAGGATAATACAAAAATAAGACAATGATAGAATGTATGTAGCAGTGAAAGAGGGCAGTAGTGTGCAAACAGATGTAAACAGTCAAGGACAGTTTACAGGGAGGTAGTCCATGGTTATCGACTCCTGTCAGCTGTTCAGGAGTCTGATGGCGGTGGGAAAGAAAGAGTTCTTTAATCTGACAGTCCTGCATTTCACACTTCTGTTCCTCCGGCCTGAGGGTAGAAGTGTGAACAGTCCGTGCTGGGGGTGGGTGGGGTCTTTGAGGATGGAGGAAGCTCTCCTGTGGACTCTGCAGTGGTAGATGCTCTGCAGAGAGGGCAGTTGAGTTCTGGTGATCCTTTCAGTAGTCTTCACCACTCTCTGTAGGCATTTGTGGTCCATAGCCGTAGTGCTGCCGTACCACACAGTGATGCAGCTGGTCAGAATGCTCTCAATCACACAGCTGTAGAAGTTGCTGAGGATCTTGGGTGACATACCAAACTTCCTCAGCCTCCTCAGAAAGTACAGCCACTGTTGAGCCTTCCTAATCAGATGTGTGGTATTAGGTGTCCACGTGAGGTCCTCACTGATGTGAACACCCAGATACTTGAAGCTGCTCACCATCTCCACCTCAAGCTCCCGGATGAACAGTGGCCGATGAGGTCTCCTCTCCTTCCTCATGTCCATTATCATCTCCTTCATCTTGTCCATGTTGAGGGTGAGGTTGTTGTCCTCACACCATGACACCAAACTGGCCACCTCCCTCCTGTAGGCCACTTCGTCTCTGCCAGTGATGCGTCCTATCACTGCGGTGTCGTCCACGAACTTCAGGATGATGTTGTCCTTGTGGGAGTTGACACAGTCATGGGTGAACAGGGTGTAGAGGATGGGGCTGAGGATGCATCCCTGTGGGATGCCAATGTTTGTGATAATGCTGGCTGAAGTCCAATTACCAATCCTGACAGTCTGGGGTCTGCCAGTCAGGAAGTCGAAGAGCCAGTCACAGAGGGTGGGGTACAAACCAAGCGTAGACAGTTTATGGGTGAGTTTGTGGGGGATGAATGTGTTAAAGGCAGAGCTGTAGTTGACAAAGAGCATCCTGATGTAGGAGTCTTTGTTTTCCAGGTGGGAGAGGGACTAATGGAGGGCAGCAGCAATGGCGTCTGAAGTGAACCTGTTGGGCCTGTAGGCATACTGCAGGGGGTCCAGGGGGTCTGGTATACTGCTCTGAATGTGGGCCAGTACCACTCTCTCAAAGCACTTTGAGATATGATTGGAGTGAGTGCTATTGGCCTGTAATCATTCAAGCAGGTAGGTGGGCTCTTCTTGGGAAGGGGGATGATGGTTGTGGTCTTAAAGCAGGAGGGAATGGTGCTCTGGCTGAGGGAAAGGTTGAAAATAGTGGTGAAAACATCAGCCAGCTCATTGGCACATGCTCTGAGGGCCTGCCCAGAGATGTTGTCTGGTCCTGCTGCCTTCCTGGGGTTGATCTTCCTCAGAGCTTTGTGTACCTGGCCTAATGAGACTGTTGGTGGAGGGGAGGGGAGTTTGGTGGTCCAGGTGTGTGTGTGCCTCCTCTCTATGCTGTAACTGGAGGTCTCAAAGCGGGTGTAAAAAGTGTCGAGGTCATCCAGCAGGCTGTCTGTGGAGCTGATGGTGCTGGTCCTGTAGTCCTGTAGTCTGTGATGTGCTGCAGGCCTTGCTACATCCGCCCAGGGTCAGCAGTAGAATAGAAGCTGTCCAGCTTCTCTCTGTAATGGCTCTTGACTGCTGTAATGGCTTTCCTCAGTCCATACTTCGCTGCTTTGTACTCCGTCTAATTGCCTGATCTAAATGCAAGAGAACGAGCACAGATCATGCATCATACCTGACTGTTTACCCAGGGCTTTTGGTTGGGGAACTTCCTGATCTGTACGGTGGGCACAATGTTGCAGACACATGTGCTGATGTACCCAGTCACATACTCAGCATAGTCCTGTATGCTGACAGAAGAATCCTCCAAAGTGACTGCAGCTTTAAACACATCCCAGTCTGTCCAAGCAAAGCAGTCCTGCAGGGTGGTCTCAGTCTCTGGGCTCCAGAGTTTGACTTGCTTGGTGACAGGGTTGGTTTGTTTGTTTGTTTTAGTCTTTGTCTGTAGTCCGGATACAGGAACAAAGAGATGTGGTCTGAGTGTCCGAAGTGGGGGCGGGGTGCAGCCCTGTATGCACCGTGTATGTTGCTGTAAACATGATCCAGTGTGTTCTTATCACGGGTGGGGATGTCCATATTTTGATAATATTTAGGGAATACAGAATGTAGATTGCACTGATTAAAGCCACCAGCGATGATAAAAACAGCATCGGGATGAGCTGTCTCTAACATGCTGATGTCATTGTGAAGTTTTCGGAGTGCTGCCGTGGAGTTAGCTCATGGGGGGAGGTAAACAGTGGCCAAAAACACAGCAGTGAATTCCCTTGGTAGATAATAGGGGCGGCATTTCAGCAGTAACAGCTCCACATCTGGCGAACAGTGCTTATAGACAGTCTGTATATCTCCACACCAAGAGTTGTTAATAAACACACACACACACCTCCCCCTCTCGCCTTACTGGAGGCTGCAGTCTGGTCTCTTTGGTGTACAGAGTGAGTCTGTAGCTGAATGGCACATTCTGGGACTTTGTCTGAGAGCCAGGTCTTGGTGAAAATTAGAGCGCAGCACTCTTATTTCCCGCTGTGCTGTGATTCTGGCTCTTATCTCATCCAGTTTGTTTTCCAGAGACCACACATTGGCTAGCAGGAGGCTGGGTAGTGGTGGTTGGCTAGCGCGAGCTTTTAGCCTATCATGGAGCCCCCCCCGCCTCGCTTGCGTTGCCGTCTCCGGAGCACTCTCCTAGGGTCAGCTTGCTCACTTGGGCTCGGTGCTTCAGGGCCTTCCTGGGGCTGCCTGTGGGAGCGAACAATGAGTTGTAGCTCTGGTGGTATAAAACCAGTAAATTCCAAATGGCTGTGTATGTTAGCGATGTCCAGCAGTGCCTGTCTGTTATATGTTAGCAGTGCATGACATTTGTGCACTGCAGAAAAAACAGAAAATACACAATAAAGAAGAAAAAGACGGCATTCAAGAGCGGCACGAGCAAACACATCTGCCTCAAGGGGTGCCATGTTCTAGAAGATGATGTAGTTTGTGTGCATCATACAAAAGAAGAAGATGATTGAGTCAGGGCAACGGTGCATCAGAGACACCATCTTGTCTCCACAACACTATCTTATTGATATGTCTTTTCTCTTATCTTTATTTTCATATTCGATATCGAGGTAGGGCGGCACAGTGGTGTAGTGGTTAGCGCTGTCGCCTCACAGCAAGAAGGTCCGGGTTCGAGCCCTGTGGCCGG
>JAODLJ010000025.1:68650029-68664247 GCA_027576115.1 Cathorops melanopus
AAATCTACAAAACCCATGTAGACTGGCTGGTCATACTCCCATGAACACCACCCCCCCCCCCCCCCCCACACACACACACACAAAACACTGCCAAGGTAAAGAGCTGGTCTACCATTCCACGGCCAGGACAGAATCTGCATTGATCCTCCTGAATCTGAGGTTCGACAATCAGTCGGAGCCTCCTTTCCAGCACCCTGGAATAAACTTTCCCAGGAAGGCTGAGCAGTGTGATACCCCTACAATTGGAGCACACTCTCCGGGTCCCCCTTTTTGAAAAGAGGAACCACCACCCTGGTCTGCCACTCCACAGGCACTGTACCTGACCTTGACACGACATTGAAGAGGCATGTCAGCCAAGATAGCCCAACAATATCCAGAGCCTTCAGCATCTCAGGGTGACTCCCATCCACCCCTGGCACCTTGCCACAGAGGAACTTCTTGACTGCCTCACTGCCCATTGTCAGAGATATGAGTGAGGCTTCCCCTGAGTCCTCGGACTCCACCTCCTCCATGGAGGACATGTAGGACGGGTTCAGGAGTTCCTCAAAGTGCCCCTTCCACTGCCCAACAATATCCCCAGTTCAGGTCAGCAGTTCTCCTCCCAGGCTGCGCACAGCCTGAGGCAAGCCCTGCTTCCCTTTCCTGATTCACTGAATGGTTTGCCAAAACTTCCTTGAGGCCAACCGAAAGTCCTTCTCCATGGCCTCCCTGAACTCCTCCCACACCCGGGTATTTGCTTCAGCAAATGCCAAAGCTGCAGTCCTTCTGGCCTTCTGTACCTGCTTGCTGCCTCAAGGGATTCCTGGACCAACCAAGCCCAAAAGGCCTCTTTCTTCAGCTTGATGACTTCCTTCACCACTGGTGTCCACCAGCAGGTTCTTAGGTTACCACCATGACAGGCATCGATGACCTTTTAACAACAGCTCCTACCAGCTGCCTCTACAATGGAGGCTTTGAACATGGCCCATTCTGACTCCATGTCCCCACCCTCCCCCGGGATGCACAAAAAGCTCTTCTAGAGGTGAGAATTGAAGACCTCATGAAGAGAGGACTCCACCAGACATTCCCAGTTCACCCTCACTACACACTTAGGTTTGCCAGGTCTGTCCGGCAGCCTCCCCTACCATCTGATCTAACTCACCACCAGGTAGTGATCAGTTGACAGCTCTGCTCTTCTCTTCACCCAAGTGTCCAAGACATACAGCCACAGATCTGACGATACGACCACAAAGTCAATCATCAATCTTTGGCCTAAGGTGTTCTGGTACCAAGTACACTTATGAACCACCTTATGCTCAAACATGGTGTTTTGTTATGACCAATTCATGATGAGCACAGACATCCAACAATAAAACCATGCTTGGGTTTAGATCAGGCAGGCCATTCCTCCCAATCACCCCCTTCCAGCATTGTCCATCATTGCCCATGTTAGTGCTGAAGTCGTCCAGGAGAACTATGGAGTCCCCAGTTGGCACCCCTTCCAGGACACCACCCAGCGACTCCAAGAAGGCCAAATACTCTGCACTGCTGTTTGGTGCATAAGCACAAACAACAGTCATAGTTTTCCTCTCAGCAACTTGCAGTCACATAGAGGTGACCCTCTCATTCTCTGGGGAGAACTCCAACATAGCGGTGTTCAGCCGGGGGCTCATGAGTATCCCCACACCTGCCTGGCACCTCTCACCCTAGGCAACACTGGAAAAGGAGAGAATCCATCCCCTCTCCAGGAGTTTGGTTCCAGAACTGGTGTTCTGCATGGAGGCAAGCCCAACTATATCTAGTTGGTACCACTCAGCCTCCCACACCAGCTCCGGTTCCTTCCCTGCCAGAGAGGTGACGTTCCACGTCCCAATCACTAGTCTGCACTGCCAAGGGTCAGCACACCCAGGCTCCCGTCTTTGCCTGCCACCCGGCTCACAATGCACCGGACTCCGGTGCCGGTCCTTGCGGGTGGTGAGCCCACACTGTGGCGGCTCTATGTAATTTCTTCGGGCTGTGCCTGGCTGGGCCCCATGGGCCAAGGCTCGGCCACCAGATGCTCGCCAGCGAGCTCCCCTCCCAGGTCTGGCTCCAGGAGGAGGCCCTGGTTTCCCACTCCCGGGTGAGGTGCTGCAGCTCCTTTTTTAGTTAATTTTTGAATTTTTTTAAAAAACTAAAATTCTTACATATAACACCTTTAAAATTAGACATGATTCAAATGATAGCAAAGTTTTTAATCAGTTTGGACATTTTCTTGTATCCCAGATTCATTGTGTTATTGTGTAACCTGATTATCTGCAAACACAGATTTAGTGCACGATGTGAAACTGTTCCTCATCAGCTCTATTAGCTGTATCAGAGAAGATGGCTGAACAGCTCCATTAGGGCTGGAGGGACATTGTGAAAATTCTCTGCTGAAATGTTTCTTACATTAAATTATAATTCAGCTCATATGGGTGGCAATATATAAAAGCATGTTAGCTTTCATTACTTATTAGTATGTTAGCTTGCAGAAGTTAAGTGTTAAATAATGGATTGTCAAATGAGAAAAAAAAAAGTCAGATTGGTGTTTACTGAAAAAATGAGTTTATGTTTCACGCTTAGAGTTTGGCAGAAACAGAGTGCAGTTTGAGTAGATAAACATTTATGGAAAAAGTCAGCATGCGGTGAGGCACTGTAACCTGGTTTTGCTCTGTGTGTGTGTGTGTAGATGTGAATGAATGTGAGAAACCTGGGATCTGTGGTCCAGGTCAGTGCTACAACACCATTGGGAACTACACCTGCATCTGTCCTCCAGATTACATGCAGGTTAATGGAGGAAACAACTGCATGGGTGAGTCTCTCTCTCTCTCTCTCTCACACACACTCTCTCACACACACACACACACACACACAGTTATAAAATGCACATTTAGACATGTGTGTGTGTGTGTGTGTGTGTGTGTGTGTGTGTGTGTGTAGACATGCGGCGCAGTCTGTGTTACAGGAACTATTACACGGAGAACGCCACATGTGATGGCGAGCTCACATTCAACATGACAAAGAAAATGTGCTGCTGCTCCTATAACATCGGCCAAGCTTGGAACAAACCGTGTGAACGGTGTCCTACACCCAGTACCAGTGAGTCTGTCTCTCTCTCTCCCTCTCACACACACACACACACACACACACACACCATTGAAACACAATGTCCTCCACCCAGCTCCAGTGAGTCAGTCACATTTTATGTATTAACAATTATATTGCAACTAAACAAAACCAAACAGGGCATTTGAGGGTGTGGGATAAAATGTTCTCATTCTTTTTGGAAAAAAATGACTTTATCTGTAAAATATGTTATGAAACAATCAGGAGCCAGAGTCATATTTACATACACTTAACCACATGCATTTAGACTTGGAGTCAAATGTATCTCTATGGGAGGAAACCAGAGCACCCTGAGGAACCCATGCAGACACAGGAAGAACATGCAAACTCCAAACAGAAAGGGCCCTATCAACCATGAGGTTTGAACCCAGAACCTGCTTGCTGTGAGGCAATAGTGATGACCACTGCACCACCGTAATGCCCTGTCTTTGTCAGAGAAACTGAAATCTGATTCATGTATGATGTGTCAATATGCAAATTATCTCAGAATATTCAAGCACCAACTTCCTGTGGTGGCTACTTCAAAAACATTACAATAATGTTTCCACATTTTTCTCCTAATTTGGTCATCTGCCAATTCCTATCCACCAGCTCGTTCTCTGCTATCACACAGCAGAAACCAACTGGGGAAGACTGGGGTGAAGATGAACATATGCTTCTTTCAAGCCGTGTGAAGCCATAAGATCCCCCTTGGACAGGAGTCCAAGAATCATGCTGTCTTGGACTCCTGTCCATGAATGGCTCATCAGGATTTGATTTTGTGATCTCCCAATGATGGGGTGAACATGTCTCTGTTACAGCACTTGGGAACCCTTATGCTATTTTGAATCAGAATCAGAAATACTTTAATAATCCCAAGGGTTAAGTTGAGTAGTTAATCCCTCCTATGTCATCTATTGGGAGCCATTTTGGTCAATAAATGTGTCTGGGTAAGAAGAATGCAATTATGTTGTATAATGTGGCGAAAATGTGTCTCATACCTCCTGAAATGGTTTGAGTGATCCGATTTAAATCTGGTTCAAATGCATTTATGCTGTCATGTTTATATGTTTATATACAATCCTGATACAAATGATACAAGAAATTGATGAATGTAAATGTAGATAAAGACTAAACAGACCAAACAAAACCAAGTGACATTAAATGATTTTGGGCTGTTTTCAAGGCAGGTCTGGAGAACTGTGGAAAATCAGATAAAATGGAAATGTGGGAAATAGATTATAAACACATAGTGTCTGTGGGGGTGAGATCACTGAGCAGCACATGCAGTAGAAAGACTGGACCCAGGACAAAGACACAAACATAGATATTAGAACTGGATCGCAACATAAGAAATGGACTGAATTAGGCCCTGAAACGTGGAGTTTGATAGTATCCAGACATGAGGAAGGACTTTGGGGATCCTGTTAAAAAAAAAAAAAAGCCTGGAACTGTACTGGAATGGGGAAGGACCTAAGTCTGGGAAAGATGCACAGGCTGGAACTGACTATAAGGAAGGAAGGGAGCCTATGACTGTCCCCAGTGAAAAACAGGTAAGACGAGACTGATGGGGTTGACAAACAGGGCAGACTCTAACCCTTGAGTAGGCAGCAGGGTTGTGACTGAGCTTGGGGAAGGAATAGAAGCTGGGAGAGATGTTGATGAAAGAACAGAAGCTCATTCTCTCAGAAGGGAGAAGAGGGGCAGAAATTGAGAAAAGAGGCTGAGACTAAAACAAGAAATTTACAAAAGCAGTGACTGATGCAGAGGCAGAAGGACAGCATGAAGCCAATCCTAAGGATGGACCTGAGACTGACACTGTGGAAAGATTAGATTAGAACTTTGACATATAGGTCAGATCTGGACCTGAGCCTGGCTTACTGACAAAGAAAAAAGTCTCAGGTCATTGAGCCTCCAGGGTTAGATGCAGTGTGGTTTGACTGTAGTTCCCAGACTAAAGCCCAGCCTGTAGGTCAACAGGTATAAAGGCCCCACTAGCCTGTGGGACACTGCTTCCATTCTCAGGGAAACCTTCTCCACCAATGGCTTTTCAGAGACCTTGTCCATTCTGGAGCAGGAGCCGTAAAATCATATGTATAGACAACAAGGTGCATGGGGTCATCTTCCTTTAGAGGCACAGTTCAGTCTATAAAGGGAATCCACCAAAATGGACCTTGTAAGTAACATGTGACTCCTCCTAAAAGGATGGTCTGTTAGATGGTCTTTTAGTATGCACAAGGTTACTTACCCAGCCTGGACCAGGGATTTACCAGCAGCAGAGACCAGAGATCTTTGTATGGCAGTTGGTGGGATTGTCAACATAATGAGTCTCAGAGGTCATTTTTGGAGCAGATTTTCAAAAGGCTATTGGTGGAACAAGTTCCTCTAAGACTGCCAGCAGTATCCCAGGGCACAGAAGGGTCTTGAAATTGCTACCTGCAAACTCACAGGCTGGGATTTGGCATGGAAGCCATGCTCTGACATCACTGTAACCAAATGATTCAAGGCTTTTTTTAAGACCGTTCTCTCTTGCTGAAGTGTTGAAATGGGCATTTCTGTCTCAGCAGCTTTCCTAAACAATGGTAGCCTCAAACCCACTCATTATATAAGATTACAACAGCCAGTCAGGTACATTCTAACTATTAGCCCATGGGAGACTGAGCACTCAAATTAATGCAGAAGAAATAAACATTCCAGTTCAGCTGTAGCAGAGAATTACCAGAAATAAGGGTAGAGCATGCTACATACCAGTCTCTCATTGTTTCTGTAGTCTTTCCAATCTGTCCACTTAAAGCCTGTAGAGACTTGCTATGTCCAAGGTTGGCATAGTCTTCTTTCACCGTCAGGAACCCGAAGTCAGGCTGTACTTTCCTTATTAATGATTTTCCTAATGATGCCTAATGATTTTCCATGAGTCAACATTAAACTCCATAATAACAGGCGGATCACACACAAACATTGGTGGAAACTAGGGCACTAGGAAACAACAAGAAAGGTTCAGAAAAAAACACATCAGGGACTTCACAAAGGAGTCTATAGGTGCAGGCAGGTCAGAGTAAAGCTGGAAAAGCAGGAAGTCCAGAATACTATAAAGCAAATATTATAAAGTATGAAGCATAAAGTAAACATCAGAATTTGGGGACATTAATTGCCATTTTGTTGTATTTGTAAGGACAGACATTAGAAGTAACAAACCAGGTAACAATAAGTCACACACACCCACACACACAATATTGATAGGGTTGTTATGAAATTGTGTGTTTGTGGTGTTCTCTTTTAGATGAGTTTGCCATTCTGTGTGGCAGCGAGAGGCCGGGATACCAAATCGATATCTACACTGGACTTGTGATCGGTAACACATGCTCTCTCACACACGTGCACATACAGTCGGCTCTGATGTTATTCTTCAGTGTGTATAAATATGTCAGAGTGTGATCTGATCTGTGTGTGTCTGTTCAGATATTGATGAGTGCCGTGAGATCCCAGGAATTTGTGAGAATGGAGTGTGTATCAACCTTATTGGCAGTTTCCGGTGTGAATGTCCAATGGGATTTGTTTACAATGACAAACTGCTCATCTGTGAAGGTTTGTGTGTACACTAAATGACTAAATAAAAGTATGTGCCCCTTTGACCATCACACCCATCTGTACTTCTTCCCCAAACTGTTCCCACAAAGTCTGAAGCTCACAGTTGTGTAGAACGTCTCTGTGTACTGTAACATTACAGTTTCCCTTCACTCCAACTCAAAGTTGGAGTCCAAACCTGTTCCAGCACGATGATGCCCCGTACACAAAGCAAGCTCCATGACAACATGGTATGTGAAGGTTGGAGTGAAAAACTCGAGTGTCCTGCACAGAGCCCTGATTGAACTCAACCCCACTGAACACCTTTGGGATGAACTGGAACACCGACTGCACCCCAGACCTCCTCACCCAACATCAGTGTCTGATCTCACTAATGCTCTTGTAGCTGAATGAACACACATCCCCACAGCCATTCCCCAAAATCTAGTGGAGAGCCTCCCCAGAAGAGAAGAGTGGAGTTTATTATAACAGGAAAGGGGCTATAACTCCATGTCAATACCCATGGTTTGGAATGGGCAAATATGGGTGTAATGGTCAGGTGTCCACATGCAATAATTTTGACCATATAGTGTATGTCCATCTACGGTATTCCTATATTAAAATACATCACAGAGTGTATAGGCATGTTTCCACTGGAGGAACTGGGCCCATTTTACTTCTTGCTCCAGCATTAGCACTCTGGAGTTCTCTTTCAGGAAAGATTCACTACTTTTTAGTTCCTCGAAGGTTCTGGAACTGCAGTGGAAACACACCTGCTTTATAATTTCTGTACCTGCTGGAGCAGCACGGCTACCATAAAAACACTAAAAACCTGAGAAGTTACAATTAAGCTAATGCTGGAATTATAGATGTTGCTTTGCAGTTTAGTCAATGTGTCATATATAGTACAGAAAATATAACAACTATATTATTTCTAAAGATATTGATATGTGTGTGTGTGTGTGTGTGTGTGTGTGTAATGTATCTCTTATCTTTTCTACAGATATTGACGAGTGTCAGAACGGACCTATGTGTCAGCAGAATGCCAGGTGTTTGAATCTTGCAGGCAGTTATCGCTGCGAGTGTGAGCAAGGATATAGAATCACCCCCACCGGACTGTGTCTGGGTCAGTATGTGTTTATGTACAGAATGGTCCAAGGGAGGGAGGGAAAGAAAGAAAGAAAGAAAGAAAGAAAGAAAGAAAGAAAGAAAGAAAGAAAGAACATGTAATTATAATAAATGTGTGTTAGTACTTTAATGATTGCAATTCCACAATGATGACAATGGCAATGACAGTAATGGTTATGATGATGTTGATGATGATGGTTGTGATTGGATGGTGGTGGTTATGATGATGGTGGCGATGGTGGCAGTGATGGTGATGATGATGTTGACGATGATGATTGTGATGATAATGATGATGGTGGTGGTTATGATGATGATGTGGTGGCGGTGATGGTTATGATGATTGTTGTGGTGATAATGATGGTGGTGGTTATGATGATGGTGGTGGCAGTGATGGTGATAGTTATAATGATGTTGATGATGATGATTGTTGTGATGATGATAATGATGGTGGTGGTTATGATGATGATGATCATGGTCATGATGGTGGCAGTGATGGTAATGATTATGATGATGTTGACGATGATGATGATTGTTGTGATGATGATGATGATAGTGGTGGTGATGATGATGATCATGATGGTGGTGGTTATGATGATGTTGACGATGATGATGATGATGATGATTGTGATGATGATAGTGGTGGTTATGATGATGATGATCATGATGGTGGTGGTTATGATGATGTTGACGATGATGATTGTTGTGATGATGATAGTGGTGGTTATGATGATGATGATGATCATGATGGTGATGGTTATGATGTTGACCATGATTGTTGTGATGATGATAATCATGGTGGCGGTTATGATGATGGTGGTGGTTATGATGATGATGGCCGTGATGGTGATGGTTATGATGATGCTGATGATTGTTGTGATGGTAATGATGATGGTGATTATGATGATGATGGTGGTTATAATGATGATGGTGGTGGAAATAATGGTGATAGTTATGATGATGATGATGGTGGCGATGATGATGATGGTGGTGGCAGTGACGGTGATGGTTATGATGATGTTGATGATGATGATGATTGTTGTGATGGTAATGATGGTGGTGGTTATGATGATGATAATGATGGTGGTGGTTATGATGATAATGATGGTGGTGGTTATGATGATGATGGTGGTGGTTATGATGATGGTGGTGGTTATAATGATGATGATAGTAGTGGTGGCAGTGACGGTGATGGTTATGATGATGTTGATGATGATGATAAGGATGGTGGCGGTGTGATGGTTATGATGATGTTAATGATGATGATAAGGATGGTGGTGGTGGTGATGATGATGATGGTGGCGGCAGTGACAGTGATGGTTATGATGATGATGATAAGGATGGTGGCGGTTATGATGATGATGATGGTGGTGGCAGTGACGGTGATGGTTATGATGATGATGGCTATGATGACAATGATGATGATGTGTGTCTCACAGATCGTAACGAGTGTATCGAGAACCCGAATGTGTGCCATCCAGGTCAGTGTATTGATCTGGTGGGAGGATATGAGTGTCTCTGCACCAATGGCTACAAGGCAACCACTTCCCCCCCCATGTGCATCGGTAAGTGTGTGTTACATTGCTTCACCTTTTTCACCCTTTTACTGCACCATATTGTTCAATGGTGTGTGTTTCCAGTTTGAGAAATTTGAATGTGAACACATAGTTGTGTAAGACTTGATGTGGTGTGATGTGTGTGTGAGTTTAGATGTGGACGAGTGTGAGAGACAGCCATGTGGTAACGGAACGTGTAAGAACACCATTGGCTCGTACACCTGCCTCTGCTATCCAGGGTTCCAACTGTCACACAATAATGACTGCATCGGTAACACACACACACACACACACACACACACACACACACACACACACACACACACACTTTCATCCACTCCATTAATAATTCTTGCATTTCTTATTACACACACACATCAGCTCAGTTGAAGACTCTCCTGGGTTTGTTTTTGTTTGGGTGTCGGCCCAGTGGCTCTTTGGTTCCTCTGGTTAAGTTCATACACTTGCACAACTACAAACATACAAACACAACATGTTGTAGTATAAGGCAGTCACTATTTTACCTCATATAACAATAGTGTATGTAATGTGCATGTTTATGTGTCACAAGTGTGTGTGTGTGTGTGTGTGTGTGTGTGTGTGTGTAGACACTGATGAGTGTACCACCCAGAGAGGAATATGTCGCAATGGGAACTGTATCAACACAGTGGGCTCCTTCACATGTGTGTGTCGTGATGGTTATGAACTTTCTCCAGACGGCCGGGTGTGTGTGGGTAAGAACAGAACACACTCCATATATCACCGTGTGGGGATGTGAAATGTTACACACATATATAGTGTATGTAATATAACCAAGACCAGGACAACAGTAAGCTCCACACTGAGACTCTGAACATTGGGACTGAGATGCAAAACAAAACTCTGCATGAAGACCAAGACTCAAACCAAGGCCTAGCCTTAGACCAAGACTTTGAGCATTAGGACCAAGACTTAGTACAAGACTGAGTAAAGAAAGCAGGATAAAGACTGAGCACAGAAACCCAGCCACAGGCCAAGACTGAGCAATGACAGTGAAACTGAAACCCAGACCAAGACTCTGAGCATAGATACCAAAACCTACACCAAAACTATTAAAGCCTAGGTCACAACCGGATGTACAATTTTTTGGCCGTGCGATTTTTGGCGTTTCCCAAATCACTGCATTTTTTTTTTGTTCGTGGAGAAAGACACACGTTGGCTGTAAGTTTGTCTTGCAACCTGAAAAAACCGTAAGCGCCCGTAGAGTTTGTTTGACATGACAAAGAACCTCTGCGGCCGGTCTGCGGCCAGTCTACGGCTCGAAAATCAGCACGTCACATGTGCGCCCTCCATGCGTTTCTTGCGTTTTTTGCACGTAGACCGGCCGTAGGAGCGCGTACAGCCGGTTGTGACTGAGGCATTAGGTGCGTGCCCCTGTCATAAAGTCGGAGTTGACGTTCTTGCGCCTGCCGCAAATTCTCCTGGGTTAAGTGCGTGAGTGTGTGGAGTTTGGCACGCAGGTTGAGAACGTATGGAATTTCATTCTTACTAGGTGAAGGTCCCTCCTCCCAATTTTCATGTAGCATGTCCAAAATGCCATGCGGCTTATGCCCATATAACAATTCAAACAGTGAAATCCCTGTGGAGGCTTGCGGGACCTCTCATACTGCAAAGAACAGGGGCTCAAGCCTCTTATCCCAATTATGTGCATCTTCACTTACATACCTCCGAATTATATTTTTGAGAGTTCGATTAAACCATTCCACTAAGCCATCTGTTTATGGGTGATAGACGCTGGTGCGGATAGGCTTAATCCCCAGTAACTCATACAGCTCGTGCAGTGTGTGTGACATGAATGTAGTACCTTGGTCTGTCAGGATTTCTTTCAGAATCCTGACCCAGGAGATACAGCGGAAGAGCGCTTCTGCAATACTGCATGCTGAGATCTTGCAACGTGGCACTGCCTCTGGGTATCGTGTTGCATAGTCTACCAGGACTAAAATAAAGTGATATCCCCGTGCTGACCAATCTAATGGCCCGACGAGATCCATCCCAATTCTTTCAAAAGGGGTCTCGATTAAAGGGAGAGGGCGCAAAGGGGTTTTTGGAGTGGCCACGGGATTGACTAATTGGCATTCGCGGCATGCTGCATACCATTGATGGACATCCCCACGAATCCCTGGCCAATAGAACCTGGCCATTATTTGGGCTAGTGTTTTGTCCTGCCCTAAGTGTCTGGCCATGGGATTAAAGTGAGCCACCTGGAATATGAGTTCCCGACAGCTCTTTGGGATTAACAACTGTGTTATCTTTTCGCCAGTTTGAGTGTCCTGTGTCACTTAGTACAACCTATCCTTAATAATAGAAATGTAGGGGAAGGCTGGCATCGCATTTGGCTGGAGGATTTGACCATCAATTACTCTCACTTGGTCAAATGCATGCTGCAGAGTCCCGTCTCACAACTGCTCTAACGGGAAATTCCCAAGGGAATCCCCAAAAGAGGGAGGAGGGGCGGGGTGCTCCTCACTCTGTGTATCTCCCTGACGCGGTACTGACATAGACAGCTCTGTGACAGCTTCTCCCACCAATGCCAGTCCAGGGTCTTCCCCAGACGGATTACTGCAGGACCCACTCCTTACTTTGTGTGTCATTAACTCTTTAAATCCAGGCCAATCAGTCCCCAAAATCAGTCAATGGGTGAGACAAGGGTTAACTGCTGCCTTTACACGATGTTTTTCACCCCGAAATAGAATGTGGACAGACACTAAAGGGTAGTTGTGAACATCCCTGTGCACACACAACACCTTCACTACTCATGCTCTCCCCAATGCCTCACCTTGCACCAGGCTTTGGTGGATTGAGGTCTGGTTACAGCCGGAATCCACCAAAGCCTGATACGTATCCCCTTGGACACTTTCTGTTATTTGATATGCTCCCGCCCGATCGAGGGCAGTTTCTGGCTGCATCGGGCTGGCTGGGGGGGGAGCCGGCCCCCGCCTCTGTGGTGGGGGAATGGGGCAAGGACAGGAAACAGAGGGAGAGGGAGAAGAAAGAGAAGAGGATACATGCTGTCCTGCTGTCAGAACTGCCGCCATGTGGTCCTCTGCCAGCTCAATTGCCTGGTCCAGTGATGCCTGGTGATGACACTGGACCCACTCTGCCGGTCCTTCCGAAAGTCGCATGACAAATTGTTCCAGTGTCACCAGGTCGATTACACCCTTGGCGTTGTGGTCGTCTGCCCTCAGCCACTGCCGGCAGGCATCCCGGAGTTGCTGCCCGAACGTGAACGGCCGGCTGACCTCCTCCAAGTGCAGCGAGTGGAAGCGCTGCCGTTGTTGCTCTGGGGAGCGGCTGACACACTGGAGGATGGCTCTGCGAAGGTCTGCATAGACGAGCCGGCTGTCGGCGGGGGGCTGTTGGCGGGGAGCTGCAGCGTGGCCAGTTGTGCCTCGCACGTCAGCAGGGGAAGGAGGCATGCCACGCACTGGTCCACCGGCCAACCCCACACCTCTGCTGCCTACTCGAAGAGCGCAAGGAAGGCTTCTGGGTCATCGTGCGGACCCATCTTCATTAAGGTGAGGTGGGGAGGGTCCGCTCCGGTGGTGGTCATGGGCCCCGCCTATGCAAGCAGGTGCCGGAACGCCTGGCAGTCCTCCTGTTCGGCCAGCACCAAGGCTTCGATTCGTTGCTCCTGTCCTTCCGGAGGGCGACCAGCACTTGGTGCTGGTTCTGTTGGGCTGTGGCGAGGGCATGGATCAGCTCCTTAAAGAGCTAGGACTTCATGGGGCTGTTCCCTTCTGCACTCTCCCGGGTTTCAGCACCACTGTAGGAAGACTCTGGTGTGGGTGGAGCACAGTAGCACAGCAGGCAGTTGTTTGCAATTTGTTCTCTCCTTTTATTGCTGCTTTACAGCACACAAATTAGACTCTCTCTCTCTCTCACAGACACACACATATACACACAAAGGCTAGTAGCAAGCCCTCAGCACCGTCCTCCCGTTCTCACCCTCCTTTTATCAGGTGCAGTCACTGACGGAGACAGACAAACACATGTTAATTGATAACAGGTGCAGTGACATGACCACTCCCCTTCCCTGACACTGACCTCCATTCACAGACTGACACTCGGCCACACCCCCACTGCCACGGTGACCTTAATGACCTTTGTCATGTACATAAAACTTAAATAAATAAATAAATAATTCCCCATTTTCTTACACAATCACCACCTCATTGTGCTATGCACAGCTCTATACAAAACAAATACATTGTTCTTGTTTTATTACGTACCAAATCCTGACAGAAACAGTATTTTAGAGGGAGCTTGAGATGGAGGAAGAAAAATAACACAACATTAATCATCAAGGGCCCCATTTGACTTGTCAGACTTATAACACCTCTTAATAAATGCATGTTTTAAGTGACTTATGGTACTTATTTAATTGCCATGGGTGACTAATCTCTTCAAACTAACAGAAAACAAAGTTTTCTTTGACTTTATCCAACTTAAAATACTTCTTATAACTATATAGGATGTAAATCAGTGGCTGACAGCCCCATGCTGAGGCTGTTAAAAAACAAACAAAAAAAAAAAAACCCACCTGCATTCAGAGTTATACTACACAGGTGTTGATGTTGAATTTCTGGTTGGCACATATTTAATTATGAACATTTCACACCTTTGAGGTTGCCAGGATTTTTCCTTGTGTAACACTCTCTGTGAGTTTTTCTATATCAAGTCCCCCTAAAGTACCCCATGTCAAATGCTTGTCTTCAAGCCCTAAATAAATTCAGGTTTGATATCATAAAACCAGTCAAGTCAAGTCAAGTTTATTTGTATAGTGCTTTTAACAATATTGTCGCAAAGCAGCTTTACAGAATTTGAACGAC
>JAODLJ010000025.1:69027825-69038043 GCA_027576115.1 Cathorops melanopus
CTGCAGTTGTCATGAACAGTTTTGCACTCAAGTTTCCATCAATGAACAGTTTATAACTTCAACAAAACAGACTTCATTTTAAAACTGTTAAAAATTTTATAATCACGCTATCTGTTATCACCCAAATGAGGATGGGTTCGCTTTTGAGTCTGGTCCATCTTAAGGTTTCTTCCTCCTGTCATCTGAGGGAGTTTTTCCTTACCACTGTTGCCACAGGCTTGCTCATTGGGGATAAATTAGGGATAAAATTAGCTCATGTTTAAAGTAATTAAAATTCTGTAAAGCTGCTTTGTGACAATGCCTATTGTTAAAAGCATTATAAAAATAAACTTGACTTGACTTGATGTGGGGTGGGATTGAGTGTGAGAGATGGGGTTTGTTGTTTGGGGTGAGGTTTAGTGTGAGGGATGGTGTTTGTTGTTAGGGGTGGGGTTTAGTGTGAGGGATGGGGTTTGGTGTGAGAAATGGGGATTTTGCCATTGAAAAAATTCATGAAGTTGTTGCTACGTATTGATGGTGTGCAAGTCAGCTTTTCACTGCTTGTTTAGACATATAAGTGATGTGACTAATAAGGTAAAGTAAAAAAAAAAGGTCTAGTTTGAATGCAGACACCAGCAAGAAACTCCTGGCAAGCGATTTGAAAACAGGAACTCTGTACACACACACACACACAGAGCGCTGGTACTGAATGTCCTTGTGGTAATTGTGATTGTTAGCCTCAGTTCAATTAGTTCATCTGTGTGTCTGTGTGTGTGCATGTGTGTGTGAGAGACATGTCTCTCTGTGTATATTTGTATGACTCATCTGTGTGTGTATGTGACATTCTGTATTGTGTTTTTGGTGAAAAGACTCACCTCTGGATAAACAGTTCATGACTGATTCTCTCAGTGTTAGTTCACATACACAGTGTTAATGTCCTCCATGTTGTCTGTACTCAGGTGATTTGCTTGATTTCTCCACACACTTGGCAAACATTTGTTTAACTTTTTCCATCACTGTTTTTCTGATAAGATGATGATGATGATGTTTGTGTGTGTTCCGTGAAATGGTTTTCATCAGAAAACAGTGTTTTATTTTATTTTCAATGACAGATGAAAATTAAGGTGTGAGTGTGATGTTATTTACAGCTCTGGGAAACTTCAGAGCGACCTTTATACAGGACAGAAACAGGAAACTCTCTCACTGTGTGTATGTGTGTGTGTGCCCTGTTTGTTTCGTGTCATGTATTGTGTAGACGCCCATGAATCTGCTGGTAGTTTCTCTTTATATGGTGTGTGTGTGTGTGAGAGAGAGAGAGAGAGAGAGATTAATGCCTTTGTCCTGAACACACACTGATGCAGACAGACAGAGATGCTGTAATTCTTCTTACTTTTATGTAAATTTTATTTTATGTGTTTACCTTTCGTTGAACCCCAAAGCTTGTGTGTGTGTGTGGTTACAAGAGACACTATCCTTCACAAAGATCAGGACATCAATATTAGCAAAAACTTGTTCAAAAACCCTTGTTGGCTCCAGTTCTAATATGTCATAATTTCTACAGTAACAGCTCATTCACAGGGACTCATCCTGTAGAAGCTCTACATCAGTGGATTAAAAACATCATCGTTGATATGTTGAAGTTTTCTGGAATCAGAGTATTACATTTTGCAGCAGAACATTTTAGTGTGTGTGTGTGTGTGTGTGTGTGTGTGTGTGTGTGAGACTGTATGGGGTCAGCTGAGCTGTAAATGTGTGTTTGTGATGGAGTGATGAGGTTTATATCAGTGTGATGTTGGAGGTCATGATGCAGTCAGACAGGTTTCAGCTCCAGCAGGGAGGCCATATGGCTCTCCTTCATCATCCCTAACAGCGCTAACACTAACACCGCAAATGTGACCATTGATAATGCTGAGAGTATCGCTGATGCCAAGCTTCTGAACAGCAGCTGCTCATAACTGTCACACAGCTAACAGTGTTAATGCTAACACTACCACTGCTAATGGCCCCAGATTATAGATGCACTGTTTAAAGGATTTAGTAGGATCTATTAGCCGAAATGCAATACGGTATTCATGAGTATGTTTTCATTTGTGTATAATGACCTATAACTATCAATTTTTATGTTTTTGTAAGCTTACAATGAGGTCTGTATATTGTAATAACGGTGGGTTAAGAGCCATCTCCTCCTCTGCAAGCGCTCCTCGCTGCACCGTGGTGCTGAAGAAGACAGCACCCCAGTCATCACGCCAAAAGCAGACAACAGTGGTTCAGCACCATTGGCCAAAGACAGCACCACTCACACACATGAGAGCAGGATTGGTTTAACACAGCACAGTTAGCAGGCGCTAATTACATTACATGCATTCACCCTCCCGGAGTTCAAAATAGAGTATATAAGGGCTGCACGCAGTACAGCGAGTGAGTATGTCTTCCACAAGCTCATCTAATGCTCTGTGTATTCCCCTTCAGCAGATTCGAGGTCAGGTGACACACTCCCCTGCTGGAAAGGAGGAAAAGCTACAAGCAAGCCTCATCAGACTCTAGCCCTTCACTATGCACCTTAAGGCACTCCCCCCTGCTTCAGACTGCTGGAATCTCCCTGCCACACTCACAGCACACCTCCACAACTAGAGATAAGAATAAATATACCACCTACTTTGCACCTTACATCTCTTGTTGTGTGTCTGTTTCTGCCACTATCACTAGGACCTCTCACACTGGTGGAGAATGTGGGCAGGCGACACAGACTCTGGTGCCCCAGTGATGGACCCTGTGGTGCACCATCTCCTGGATGTCAGCGTACAGCAGAGGCAAGTGTTCCAGGCATTTGCCCACAGCCTTCACACCACCATGCAGGAGCACCTGAGCTTACAGCATGCTGACTAATCTCACTGTAGAGGAGGACATAGAAGCATTTCTTGGAACATTCAAGAGGGTGACAGAACAGGAAGGTTGGTGGCCCCTGGACTGGGCCCAAATCTTCACTCCATTTCTCATGGGTGAGGCACAGCAGGCCTACCATGCACTCCACATGGCCAAAGAAGAGGACTATAGCATACTGAAAGAGGAAACCTTGGCCCACTGTGAGTTCTCCCACACCCTTTGAGTTCCACTGCTGGAGCTACCAACCGAGGCAGGAACCCTGGACACAGATGGACCAACTTCTCTGGATTGCTTGGAAGTGGCTCCAAACCAACCAACTGACCCTCATGGAGATCCTGGAGTAGGTCACCCTTGACTGCTTCCTTAGGGGACTCCCAGGGGAGGAGCTTTGAGTTGTGGGCATGAAAGCAGCTCCAAACCCCAAGGACATGGTTTGCCACCCTGGAGTGTGCACTAGCCACCTTTGAGATGGGGAGGCGAGAAGGAAGAACCCAATTTCAGTGGGAGCCCTGCTACCTGGGCTGCCAGAATTCTGGGGCAACCTGAAGGGCACCACAGGATCCCACACCACAACTGTCTCCCAGGGAGGAACCCATGTCCACTGAATCAGGACACCACCATACTACCAGACCCCTCAAGCCCAGGTTGGCAGGGTGCACCCTCCATACCAACCATGAATCATGGGGCCTGACTGTCACTCTCTGACTGAATGGTGTCCCTGTCCCTGCACTCCTAGACTCTGGGAACACCATCAACCTCATTCACCCCTCAACCTTAACCAAGTCATCGCTGACCTGTGGGAAGCTGGCTGTCACCTGCTTCCATGGGGACGTCAGGGAAGTCCCTGCAGTGGAGGTCCAAATCAATGGTCAAAGAGATGAGTAGCCTGTGATAGTAGTACTAATTCCTGATCTCCCTGTGTCCCTTCTTGTAGGCCAGGACTGGACAGAGTTCCCCACCGTCATGGCTGCATCGGGACAAAGGAGGAGGCATGGCACAAGGCAAACACCACAGCCCCAGCACACCTTGCCAGTCGCCTCTGGGACTGTGCTCTTGGCCAAGCGAGAGTCAGCAGATGCTGAAGCAGAAGGTGAGCCCTTCTTACCCACTAACCCTCTTTCTCATCTCATCAACAGGCCTTAGGAGAAGGAAACTTTGGGAGTGAACAAAAGGAGGATGACCGACTGAAGCACTGCTTGGCCCAGGTGCTGCAGGTCAGCGATGAGAGCCTATACCCTGACCTACCCTCAACCTACTTTCTAGTGTGGTGTAAAAAAGAATTAAACATGCTGAAACCCAGAAACTGAAGAAACAGAAGAAATAGATTTTATTCAATCTTGCAAGATAGGGCTCTCACTAAAAAATAGATCTTTCTTCAATGAAGAGCACATATCATCCCTTTTGTGCTTTCTTTATAGCCTTAATATGTGAAACCATTGAAGTGAGGTGAGTGTGTGCAAACATTATGTAATAGATATCAAATGAATGCAACCAGTCTCATCATGTACACACACACTCAAGGACAAAAATTTTTCTGCTTAGATGGTTGAAATTAAACATTTAAACTTAGATGTTTAAAATCTTTTTAAACACTTAAAAATTTCCATTACACTAGTAAAGAAGAGCCTACTGTACTACCACTGTAAGCAACAGGGTGAGCCCTGTGATCTCCTCATCATCCCCAGGTGCAAGGTTGATGCTGTCATGTACATGGCCCACACCCACCTGCTAGGTGGCCTCTGGGACCCCAAAATACCCTTGAGAAGATCTGAGACTGGTTCCACTGGCCAGGGGTAGTAGATGAAGTGCACAACCTCTGTCAGCAGTGTCCCCAGTGCCAGCGAACATCTCTCTACAAACCTGCCCCAGTCCAGTTGATTCCTCTCCCTATCATTGGGGTCCCATTTGAGCAGGTGGGCATGGATCTTGTATGACTGCTGCCTAAGTCCACCTGTGACCATGAGTACATCCTCATGATTGTCAGTTATGCCACCCAGTACCCAAAGGCCAATCTCCTCTGTTAAGCCACCTCCAAGAACATTGCCAAAGAACTGGTGTTCCTGTTCAGCCAGGTTGGGATTCACAAGAACCTGCTCATTGACCAGGGGACCCACTTCATTTCCAAACTCATGGCAGATCTGTGTTGTCTGCTGCAGGTCAACCACCTGAAGACCTCAGTCTACCACTTCCAAACTGACAGCCTCATAGAGTTATTCAGTCAGATGCTCAAGCAGATACTGAGAAGGGTAGTGGACAAAGACAGACAAAACTGGGACCTACTCCTCCCCTATGTTCTTTTCACAGTGTGAGAGACACCCCAAGCCTCCACAGGATTCACCCCTGTTGAGCTCCTCTTTGGTTGGCCTAGGGTACTGCATCAGCCAGGGCCTGCTAAAACCTCAAGAAAAGAAGACAAAAGCCATTCGCAGCTACCCCCAGTCCACCACCAAGAAAGAGGTATGTGCCTTTCTGGGGCTGGCCAGCTACTACTGGTGCTTCATTCCTAACTTCGCCTCTATAGCTTCCCCCTCTCAGATCTTACCAGAAGGGGACAGCCTGAAAATGTCTGCTGAATCCCCGCCACAGAGATGGCATTCCAAACCTTCAAGGCCACCCTCAAGAGCGCCCCTGTTTTGAGGAACCTGGATTTCCAGCGCCCCTTCCTGGTACACACAGATGCATCTGAGACACATCTAGGAATGGTGCTGTCACAAGACTTTGATGGAGAAGAGCACCCATCATCTATATCAGCTGCAAACTAATGCTGACTTCAACAAAGGTATGTGGCAGTAGAGTGAGAAGCCCTGGCCATCAAATGGGCCATCAAGGAGCTCCACTACTACCTAACCAGCAGACACTTCACACTATTTGCTGACCACGCTCCACTTCAATGGATGGCAAAACAAAAAAACCCCAACCATAAAATAACCCATGGGTTTCTCTCCCTCCAGGGCTTCTCATTCTTGGTGCAGCACTGAGCAGGAGCACACAACGGAAACATGCACGGCCTCTCCAGATGGCACATGCTCTGGGCCCAAATTGCTCTGAGGGGCAGCTCAGAACTGGGGGGTCAATGTAACGATGGCAGATTAAGAGCCATCTCCTCCTCTGCAAGTGCTCCTCCCTGTGCCATGGTGCTGAAGAAGACAGCACCCCAGTCACTACGCCAAAAGCAGACAACAGTGGTTCAGCATCACTGGCCAAAGACAGCACCATTCACACAAGAGGAGGAGTGGCTTAACACAGCATGGCTGGCAGTTGCTAATTACAGCATGCACATTCACCCTCCTGGAGTTCAGAACAGAGTATATAAGGGCTACACATGCTACAGCGAATGAGTATGTCTTCCCCAAGCTCATCTAATGCTCTGTGTATTTGCCCCTCAACAGATTCAAGCTCAGATGACATACTACCCCATTGGAAAGGAGGAAAAGCTACCAGCAAGCCTTGTCAGACTCCAGCCCTTCACCATGCACCTTAAGGCACTCCCCCTGCTTCACACTGCTGGAATCTCCCTGCCACACTCACTGCACACCTCCACAGCCACAGATAAGTATAAAAACACCACTTGCTTTGCACCTTCCCTCTCTTGTTGTGTGTCTGTGATAGTGATAGTGGCATCACTAGGACCTCTCACAGTATCTACATGGGTGGGAGTGAGAGGGACACTATCTCTGGTACATGATAAAGTGCTGAACACAACAAGAGAACATTAAAAAACCCATAAAAATAAAACATTGTCAAGAACAAGAGACAGCCGAAAAACAGCCAAAGAGGAGAAAGTCAGAAGAACTAACACTGAAAAATAAGAGCTATGATCAGGCAAAGGCAAAGAGTGGCATTAACAACAGTGAGGCTTTCCAATGGTGGAGAGACATCCATGAGAAAAGAAAAAAAGCACAACTTTATTCGTCATACACTTGTGAAATTTCCTCTCTGCATTTAACCCATCTGAAGCAGTGAACACACATGAGCAATGAGCACACACACATACCCAGAGCAGTGGGCAGCCATGCTAACAGCGCCCGGGGAGCAGTTGGGAGTTAGGCCTCAGCCCAAGGCCATCCCATATTAACCTAACCGCATGTCTTTGAACTGTGGGGGAAACCGGAGCAACCAGAGGAAACCCACGCAGACACGAGGAGAACATGCAAACTCCACACAGAAAGGCCCTCGGCAGCCACTGGGTTCGAACCCAGAACCTTCTTGCTGTGAGGCAACCGTGCTAACCACTTACACCACCGTGCCGCCATGGACCAACTGATGTTGCCCTGGATGAAACCAAGGACTCATTCTATGATCAGCTACAAGAACTTATTCATGATGCTCCACAACATGACATCACTATTGTCCTCACTGATGCCAATGTCACCGTATCTATGGATTCCCAAGATGAACTCGCTCCCAGGCACAGTGGGACCCATCTTTGTCGATTCCTCAACCAACGATAATGGCAGCTGCCTTCTTGACCTCTGCAGTGCTACCAACCTTTGCATTGCTGATACCTGGTTCCCCCGGATCCATCACTGGACCTGCTACAGCCCTGACGGAAGAACCAAGAAAGCCAATGACCACATACTCATTTCAAGGTGCTGGAAAACATGTATCTCAAACTGCCGTGTTTACAGAGGTGCTCAACTAGGCAATACAGACCACCGGCTGCTGGTAGTCCACATGAGGCTAAAACTGAAGTCCGATCCAACTGCCAAAAAACAACCCCATCTTGACTCTTCATGGCTCTTGGACCTGATGATGAAGGAATCATTTAGGTGTGCCATTTCCAACAGATTCACAGCTCTAACAAATGAGGAACTCTCGGACTGGCAGCACTTCAAAACTGAAGTCTATAAAGCAGCTGAGGAGACAACAGGGAGAACCAGATCTGCCCCAAAACAGCCATGGATCTCAAACGAGACTCTGGACATCATTGACCAAGCTGCACAAATGTGAGGACCCTGTTCTCGCAGATGCAAGCTGCTTGTCTTCGAGGAGATAGGGCTGAGTACTGCTGCCTCAATGGCATGCGCAATATAGCCATCCATTGAGGCCGAGAGAATTACTGGGCCGAACGAGCCAATAAGCTTGAGTGTGCCGCTCAGCGCAATGATCAGCGCCAGATATTCAGTCTTCTCCGGCAGGCAAAGGCTGGCCCACGACAGTGCAGCTTCCTCATAAAGGACACCTCTGGCAATGTTCTATCCACAGAAGAGGATTGCATCAACCACTGGAGGGAACATTTCCGTCTGCTCCTCAACCACCCACCAGTCCCTGAGGACCCTGTTCTCTGACCAAATCCCTGAGGACCCTGTTCTCACAGATGCCACCAACGCGGCCAACGATCCAAACCCAGACTGTCCTACCACCCCAGTCACACTAGACGAGGTCAAGACTGCACTAAAGAAACTGAAGAATGGCAAAGCTCCCGGTATATACAAGATCACAGCAGAGATGCTGAAGGCTGGAGGTGACGATATGGTGACCAAATTATCAACCATGTGTGAGTCCTTGAGAAACTTCTGGAGGACTGAGATGTGGCATTATCCTACCAGTGTGGAAGAGGAAGAGCGACCAGTTAATCTGTGGCAACCACAGAGGCATTACACTCCTCTCCATACCTGGCAAGCTGTTCACCCGTATCTTACTTACCAGGGCATTACCTGTCATCAGAAGCAGACGCTGCCCACATCAAGCTGACTTTATGCCCAACCGATCTACTACCGATCACATCTCAGCTCTCCGTTTTGTCATCAAGAAGGCACAAGAATTCAGGAAATATCATCACCTCTACATTGCCTTTATTGACCTTAAGGCCGCCTTTGACACAGTGGACCATGCTGCCCTATGGAAGATCCTGAAAGCCCTCAGTGCATCACCCAAAATCATCACCCTCTTTCAGTAAATGTTACAACAGTGCTGAAAGCTGCATTTGCATGAACAGTAAAGACTCAGAGTGGTTCTCTATTCACAGTGGAGTTCACCAGGGCTGCATTGCTGCACCGTTTTTTTTTTAACTGTCATTGACTATCTAATGAGTAGGGTCTCAGAATGTGTTCTGAGTGTGTCTTTTGGCCATTACACCCTAGTGGACCTCGAGTACGCTGACGATACTACCCTGTTAGCTGATGCATTAAATCAACTCAGAGATGCCTTAATCGCATTTGACGACGAGGCCAAGAAGCTTGGGCTTACCATCAACTGGACTAAGACCAAACTCATGTACATTGGAGGTGGTCCAGATCCCTTGCCCCTCCACATTGCTAACACCAGTGTGAACTTCATACTGACCTTCAAGTACCTTGGTTCAACTGTTTCCCAAACAGGGGACCTAAAACCCAAGCGCGACAGACGGCGTATACTGGCATCAGTGGTCATGCAGTCGCTGTGGAGGCCTTTGTGGAGGTACTAGCACATTTCTTCAACGACAAAGCTTCATATCTACAATGCCTTGGTAGTGACTATCCTTCCATATGGTTCTGAAACCTGGCCGCTAAACAACACCATGGCTGCCAGGCTCGATGGCCTTGACAGCAAAGCCCTTAGGACAATCACAGAGATCCAGTGGCACAAACACATCTCCAACAAGGAGGTCCGCAGATGAACTCAACAACCCCTGCCTCCCGCCTGGCAGCCATGCGCAGAGGGACGTGGTATGGCCATGTCTTGCGCCAAGCCCCAGAACATCCGACTAAGGCCATTCTGAACTTTGACCCACTCAGAGCTGGATGGAAGAGACCCAGAAGGGCTCCACACACATGCTGGCTCAACGTCATAGCCAGAGACCTGGACACCTGTGGCGTGACCCTGTAATAAGCCCAACGCCTGGCAGAGGACAGAGCCGGATGGAGGAGTCTAACAAAACTGGTTGGCTTTATGCACTCAGCGCAAGAGGATTAGGAGGAGGAGGACATATAATAATTATACAATACCAGTCAAAGGTTTGGACACAGCTACTCATTCAGAGGTTTTTCTGCATTTTGTCAAGAACTGCTCAACTAAGTAAAGAGAAATGACAATCCATCATTACTTTAAGATAAGAATTGTTGTTTAATTAATAAATATAAAGAAAAACCATTGCATTAGAAGGTGTGTCCCATCTTTTGACTGGTACTATATAATCTTAATGGATACAGGTCTTTTTGTCCAATGACCATTTTGTCCAATAATTAAGGCATTTCGTCCAATAGTTAAGACATTTCATCCAAAGCCTTTTCCATACGCACTATCATTTATTTTATATTTCAGGTATTTGTTTGTTCAAAAAAAGGAGGAAATCTCAATGGATTTTGACTGAAACAAAACACATTTTTGCAAAATGAAAACGAAACCGGAAATGATGGGAATCAGCGAGTGTCAACT
>JAODLJ010000025.1:69197767-69208057 GCA_027576115.1 Cathorops melanopus
CTGTTAGCAACATTACGGAAAAAGTTATGAACGGATTGCTCTGAAATTTTTTTCCAGAGGTGTGACTGGGCACAAGTCACAATCCATTAAATTTTGGTGGTGATCTGGATCACCATCTGGATCCCGGAATTTTTTAAAGGATTCTGTGCTCTCCGAGTGCTTTTCTAGTTTTGACATAAATCAAGCATATACTTCCCCAAAAGTGAAATGTTTAATATGATTAATATAAACTTTGCATTTTTAAATTAATTTGATGCCAAAGGCTTGGCCTGTGAGTGGGTGGGGGAGGTGCACAATAAGTTAAATGGAGGGCATGGCCCGCAAATTGCCCCCCCATGACACAGACCCTGTTTACCTGCTAATAGCTAACTTGCTAATGGCTAACATACTAACAGATAATGTGATAATAATTATTATTAGTAGTAGTAGTAGCAGTAGCAGCAGCAGCAGCAGCATTATTGCCTCAAAATAAATGTCAAATGTATCTAGTATTTCCTGTTATGAGATTGCAATCAACCAAATATACCTATTATATTAAACCTTAAATATTAAATCTATTTCTAAACATTTTTACTCATTTCAAGCTTGATAGTCTTGTTCTATTGTTAGATAAAATTGTTAATTTTAACCATTTTTTTTCTAGAAAAAGAAGAAAATTTAAAATTGAAATGCTAAAATCACCTGCCCATATAATAAGAAACTCTAAAGCTTGAAATGAGGAAATATCATGGTGCAGGCACTTACGGATGTAATCACAGAAGAGCGATGAGGAGTAGACAGTGTCAGAGCCAAAACATGAGACAAGAATCAGAGTCATAGAAGTAGTGAGGGTTGGGCGATCAGCAAACAGTGCTAAAGTGATAAAGAGCATAAACAGAAAACAGGGAAGCAAGAGTCAGAAGAACAAGAGTCAGTTAGAAAATAACAAGGCTTGGTATGAACTGTATAAGGCAGAATGATACATTGTATTGAAGTGGAGTGAATGAGAGGTTTATATAGGCAGGGGGACTAATTGGAATAATGAGTGACCACTGATCTCAATAGTTGGGAGACAGAGGGCACTGTGAGTTGTGGGAAGTGTAGTCCATGGTGTCCATGTTTGTAGTTTGGACAGATTCAGTGGGTTTACTGACAGAGTGCCCCCCATGGAGCTCCCACTGGGAGCTATAGTCTTTCTAGGATGCCCCCTACCTCTGGGTGCAGGTTTGTCTGGGTGTAGTGTGGAATTTTTGCTTGAGGAGTGGATCTAGGATGTCTTCAGCTGGAACCCAGCTCTGTTCTTTGGGCCCGTAACCCTCCCAGTCTACCAGGTATTCAATTTGCCCTCTTCTACATCTAGAGTTGAGGATCTTGTTTACCTGGTAGATGAGTTCACCTTCCATGATGAGAGCTGAGTGTTCTTGGTTAGGTGAGTTCTCGAAGAGGGGCCCCGGGATGGCAGGTTTGAGGTATGACACATGAAATGTTGGTGACCTTCTACTGTGAGGAGGAAGTTCTAGCCTGTACGAGACTTCGTTGATGTGGTCCACTACCTTAAAAGGCCCAATATAGCACGACTGAAGCTTTCTGCAAGAGTTGGGTTCCCTGAGATTTCTGGTTGCTATCCACACTCTGTCACCTGGGTTGTATGTTGGGGTTTCAGCAAGATGCATATCTGCATACTTCTTGTACTTGGCACTGATAGTCTCGATCCGTTGGTGGACCTCCTCCCATATGGCCTGGCTGCAAGTGAACCACTCTTTGATGGCTGGAACCTGGCTGGGTGTGTCATTCCAGGGGAATAAAGGCGGCTGGTAACTGAGTATGCACTGGCACTGTGTTAAATGTGTTACAGAATGCTTGATGAAGTTTTGTGTATACTCGGCCCATGGTAGAAAGCATGTCCAATACCCCTGGTTACACATGCAAAAGATTCTCAAGAAGCAGCATTTCACAAATTTCTTGGTTGGCTCTCTCAACTTGTCTGTTAGACTGAGGGTGGTAACCGGAAGTGAGACTGACCGATACCCCAGTTTTTCCACGAAGGCCCTCCAGAAGTGTGAGATGAACTGATGATCAAAGGGAGAGGGTGCAAAGGCACTTTTGGAGTGGCCGAGGGATTTACTATTTGGCATTCAAGGCATGCCGCACACCACTGACGGATGTCCCCATGAATCCCTGGCCAATAGAACTGGGTCATTATTCAGGCTAGTGTTTTATCCTGTCCTAAGTGTCCGGCCATGGGATTAAAGTGAGCTGTATGGAATACAAGTTCCCTACGGCTCTTTGGGATTAATAATTGCATTATCTTTTCACCAGTCTGAGTGTCCTGCATCACTCTGTATAACCTATCCTTAATAATAGCAAAGTAGGGGAAGGCCAGCATTGCATTTGGCTGGAGAACTTGACCATCAATTACTCTCACTTGGTCAAATGCATGCCGCAGAGTCTCGTCTCATGACTGCTCTAATGGAAAATCCTCAAGGAAATCCCCAAGAAAGGGAGGAGGGGCAGGGTGCTCCTCGCTCCACGTATCGTCCTGACGTGGTGCTGACATAGATGGCTCTGTGACAGCTTCTCCCACCAATGCTAGTCCAAGATCTTCCTGAGACATATTACTGCAGGACCCACTTCCTACTATGTGTTCCATTAACTCTTTAAATCCTGGCCAATCAGTCCCCAAAATCAGTGAGTGGGTGAAACGAGGATTAACTGCTGCCTTTACACCATGCTTTTCTCCCTGAAATAGAATGTGGACAGACACTAAAGGGTAGTTGTGAACATCCCCGTGCACACACAATACCTTCACCACTTGTGCTTTCCCCAATGCCTCACCTTGCACCAGCCTTTGGTGGATTGAGGTCTGGTGACAGCTGGAATCCATCAAGGCCTGATACATATCCCCTTGTACACTTACCGGTATGTGATATGCTCCGGCCTGATTGAGGGCGGTTTCTGGCATGTTGGGGACCCGGACCACTGCACCCACCTCCATCGCAGAGCACTGATTTTGGAGATGTCCCAGCTCCCCGCAGCACCAGCACACCAGCCCAGGCTCTCCCTCTGCACTGGCATTACGCACATCACTCACCTGGGGGGGAGAAGACACAGACAAGAAAGGGGGAAATGGGAGGACACCACAGGTGCGTCAGGCTGGCTGGGGGGAGCCTGACCCCGCCTCCATGGTGGGGGGACAGGGTGAGGAAGGGAGGCAGAGGGAGAGGGAGAGAGAGAGAGGAAAGAGGAGAAGGAGAAGCATGTCTTCCTGCCATCGGAACTGCTGCCATGTGGTCCTCTGCCAGCTCGATGGCTTGATCCAGTGACACCAGACGATGACACTGAACCCACTCCACCGTCCCTTCCGGAAGTCGCGCGATGAACTGTTCCAGTGTCACCAGGTCGATAATTCCTTCAGCGTTGCAGTCATCTGCCCTCAGCCACTGCTGGTTGGTGTTCCGGAGTTGTTGGCCGAACGCAAATGGCTGGCTGACCTCCTCCAAGTGCAGGACACGGAAGCACTGATGCTGTTGTTCCAGGGAGCGGCCAACATGCTGGAGAATTGCTCTTTTTAAGTCCACGTATATGAGCCGGCTGTTGGTGGGGAGCTGCAGCGCAGCGAGCTGTGCCTCACCAGTCAGTAGCGGAAGCAAGCACACTGCTCGACTGGCCAAACCCACGCCTCAGCTGCTTGCTCAAAGAGTGCAAGGAAGGCTTATGGATCGTCATGCAGACCCATCTTTGTTAGGGTGAGGTGGGGAGGGTCCACTGCAGTGGTGGTCAAGGACCCCACTGACGCAAGCAGGTGCTGGAATGCCTGGCGGTCTTCTTGTTGGGCCAGCATCAAGGCTTTGAAGCGTTGTTCCTGCTCCTTTCAGAGGGTGATCAGTGCTTGATGCTGGTTCTGCTGTGCTGTGGTGAGGGCATGAATGAGGTCTTTGAAGGGCGAGGACTCCATGGAGGGGCTCCCTTCTGCACTCCTGGGCTTTGGTACCACTGTAGAAGCTGCCCGGATGTAGGTGGAGCACAGAAGTATAGCAGGCTGTTGTTAGCATTTAGACACACTTTTTTATTATGCTTTTCAGCACACCACTTTCCCAACTGGGACATTCACATGCAGACACACACACCATCGTGTTCTAGTCCCAATCCACCAGTTCTCTGCTCTCTCACTCCTTTTATGCAGTGCTGTCACTGCAAGAGACACACAGACACACATTAATTGACAACAGGTGTAGCAATTTGGCCACTCACCTTCCCTGATTCCGCCCTCCATTCATAAACTGACACTCAGCCGCACCCCCGCTGCCACATACCCCCACTGCCGGACTCAGGTCAGAGCGCCGTCTGGCCTGCAGCAGACTCCCCACCCTGATGGGACAGGAAGTCCTCCACCACCATCTGTGACCCTGGCCTGTGGACCACCTCGAATTTGAATGGAGGACGAGATACCAATGGGTGATCCACGCGTTGGTATCCTTCATGCAATGGAGCCACTGGAGGGATGTGTGGTCCGAACATAAGGTGCAAGGGCATCCCAGTAGGTAGTACCGGAGGGTGAGGACCACCCACTTGATAGCCAGGCACTCTTTCTCTATCATGCTGTACTTGCTTTCATGCATTGACAACTTCTGGCTAATGTACAGCACAGGGCGATCCTCGCCGTCCACCTTCTGGGACAGAACGGTCTCCAGCCACCTGTCCGATGCATCTGTCTGTAAAATAAAGGGGAGAGAAAAGTCAGGGGAGTGTAAAAGTGGCCTCCACACAGTGCAGCCTTTACCCTAGAAAAAGCCTGTTGGCATTGCTCTGTTCACTGGACCAGATCTGGTGCTCCCTTTTTAGTGAGATCAGGCTGGTGACATTTGAATAATTAGGTATGAAACTACAATAGTAACCAGCCAGCCCCAGGAATTGTCTCACCCCTTTTTTGGTCTTGAGCCTTGGGCAGGCCGCAATCACTGCAGTCTTGTTAATTTGGGGACACACCTGCTCATCACCCAAGTTGAAACCCAGATACCGTACTTCCACCCACCCAATTGTACACTTTTTAGGGTTAGCTGTGAGACTCACACGCCTCAGCGACTTTAGGATGGCCCTAAGGTGTTCGAGGTGCCACAGCCAACCGTTGATATAGATGATGATTTCTAGGTACGCTATTTCTAGGTAGTCTAGGTACGCGACTGCGTAGATGGCGTGAGGGCGGAGAACCCTGTCTATTAGCCACTGGAACTTTGCAGGAGCCCCAAACAACCCAAAAGGAAGTGTGATGAATTGGTGTAACCCAAACAGTGTGGAAAAGGTCATTTTCTCTCAGGATAGAGGAGTCAAGGGGATCTGCCAATATCCGTTTGTTAAATCCAGTATTGAGTAAAAATGAGCAGTGCCTAATCGATCGAGCAGCTCGTCAATGCGAGGCATTGAGTATGCATCGAATTTAGACACTGCATTGACCTTTCTATAATCCACACAGAACCAGACCGACCCATCGGTCTTGGGAACCAGGACCACCAGGCTGCTCCAGTCACTGTGGGACTCCTCGGTTATGCCCATTTCGAGCATAGCCTTGAGTTCATCCCAGACCACCTTTTTTTTTGTGTTCAGGCAGGCAGTAAGGGTGGCTGCACACCATCACCCCCAGGGGTGTCTCACTGTGGTGCTCTATGAGGTGGGTGTGGCCAGGCAGTGGCGAAAACATGTCGGAAAATTCCTTCTGCAATTGGGCCACTTCCGGGAGTTGGTCCAGGGAGAGGTGGTCTCCACAATGGACAGGAGTGGTTGGAAGATGTAAATTTTTTTTTGTACCTCTGGCCCCAGCTCCACCTTCTCCAGGACTACTGACACCAACGCCACAGGGACCTCCTCATTCCAGTGTTTTAACAGATTGAGGTGGTAAATTTGCAATGTCTCACTCCTGTCCATTTGCCTCACCTCATAGTCAATGTCCCCGACTCGCCATGTGACCTCGAAGGGCCCTTGCCACTTGACGATTAATTTGGAGCTCAACGTGGGCAATAATACAAGCACTTTGTCTCCCGGTGTGAACTCTCTAAGGTGCATGCCCCATCATACAGTCAGACTTGATGTTCTTGGGCCTGCCATAAGTTCTCCTGGGTTAAGTGAGTGAGTGTGTGGAGTTTTGCACACAAGTCAAGAACATATTGAATTTCGTTCTCACTAGGCGAAGGTCCCTCCTCCCAATTTTCATGTAGCTTGTCCAAAATGCCATGCGGCTTACACCCATATAATAATTTGAATGGTGAAAACCATATAGAGGTTTGCGGGACCTCTCAAACTGCAAATAACAGGAGCTCATGCCATTTATCCCAATTATGTGCATCCTCCCTTACAAACGTCCGTATTATGTTTTTGAGTGTTTGATTAAAACGATCCACTAAGCCATCCATTTGTGGGTGACAGACACTGGTACAGATAGACTTAATCCCCAATAACCCATACAGTTTGCATAGTGTGCGTGACATAAATGCAGTGCCTTGGTCTGTCAGGATTTCTTTTGGAATCCCGACCAAGGAGATAATGTGGAAGAGCACTTCCACAATACTGCATGCTGAGATATGGCGGAGAGGCACTGCTTCCGGATATCGCGTTGCATAGTCCACCAGAACTAAAATAAAGCGAAATCCCCATGCTGATCGATCAATCCATCCCGATTCTTTCAAAAGTGGTCTCGATCACAGGGAGAGGGTGCAAAGGTGCTTTTTGGAGTGGCCACAGGATTTACTAATTGGCATTCACAGCATGCCGCATACCACTGATGGACATCCCCGCGAATCCCTGGCCAATAGAACCGGGCCATTATTCGGGCTAGTGTTTTATCCTGCCTCAAGTGTCCGGCCATGGGATTAAAGTGAGCTGCATGGAATACGAGTGCCCTACGGCTCTTTGGGATTAATAACTGCATTATCTTTTTGCCAGTCTGAGTGTCCTCCGTCGCTTGGTATAACCTATCCTTAATAATAGCAAAGTAGGGGAAGGCCAGCATCGCATTTGGCTGGAGAATTTGACCATCGATTACTCTCACTTGGTCAAATGCATGCTACAGAGTCTCATCTCGCAACTGCTCTAATGGGAAATCCTCAAGGGAATCCCCAAGAGAGGGAGGAGGGGTGGGGTGTTCCTTACTCCGCATATCGCCCTGACATGGTGTTGACATAGACGGCTCTGTGACAGCTTCTCCAGCCAGTGCTAGTCCAAGATCTTCCTGAGACTTATTACTGCAGGACCCACTTCCTACTATGTGTTCCATTAACTCTTTAAATCCTGGCCAATCAGTCCCCAATATCAGCAAGTGGGTGAGACAAGGATTAACTGCCACCTTTACACTGTGCTTTTCTCCCCGAAATAGAATGTGGATGGATACTAAAGGGTAATTGTGAACATCCCCGTGCACACACAATACCTTCACCACTTGTGGTCTCCCCAATGCCTCACTTTGCACCAGGCTTTGGTGGATTGAGGTCTGGTTACAGCCGGAATCCACCATGGCCTGATACATATCCCCTTGTACACTTACCGGTATGCGATATGCTCTGGCCCGATCAAGGACAGTTTCTGGTGGGTTGGGGACCCGGACCACCTCACCCACCTCCATTGCAGAGCACTGATTTTGGAGATGTCCCAGCTCCCCACAGCGCCAGCACACCGGCCCATGCTCTCCCTCTGCACTGGCATTACGAACATCACTCACCTGGGGGGGAGAAGACACAGACAAGGAAGGTGAAAATGGGAGGACGCCATGGGTGCGTTGGGCTGGCTGGGGGGGAGCCGGCCCCAGCCTCTGCGTTGGGGGAACAGGGCGACGATGGGAAGCAGAAGGAGAGGGAGAGAGAGAGGAAAGAGGAGAAGGGGAAACATGTTGTCCTGTCGTCGGAACCACTGCCATGTCGTCCTCTGCCAGCTGGATGGCTTGATCCAGCGATGCCAGGCAATGACACTGGACCTATTCTGCCGTTCCTTCCGGAAGTCACGTGATGAATTGTTCCAGTTTCACCATGTCGATAATTCCCTCGGCGTTGTGGTCCTCTGCTCTCAGCCACCGCTGACAGGCGTCCCGGAGTTGTTGGCCAAACATGAACGGCTGGCTGACCACCTCCAAGTGCAGCGTGCGGAAGCACTGTTCTGGGGAGCAGACAACACGCTCGAGAATGGCTCTCTTTAAGTCCACATATACAAGCCAGCTGTTGGTGGGGATCTGCAGTGCGGCGAGCTGTGCCTCGCTGGTCAGCAGGGGAAGCAGGCATGCTGCGTGCTGCTCGACCAGCCACCCCTACACCTCGGCTGCTTGCTCAAAGAGCACGAAGAAGGCTTCTGGATCATCATGCAGACCCATCTTTGTTAGGTTGAGGTGGGGAGGGTCCGCTGCAGTGATGGTCGAGGACCCCACTGATGTGAGCAGGTGCCGGAACGCTTGGCAGTCTTCTTGTTGGGCCAGCATCAAGGCTTCAAAGTGTTGTTCCTGCTCCTTTCGGAGGGCAATCAGCGCTTGATGCTGGTTCTGCTGTGTCGTGGCAAGGGCATGAATGAGATCTTTGAAGGGCAAGGACTCCATGGAGGGGCTCCCTTCTGCACTCCCAGGTTTTGACACCACCGTAGGAGCTGCCCAGATGTGGATGGAGCACAGAAGTACGGCAGGCTGTTGTTAGCGTTTAGATACACTTTTTTATTAGGCTTTTCAGCACCACTTTCCCAATTGGGACAGTCACACGCACACACAGATGCACACGTTGTCGTGTTCTGGTCCCAAAATCACCACTCCTCTGCTCTCTCACTCCTTATATGCAACACCATCACTGAAGAGACACACAGACACACATTGACAACAGGTGCAGCGATTTGGCCACTCACTTTCCCCAGCTCCGCCCTCCATTCACAAACCGATGCTCGGCCACACCCCTGCTGCCACATAATGCATTACAAAAAAGATGAAAGCAAATCAGGACCTGCTTAGTGAAAAAAGGAAAGAAGAAAATCATACAAAAAAAACATAGTTGTATTAATTTGCACACCCATAAACTAATACTTAGTTGAATCACCTTTTGATTGAACTGCAGCACTCAATCTTTTTGGGTAAGAGTTCATCAGTTTTACACGTCTGCACTTGGCAATTTTTGCCCACTCCTCCTTGCAAAAATTGACCAGATCTGTCAAATTGCAAGGGCATCTTTGCAGGTTAACATGGGATGGCCTTGAGCTGAAGTGTCCAAGAGTGGTGGTGCACACGTGGTGGTGCACACAGAGCAGCAGCTTTGCTCTCCTCTGATGAACTAAATTTTGTTGTACATTTGTGCAATGACAATAAAGGCATTCTATTCTATCTCCTGTGCACAGCTCTCTTCAGGTCACCCCACAGATTTTCAATTGGATTAACATTTCGGCTCTAAGTGGGTCATTCCAGAACCCTGATTCTCTTTTAGTAAAGCCACTGCTTTATTGATTTCGATGTATGCTTTGGGTCATTGTCATGCTGAAAGGTGAAATTCTTATTCATCTTCAGCTTCCTAGCAGATGCTTGAAGGTTTTGTGCCAAAATAGACTGATATTTAGAGCTATTCATGATTCCCTCCACCTTGATTAAAGCCCCAGTTCCAGCTGAAGTAAAACAGCTCCAAAGCATGATGCTGCTGCCACCATGCTTCACTGTGGGTATGGTGTTCTTTTGATGATGTGCTGTTATTTTTATGTCAAACAGACCTTTTGGAATTATGGCCAAATAGTTCAACCTTGGTCTCATCAGACCATAATATATTTTTTCCACATGGTTGAGGGAGACTGAATATACCTTTTGGCAAAGTTTAGCCAGGCTTGGATGTTTTTCTTTATGAGTAAAGGCTTTCGTCTTGCTACCGTATGCCACAACTCAGATATATTAAGAATGTGACTGATTGTTATTACATGTAGGGAAGAACCAGTGCTTTCCAGGATATCCTGCAGCTCCTTTCAAGTTGCCATAAGCCTCTTGGTGGCCTCCCTGACCAGTTTTCTCCTTGTCTTCTCATGAATCTTGGAGGGATGTCCTGATCTTGGTAGAATCGCTGTTGAGTCATATTTTGTCCACTTGTTGATGACTGTCTTCACTGTGCTCCATGGGATGTTTCATGTTTTGGATACTTTTTTTGTACCCCTGCCCTGATTGATACCTTCCAATGATGAGATCCTGTTCATGTTCTGAAAGCTCTTTGCAGACCATGGCTTTTGGAGTATGATGCAGCCAATTGCATCTCATCTCATTATCTCATTATCTCTAGCTGCTTTATCCTGTTCTACAGGGTCGCAGGCAAGCTGGAGCCTATCCCA
>JAODLJ010000026.1:153540-165708 GCA_027576115.1 Cathorops melanopus
ACTGGAATTGTCTTAATGGAATAAACCACCATCTCATTTCATTGGACTTTCTGTGAGTGCTTAACTGGATTGTGTGTTGGGAACTCCATCAACCTCACGTGGCAATATTTGTTGCAAGGAATTGCTACTTCAACAACTATCTCACTGTATACACACACACACACACACACGAGGCACTTGAATTTCAGCACGAAACATCCTGAGTGCACTTTCCCTGCAGTGCACACTACTTAGTGCCTGTTTAGATTTTCCAGCAGTGCAGCTGGAGTAGGTGACTTCTTCAACCAACCCTCATGGACAGACAGACAGACAGACAGACAGACAACTAAATTTTATTAGTTTGCCCAGACCGCTATGACATGTCACTGATTGTGTGTGTGTGTGTGTGTGTGTCAGGGTGACCACCTGTCCCACTTTAGGTTATTCTGTACAGCCTTTTGAGCATTTGTCCCGTGTCACGCATATTAGGATAACATCTTGCATTTTTATTGGTCATTCACTGACAACATGAAAAACACGGATGTGATCTATTCCATGTGCCTGGTGCGTTACTCCAGCACAGAGAGTAGATCTATCTCCAGAGCGGTAGATCTATCTATGGCTCTGGACAGCACTCTTGGCTTTCATTTCATCCAGTGGTTGCAGGAGAGAATGAGGACGTCCGTCCAATAGGCTGTGTCATAGGCTACATCAATCAAACTATAGGGAACATACACGCCCCACCACATGAAATCAAACAGACACAGAGAGGGAGAGTCGGTGCCTGAATGCAAAACTATGGCCAGTGTGCCGCCCAAAAAGTGAAAGTGCTCTTTCAGTAGAGAATGGACAGCATCATATTCCTGGGTAAGACCAATGGATGAACCTGACAGAGCTTTCTGTTATTTGTGCAAAAGTAGTTTTTCAGTTGCTCATGGTGGTGAGCCCGATGTCAAGGAACACGGCGGACGTGAGTCTCACCAGAAAAGGGTTCAACAGCAAGAAATGTCTAAATCTATGCAGTCGTTTCTCTTAAGTCCGAAGCATGACAGTGAGTCAGATAAAGTCACAGCAGCTGAAGTTACCAGTGTCTACCATTCAGTGCAACATGCACATTCATATAGATCCACTGACTGCAGTAACAAGCTAGCCCCTGTCATTTTCCCGGACTCAGACATCACAAAGAAAATGTCTTGTGGCCACACAAAGTCAGCGTGCATCGTCACAAACGTCCTCGCCCCTGTGTCAATAGAGAAATGCATAAGGGAACTGACATCTCCCATACTCCCAGGTGACAAGCACAAGCACACACCATTTTTCTCGGTGGCCTCAGATGCCTCAAATCATGGCAATGTCAAGCTTTTTCCACTGGCATTAATATATTGGACACCAGAGCTGGGGCTGCAAACCAATGTGCTTGACTTTTATGAGGATAGCAAGGCGACATCTGAATCAATTCACAGGCAAATTACTAATAAACTAAGAGAGAATGGCCTACAAATTGGTATGATCTCTGCCTACACAGCCGATAATGCCAGTGTAAATTATGGGAAGTATAATTCTGTTTATCAGAAGTTGAAGGCAGATAATGCTGGTATTATCAAGGCAAACTGCATGGCTTACATAATGCATAAGTGTGCAAAATATGCTGGAGACAGACTGGACATAGACATTGAATGTGTAGTCAACAAGATTCTCAGTTACTCATCGTCCAAATGCACAGAGGAACTTAAAAGAATCTTTGAATTTGTGGAAGAGGAATATCATGCCTTACTAAGACATGTGCCCACAAAATGGCTTAGTACATGGCCAGCTGCCACAAGGGTGCATGCCTGCTGGCCTGCTGTGAAGGCATAGTTTTTATCTCCAGGAGAGCATTGTCCAAAGGTGCTATGGAAGCTGTTTAAGAAAGATCAAGACAGTGAGGGGCAACCTCTTGAGTTACAGGCCTATCTGTCCTTCCTCCATAATGCACTGAAGATATTCCATGATGTTATCCTGCTGTTGGAAAGATATGATAGGACTGCCTGTGAACTATATGACATCATGTCCATACTTCAGACAAAGCTCCAGTAGTGACAGGTGGATTCCTTTTTTGGAGGAGAGACAAGGACATTTCTCCAGCAATTTCCAGACAGTAAAGCAGCAGCAATCAAACAGGATTTTTGCTCTTTCTATGAGGCTACACTCCACTACCTTGGAATATGGTACGACTTCTCAGACAGCAATTTTCACAAGCATGTGGCAGTCTTTGGACTGAAGAAGTTGTTCACATTCTCCCACTTCTGTGATGTAGTTGAGTAAAGGATAAACTAGACATGGATGAACTCTATGAAGAGTATTGTGTGACACTACCATGCCAGCAGGAGATTGTAAAGAGTACAGTTCCTGTTGTGGAGAAGTGGTCAACATTGCTTCAGGGCACAAACACACCAAATCTGACTGCACTTGGATCCTTCCTCTTTAGCATCCCTGTCACCAATGCATTTGTGGAAAGTGTGTTCTCCCTGATGACGACAGCATGGACTGACCAAAGAAACCGGTGCTCTGTGGATTTTATCAAGAGTGAGATTCAAGTGAAGAACAACTTTTCCTATAGCTGCACAGAGTTTTACAGCTATGCAGTGAAAGAGAGGACCTTACTGGAGGCAGTGCAGTCAAACAAAAAGTATGCATTCAAGAAGAAGAACTAAGGTAAGATCAGTATTCCTTGGTTTAAATTGTAGAATAAATATTTGTTAAATTGCGTAGGCATCCTATCTTGGTAGGTTCTAATTATTTGTTTGGTGTGTTGTTACTCCTGTGTTTCAGCAATGTGTTATCCATGGTACTGGGAGATGCTGTTGGCCTACATGCTTGATTGTCATGAGAAAAGACAGTCTGATAGATTCTTCTTCTTTTTTTTTTTAAATTCCAGCTAGCCATGTTTATTCACCAGTTTGAGATTTTGGTTTGAGAAATGTTTGCACTGGAGTTTTAGTTAACATAAGATTATTTTTTATTTTATTTCAGATTTTTCATTGTACCTGTAGTTGAACTGTGTCAGTGTGGAATAATCTGGAAGAGCATACAGGTTAGTTGCCTACTTGAAAAGCTTGAGTAGTTACTGCTTTTGTCAGCGCTTTTGAATGCTTTTGACAGTTGAGTTAACTAATGATAATGTCTCAATAAAGACATTACTTTGCAACATTGGTGTGTTTTTGGGATAAAAACATAGGCATACATCAAATGTTTTGTTTGATTGGCCTTATGGTCTAAATTGTGAAGTGTATGGTCAGTGTTTACAGGTTTAAAGGCAGATATTTAGACAGGTGTTTACAGATATTTCTTGGCAAGATATAGGCTATATATATGAAACCTGTAAGTTGCTGCATCCGACCCACCTTGTCCCACCAAAAAGGAATATTTGTCCCACTTTTTGTCTTTTTGGAGGTGGTCACCCTAGTGCGTGTGTGAGTAAACAGGAAGAGAAACTGTGCTTGAGGCAAACTGGTTGTGTTTGATCACTCTGCTGAACCATGAACTCTCCTGTGCGTGTGTGTGTGTGAGAGAGAGAGAGAGAGAGAGAGAGAGAGAGACCCGGAGGCATTGTGGGTAGTTGAGATGATGGACGGTTCCCGGCATGTTGGGGAGTGAGGGAGGAGGACAGGATGGACACACACACACACAAACGGCAGACCCAGCTAGGGGTGTGGCCTAAAGCTTGAAGGCAGTGTTTGTACATCAGAAGTGATTTAGTTCATGATAAAGTTTCAGATTGATGTGAATGTTTAACTGATTTAAATCAGATTTATTGTGTTATCTTGATGTAAACAGCCTTTCTGATAGGTGTTGAGATGTCGCGTGTGTGTGTGTGTGTGCATCTGACCAGTGTTATTAATCACCTCTGAGCTCTGATAAAGCCCAAAATCAACACACTGTCATAATCACCAGCTCCTTATTTGCATGCATGCATATTAATGGGATTAATAAGATCAGAAACTGTTCCAGAGGGCTTTTCAGCATATTGTGTTGAATTTCAGAGGTTTGTATAAACATGATATAAACACACACACACACACACACACACACACACACACAATAACTCGTCCTTCAGCTGTAATCAGCCGTCCCCTTCTACTTCATTTAATAAATTCTCTGATTGGCCATGTACAGGAGACTACAACCACAGGTCCATAAACCCCTTATGGTCCACATGCCACTAACTTTCTGTCAAAAGCTTCATCATTACATCACAGCACCCCAACACCATGAAGTGCATTTACCCTTCAGGTAATCTAAAAAGCAAGAGGAGCAGGAAAAGAAACAAACAGTGCTGTCAAAACTGATATGTTCATTTTTGCAAATTAATTTTAAAATATTTAAAGGAATAGAAAATGTAAATACATGCATGGATTGGTAGCTTGTAATATTGAGAGCCCATAAGAAAAGTTTCAGGCATGTTTGACCATTTATAAGAAAGTTATGAGCATTTTTGTATCGCTACTCTAATGCCACCAGGAGGCTGCCATGTTGCCTGTTGGAAGGGCGATGGGTGACGTCATGTGGGTGCAAGGCTGAGTGTATACTTCAGTACTCAAGGGGCAAAGCGAAAGGTCTAATAAGGTGACAATGTTGGTTTTTTCACTATAGATCTGAAATAGTGTATTAATGAGCTGCAACCCTGACTTATGCACAAACCTGAACTCTTTACCTGTAAAGCGAGGCTGAAACTATGGATTATATTACTCATTAGCATGCTTAGCATGCTCTCGACTTATTCATGAAAAACTTCATCAAGACATCCCCAGGCTAGCCTACCGTAATTACCATAGTAGGCAGTCCAACCCCTGTGGCAACGCAGAAAGAGAGTAAACAAACACTGCTTTACTATACAGGATTCATCTGAACATTACAGCAGGATGCACTTGTATGAAAAAAGGCAGAAATATTGCCAGAAACACCTGAGCTGCTGGATTTATTTGATAAAATTCATACATGTAAAAGATACAGTATAAATAGCAGCGAGGACAACACAAAGTATAAAATACACTTATTTCCAGTGTGGTTTCCTCCTGATGACAGCGGGAAACAATAAAATATAAGAGAAAATAATAAATTGACAAAATTGTATAAACAATGATGAAAGTCATAAACAAAAAAATATGCACTAACTGTAATTATCACAGAGTGCAACTAGATTGCAGAAATAGCACCAAAATGATTAAAATTTAGTTATATACACATCATAAAACTGGGTTTGGAATTTACTCCATAAAAACTGTTTCAGCTGATTCTTAAAATGATCACGTGTTTGACTAGATTGCACTGATCAAGGTCGGCTATTCCACAAACAAATTCCTGTATACCTAAAAGAACTCCGAATGGTTTCCATAAAGTGTGACGTCACTTACAGTACGCGGGCATATTCGACAAAATGGACCACAGCGCCAGTGACATTTCTTTACTGATTTCCTCGAATATTTTGGACAATGACACGAATAACCAGAATCCGAATCATTTATTTTGTCATTGTAAAACATTGTAAGACATTGTCACACTGATGATGATCATGAAAAACAAGCATTGCCATATCAATTAGTTACACACAAGTGAACAATATTTATAGTTGTTTTAGTTAGTCATTACCAAGGCTTTTCTGACAACACTGAATCAAAGCAAGACACCCAACAAACATCAAGCCACTTAGCTGCATCAGCAATTATTATGTTTATGCTCAAAGGAACTCAAAATAACATATCACACTTAATAAAAACTTAGGGAAACCATAAAAAGTGTCTTCTTACCCTTTGAACTTATCTTTTGTGGACTACTGACCGTGTTGTCTCGTTTGTCTTGTCCACTTTTTGGCCGAAGACTGTGGGAACGGCATCTGGATTCAGCACTGGCTTGTACAGTATTCCTAATGCCAGTGCATCCGAGTTGTTTGAGTGACACAATTTTCTTCAAAATGTTCCGAGCACACAAGCTGTACGAAGCAGTGTTTGTTTACCCTCTTTCTGCATTGCCACGGGTGTTGAACACTCTACTATGGTCGTTACGGTAGGCTAGCCTGGTGACGTCTTGACGAGGAAGTTTTTCATGAATGAGTCGCGAGCATGCTAACGAGTGCTTATGCTGCCAGGAACGTGTGAAAACAAGCGCACTTGCCTCTTCAACAGATTTAGGTAAGTCAGATTGTATGCAGATCTGTTTGTAGGTTGTCTAGCAAGGTTATAGTCCACAGAACGAGGCTGTCACAGCAGCACTACTTGTACCGGGGATATAAATATGAAAAGTTACCTTCCCCCTACAGTCACATAGAAATACATCAGCTGTTCACTATTCCCTCGCTGTTTATCAGTACTATCTTTCCTCCTCCACTTTTTTGTTAGAGAAATGAAATTTCAATTTTTTTTCATATTAACTTTTAATGAAATAATCTCCAGACAGGTTAGCATGGTCGCCTCACAGCAAAAAGGTCCTGGGTTCGAGCCCAGTAGCTGATGAGGGCCTTTCTGTGCGGAGTTTGCATGTTCTCCCCGTGTCTGCATGGGTTTCCTCCAGGTGCTCCGGTTTCTCCCACAGTCCAAAGGCATGCAGGTTAGGTTAACTGGTGACTCTAAATTGACCATAGGTGTGAGTGTGAATGGTTGTTTGTGTCTGTGTTAGTCCTGCGATGACCTGGTGACTTGTCCAGGGTGTACCCCGCCTCTCGCCCACAGTCAGCTGGGATAGGCTCCAGCTTGCCTGCGACCCTGTAGGACAGGATAAGCGGCTACAGATAATGGATGGACGGATGGACTCAGACTCCAATTAACTTCAATGTTTCAAGGGGAAGGGTCCTTCTTTCCTTTGTCAGGTGATAACTGGTGATATGCTACAGATTTGGTGGAAACAAATTCAGTTTGAAAAAGCGTTTTCAAGGTTAATTTCTCCTAGGATAGTTCTTCTGTCCTGTATGATGACGCTTTTACATGACTGTTTAGGTATGTAAGACTAAAATCATGAGAAAACTATGCAGACATCTGCGTGTACTCACGCTGGCAGCCTTGTGGGTTATTAGCACTCAGGCCAAAGAAGCCAGACTTGCATCTGTCACAGCGAGGGCCTTCCACATTCTCCTTACAGCGACACTGACCAGCAATCATGCCCAGAGTGGGGTCATCACGCCCATCACACAAACCACCATTTACAGAGCCACCTGGGTCACAATTACAAGCTAGAAAGACAGAAAAGAGATAATCTGTGAACAACAGACACCTGTGACTTTAATGATATATTCACATTTTACTAAATGTCATAGTCACACTGACCTACACAGACATGGGGGTCTCGGATATCTCTCACCGGGTCCTGGTAGAAGAAGGGTTTACAGGTTTCACAGTTGCGGCCCATGGTGTTGTGAAGACAGTCATCACACACACCTCCACTGACGTTCCCCGTGGCCAGATACACCTCCATATCAAAGTGACACTTGTTGGCGTGGCCATTACAGTTGCACTCTGTGGAAAAAGAAAAAAGTACAGTTCAACCCTGATTTCATATATAGACTACTGATCTAAAGGTTAAATTTTAAGTTGTTTTAGTTACTCTTGCAGGCATTGGTGTTGCGATCCTTGGCTGGTTTCCAGGGCAGATCATTATGAAAATCATCACACTGCTCACAGTTCAACCCTTTTGTATTGTGCTTACACACGCACCTCCCATGCACCTAGCCACACAGAAAAGCAGTAAGGCATGAAGCTATTTAGAAATAGATTTTTAAAAAAAACCCACACAATTTATTCTCCTTGAAAGATTATACATTTATTGTACTTTCCCTGTCTAAACATCTCACCATGAGTTGGACGTCATCCCTTATCCCATCAATGGGTGCACACTCAGAAGCATGGCCATAGCAGAAGCAGTTGCCCCTGACAACTAGCTCATATATGGCATAGTAGTACTTCTCGTTGATCTCTATCCGTGAGTCCAGTAGATCATCTCCCAGTGTGTGCAGCTTTGTAAAGTTCACACGCAAGTTGGTGATTTTCAGCTGGTCTGTATGGGACATAAAATAGATCATATCGATAGTTTACTGTCTAAGTTAATACAACAGACCTGTCCTGTGTAATACTTTTGGATTTGTTTTAATCACATCACACCATTGTTCAACCCCACATGGGAAAATTTTAAACCATGCAGTTCCTCAGTTAACCTCTGAAGCTCTTTCCAAACCTCTGAGCCTGTTGCTTTTCTGTACTCTTTCCTGGTGGTTTGGAGCCTTGGACAGCCAAGTGTGATGGTTGGATAAGCTTCCCCAGTGTGTCCATTCCTTACACAAAGCTCTAAAACCCTAAGCATTTTGAATTTTCTCCCCTTACTTCTTTATATTGATTTTTCTTTTATTAGCCATATGTTTTCTGAACTTCTTTGTATTCATTCCTAATGCATAGATGTATACGTAGATCCTCACTTCTCTGTTTTAGTTACCAACTAGATCAGTCTAGCACTTGAATGAATGAGCATTATTCTCTAATCTTTCAGAATATGAACACTTACAGTATTCCACAGCAAGGTGCCTTTAACTGTTTGCAATTTTCTAAGTTTCTCTAGATAAGAGCATCTCTACCAAATGACTAATTATAGATGTAGACAGGAAGACTGTTTAGTGCTACAAGTTTGCACTCTACTACAGGCTCAATAATTCGGCTCATCACATGATTACTCAACATCTGGAGGAGCTGTACAGGCGAGGGAGTATATGAGAGAATCCAGCATGCAAGGTGTGTGCGTTATGCATGACTGCAGATGGAGGTAAATGAGCGAGAAACAGAGTTGCTATAGCTACTGTACACAGAATGTTCCATTCTTTCCATTCAGGAAGACAGCATGTGAGATGCATCAGTCTTCACACTCCCACTTCCTCCTCACGTATTAATGCACATATGCAGTACGGGATGGGAGTGCTGGTAAAACTGATCTGTTCATCATCAACTTGTTAATTGACACAACAGCATCTCACTATTCCTGGAAATTATTGGGGGTGTGTTCGCAACCTCCTTTCCCGAAATCATCACATTATTATATCATATGGTCTATCACTGCAATGTATTAACAGATTAAATGACCATGAGGGAGAATCAGTTAAAAATGCATCAGGAGGGGCCAAAAATTCTAAAGCAGATAGATGGTTAAAATACAGATGTAGGTCAAAACAGAAGGAGAAAAGCTGGTTCTGTTAGTGTGCCCATGCAGGATTAGCTGAGCTTATCATTATGTTCACATTGCAAAATGCCTGCTCCATGGACCATGACTGATGAAAACAAGACTCTTTATAATGCAAGTTACACTGTGTCAGAGGCTGTGAGAGATATCTCACATTAACCAAGGTCTACCCTTCCTGTACAACATTTCTCCTCACTAATAATACCGTTTACATAATTTGAATTGCATAAGAATATATTTATCAATGACCCTTACATTTGAAGGCACCTTGATCAACAGTATGACCGATATATCGTACTGTCCTTTTGTAGAAAAAAAAGAAAGCTTTTTCCAACTAATTATATATACTACCACACATTTTCTGCTAATTTTTTTTATCAATACATATTATTTACATGTACTGTACAAAAACAGTTAATTAAAAAAAATGTCCAGAGTTTTGTAGTGAGCTTTTCTGATGGAGAGAACACACCTCTACCACAACATGGAAAAATCTGCTCATGGGAACCTAGTTAAGTCAGGCCAGTTGAAATAACAAGGGACAAACTGAGTGGGAGGAAACAGCTGCTTTTCTCATTGGCACCCCTATATTACTGTATGTTGCCACTCTCCTACACTGAGGGAATCGCTGTAATGGACAGCACTGGATATGTGAATAGAATTCTGCTCATGAATGGACCAAACAAGAACCAGATGGAATTGTAAAAATATGAAGGATTTTCAAAAGATGAAATTAAAAACGTGTTGTAACTGAACGACAAGAAAGAAACAGAATCTAGCTAGCTGTAATCTGCAAGTTATGAACTTGACTCACTTTGAATGCGAGTACTGTATGGATCTTCAATTCGGATAGCAGGGTCCAGAACTCTAAAGATTACCTGGAAGGAAAGGGTAGTGACACAGAATGACATAAATTAATAAAATGCACTGATAAAAATATAGAAAAGAAACTGTTACTGGCTGACTGATTTATTCTTCCTCTGTTCTCACCTCTCCTTCAGTGGATGGCTCAATGTCTGAATAACGTGACTCACAGATGAGATCATCGACATTGCGGAGTGGCCCCTGAGAAATTCCAGGGTAGTCTGATGCACAGTCATGGGAAAAGTAGCGATACACCTGCCAGGTACGTCCAAAATCTGCAGATCGCTCAATCAACATGGCTGCAGGACGGAATGTCTGCAAACAGATTACATTTTTTTTAAGTTTATGACGGATCCATTTGCGAAACAGAAGAAGAAAAAATAGCAATGTGAATCTAATCATACCTTAAAAGTCATGATGAGGTGAGTGAAGTGAAATTCTGCTTCAAGGTCCAACTGAATGTAAACATCAGACTTGCCTGAGGAGAAAAGTACACAATCAATTCAACCAATTATATATGTGTATGTATGCATATACACAACAGTGTATGTACGTATATATGACCAGTACCAGTCAACAGTTATTCATATCACACATATTCATAGGTTTTTTTTCTTTATTTTGACTATTTTCTACATTGTAAAACCATACTGAAGACATCAAAAATATGAAATAACATATGAAACCTGTATGGAATTATGTGGTAAACAAAAAAGTGTTTAAAAATGTTTCATATTTTAGATTCTTCAAAGTAGCCACTGTTTACCTTGATGACGCTTTGCACACTATTGGCATTATCTTAACCAGCTTCATGAGGTCGTCATCTGGAATGCGTCAAAAGTTAATTAGTGGACTAATTTCTTGCCGTCTTAATGCGTTTGAGATCATCCATCCATCCATTATCCGTAACCACTTATCCTGTGCAGCAAGCTGGAGCCTATCCCAGCTGACTGTGGGCGAGAGGCGGGGTACACCCTGGACAAGTTGCCAGGTTATCGCAGGGCTGACGCATAGAGACAAACAACCATTCACACTCGCGTTCAATTTAGAGCCACCAGTTAACCTCACCTGCATGTCTTTTGGACTGTAGGGGAAACTGGAGCACCCGGGGAGAACATGGAAACTCCACACAGAAAGGCCCGCACCAGCCACTGCGCTCGAACCCAGAACTTTCTTGCTGTGAGGCGACAGCGCTAACCACTACGCCACCGTACCGCCTCTTATGAGATCAAATAGTAAATAATAAAAATGCAGTAAATAGCCGTATTCCACAACTGTAGTACTGTAATCTATGTTCTGTCAAGAACTACTCAGCTATGTAAAGAGAAATGACATCCATCATTACTTTAAGACATGATGTGTCTTTATTTTTATATATTAAAAAAAAGAGAAGTCATTGAATTAGAAGGTGTGTTCAAATTTTTTGACTGGTGATGTATAAAGTCTTTTCGAACAAACTTTCGTCTTGTATTACAGACGCCATCGGTGTCTCAGCTGTGTCTCTCAGTGCTGTTCCCTACCATCATCTCGATCATTTGGTGTAAGGTGGACAGGACAGCTGTCTTAAGTCAGGTTTTCCTCGTCTTAACTTTTCGATAAAATCAAGTATGTTTTATCTTTAGTCTTGGTTTATGTATATAGGGACACTGCAAGATCCACAGTTTTTGCAAAATCATAGATAATAGCTTGGAAAGTATTTTGATGTAAGGCTGACCTAATTTTCAGACTAATGACACATTGTCTTGAGATGTGAGAGGGTGTCAGACTTGAGGACTTTACAAGTCTTTTCAGAGTCTTTCAAAGTCTTCTAGTGTATGGTTGGCATAAGTGTTACTTTCATATTGTCTGAGTGCTGTCTTTGTACAGTAACAGCGGTGTCTCAGTGCTGCCTTCATCCTGTCTCGGCTGTGTCTCAGTGTTGCTTTAATACTGTCTCTGCTGTGTCTCAGTGTTGCCTTCATCCTAGCTCAGCTGCGTCTCGGTGCTGCCTTAACGCCGTCTCGGTGCTGCCTTAACGCCGTCTCGGTGCTGCCTTAACGCCGTCTCGGTGCTGCGTGTCGGTGCTGCCTTAATATCATCTTGGTGCTGCCTTAATATCATCTTGGTGCTGCCTTAATATCATCTTGGTGCTGCCTT
>JAODLJ010000026.1:240327-250794 GCA_027576115.1 Cathorops melanopus
GCCCACCCCTGCACCATCCATAGAATAGATTAATCCAAATATTAAAATCATTTACAGTGCACAGAAAAACTCCAGGGTCAAAGGTCAAAAGGTTAGGAGGAGAAAATTAGACGCACAAACTGAACAATTGTATAAAAATACTGTATACAGCGGCCATTTCTCTCCTCCGTGCATGTGTGTGTGTGTGTGTGTGTGAGAGAGGCTGAAATGCTGGGTTATGGCAACATATGTTCAGTTTTACACCAACCATATACACACACACACACACACACACACACATACACACGCATGCACACAGTACTCCTTCATTTATTCTACTCTTTGGTTCTTGGCCCTGCCCACCTCTGCCTCTCATTGGCTGTCTGTTTCCTGTCTGTTTCCTGGCTCTGTTGTGACGTGCTGTCCCATGTTCTTTACATCATTTCCGATATTTTGTTTCTTTTGACTCCATGAACGTAAAACACACTTTCTTATACGTCAGTGTCGCTTGTACATGACACATCATTCAAACATGAAAATTGCACAATACAGAAATAAAAATCGCAATCAATTTTGCCATCATGGAATTGTGGAGGTCACATAACAACCAAACGGCTGTGTTTACCCTCATCTACACTACAACATGAAGCAACTTGTCACAGCCTCAGCGTGCTTCCTGTGGAGTTCGGCTCGCTTCCATGAATGCCATGATGTAACTGTGGAGCAAACGGACACCATGCGGAGACGTTGCTCGCTGTGTCACGCTGAAGAACACGCTACACGCCCACGCATGTGATTGGTTGTTAACAGAGAGATGTGCCAAAGCTGATCTAATCCAAGATGGAAGAACGGAAATATTCTTCCTGTTATGTATAAACTGTAACAGTGCCACCTGCAGGACTGGAGCTCTCGTCATGTACAAAACTACAGAATGTGTGTGAGCTTGTACGCTCATGATGGTAATTCAATCTTTACACAACACTCACACACTTCTCCACATAATGTTGTAAAATATGTTTTCAGGCTTTAGTGTGTTATTGTGGACTTGCGCTCAGCTCACCAGAACTGTCACCTTTACACACGAGTGTCAAGAAGGTTTCGCTCTGAAATGGGAATTTAGTAAAAATTGGGTCAACAAACAGAACCCAAACACGTAAACACCATGATGCTGCAGAGTTTCTCAATTCCCTCTGTGTGTGTCACTCACTCAGTGTGTGTGTGTGTGTGTGTGTGTGTGTGTGTGTATAAGCCAATTGCACAACATATACCAAAAACATGGCAACATGACGTTTCTTATCATACAATATGTAAATCCATTCAGGAAGTGAGACAAGTTGGATTTGTTTTTCTGCGGTCCCTCTTTCCTCTTCTCCTCCAGTGTGATCTGATTCTTTTGTGTGTGTGTGTGTGTGTGTGTGTGTGTGTGTGTGTGTGCAGTGTAAGCTTGTGAGTTTTAGCGCAGTTAGCGAACACAAAAAAAGGAACAACATCATGAGGTCCACTCAGTAACAGTGATCATATCCGATACATAAACTCTGATCTGATACATAAATTTGAAAATAGTCTGCTCTCTTTTTGTACCTTATTTTTTAAATTGTTATCTTTTTCTGTGTTTTTTCCCCAAAATACTTAATTAGAAAAAAGAGTCCGGTTCCTCTGCAAGCGGCAAGAAAAAAATAGAGACTCTGGAGAAGCTCAGACTCCTCACACTCTGTACAGAGAGAGAGAACGAGTGCAGCGAGTCTCATCCATCCCTCTATTCTCTGTCCTCTTCTCTCTCTTTTCCTGTCTCACTTTCTCCAAAAACATACTCAATGTCAGACACAAATGTTTCCTTTCCAGGACTCTCTGTCTGTCTCTCTCTCTCTCTGTGTGTTCCTTGTTTGTCTCACGTCTTACTTTAAGAAGATCAGACTCCTGTGTTTCTTCAAGTTCTGCTCCACTCATCCTTCTCTCTCTCCCTCTCTCTCTCTCTCTCTCTCTGGCCTCCCACCCCGTCTTTCCACCGTGTCTCTAGAAGCCCTGGATGTGGCAGTAGGCCTCAAGGCTGGACAGCAGGATGTAGAGGAACCACAGCATGATGAAGAAGAGCGTCGTGATGATGCGATGGCGTCTCGGCCCGCCAAGCTCTCCGCCGATGTTGCCACGGCGACGGTACATGAGGGCAAGCACAGCAAAGACGGAGAAGACGCTGAAGAGTGTGAGGGAGAAGGCGAGTGAGCCAGCTTGCACCTCAAATACACGGCCGTGAACACGCCAGTACACGGCTGCTACAGTCCAGGCCACGCCCAATCCCACAAACACATTCACTGCATTACTCCCCGTCACATTCCCGATGGATGCGTCCGCATACACGTCCTGCACCGCCGCCACTTTACTCGCAAATGTGTCTAAGACAGGAAAGGGAGAGAGAGAGAGAGAAATGTCAGTAAAGAATTAAAAAGAGTAAGAAAAAAGAGGCAGAGGGAACAAGTGGAAGGAAGAGAAAGAAAGAGAAAGACTGAATGAAAACACTGGATTAAAGGTTTCATTACAGCATGTGAGATAAACATCAATATCCCACGTGGTGCTAATATCACTCAATAAAATAACCAGCTACGTAACATCACATCGCCGCTGTAATGCTAACATTAGCTATGATAACAACAGACAGCTATTGTAGCTAATGATGTGAAGGAGTGAAAAGATGAACAGTGATGTCACATGAGCCGATTTGAATAGTGATGTCACATGAGCTGATCACATTTATGTTGTTAACTCTGATCACTCAGTTAAACACAGAACATTTCACGTGCAAGATGTTTGTCCTGCTCTTGCACAGGTACAGATTGTATGTGTGTCATGTATTAACCCCTCCCACTCCCTACATGAACACACCCACACACCTGGGACAGAGGTGCCAAGGGCAACAAAGACAACAGCGGTGACGGAGTCCTTGAGGCCGATGGTGCAGCCAAAGTGTGAGGCAAGATCTCCGATGATGGCCGTGAGGAAGCCGATGATGATGATGGAGGTGAAGAAGCACGCCCAGCCATTCCAGTGCTCAGTGGGTGGGACACACGCAAACAGAACCTTCCAGAACACAGTTAGGAAGTGCATGACGTAATCGAAACAAGATGGGAGACGCTCCTCCCCAGCATCATCATCATCCTCATCACCTGAGGGAAAGAGAGTCAGAGAGAGAGGAGAGTGAGCGAGACAGAGAGTCAGAGAGAGAGAGAGAGAGAAGAGTGAAAGAGTCAGAGAGAGAGAGAGAGAGAGAGAGAGAGCGATGTGACGATAGTAAAAGACATCATTCAGTTAAGAAAAGTGATGAGAAGGTCCAGGCTCAGCAGTCACAGTGTGTCAGTCGAAATAAGCAGCAGGCTATGCGTGCGTGTGTGTGTGTGTTTGTGTACCTGAGCTGACTGTAATGGCCTCCATGAACTGCTCTCGCCATGAGTTGGTGCCAACAACCAGAGCCAGGTTTGTCTTCTTAATCAACTTATCTACTGTGTTCTATATACACACACACACACACACACACACACACATATTGCTAGGGGAAGTATTCAGTGTGTTAATAATACATCTTCAGTTGTGTCTTGATGATAATACAGGTTTGTGTGTGTGTGTGCCTTGAACTCGTAGGACTCTTCAATGATAACTTCGAGTTTTGAATGCTCTCCCAGGACTGGCTTCCCCATCTCAGCTACTCTTCTCGCTTCCTCTTCCTCTGATGACAACTTCCTGTCTGGAACATCTGACAGAGAGAGAGAGACTTGAATCTTGTATGTTGATTGGATGATGATCATGCAGTTAGACTTGATCAGATCTGATTGGTCAGGCTGCAATCTGATTCATTAATCATCCATAACATGCAAATTAGCTCAGAACTCAAAGCAAAAACACAGCCGGTTCATATTCTCTTCACCTCAGACATGTGTGTTACAGTTACTGTGAAACCCTGAAACACACACACACACACACACACACACAGGAAAGACAGGCAGTAAATGACAAACAGAGTTATTATGGTTTTGAAATTTTCATGATTTTTTATATTTATTTAGTTTTTGAGTTTGTTTTTTATTTCAGTTTAGTTTTAGTTCATTTTACAAGTGCATACGTATTTTTATTTTGGGAATTGACAAGTTTAAGTTTAGTTTTTACTTAGTTTTAATGTTAGTTTCAGTTTTCAGATATTCCATAATAACTAGATCACTTAGATACAAGCTGTTTGCTTCTGGTGCAATTAGACGGCATATTGTTTTGCTGATTCCTGTCACAGATATCGCATTTTGTTTATTGCGTTGTCGACTATATCAGTGAAACAGGCATCTTCACATCGAATTAATGCTTAGCAATAATTTTCGCTGAACATGTTTTTCATATGTTTTAGCCAACACGAAAGAAATCTGTGTTTTCTGAACTAAATGAAACTGGATCTCATGACTATCGTGTGTTTTATCGTAGATCTTTCTGAAAGAAAATTCTGCTTTATTTCTTACAGATATAAGTTTTAGTGACGGCTTATATCAATGGGCTCACGCGTGGAGCAGTGCCCCATCCTGAAGAGAATAAGGGAATGCATCGACCTGATTTTTGATAGCATTGACCATATGGTGTACATACAAACTTACGTAAGAATGACACGTGTCCCACCACGGGAAACTGACCATAAGTGCAAGGCAACGTATCTCATAAACACTTGACCACTGGACAATGAAATTTGTATCTTTATTTACGTAATATAGATGGGTTTTTATCTAGAGCTTCTTTTTGATTTGCTTTTTAAAAAAAGCATTGTGGGATTATTTATGAGAACATTTTACGGAAAATATTCATGACCGTTTCATATAAAATGAGTTAAAACAGTTTTATTAGTCTACTCGCTTGTTGGACAGTTGACAGTTTGTGTCATGTCAGGGCAATAGACGGATGTAATCACAGGAAGAGTTTTATTGAAAACACGCGAGCAAACAGATCCAAAATGGAGACAAAGGCCAAGTGGAAAAGCAGGCAGTGGTTGACTGAGACACAGGCAGGATATGTGACAGAATACAATACTCACAGTCCAAAAACACAAACAGGGTCAAAACCAGAAAAGTGATACAAAATACAAGGTTTTCACAAAGTCTGTGTGTTACTCAGAGTCCTTATATGTGTGCGCTGTGATTGAGCTCTAATCAGGAACAGGTGCATAGGGATTAATCCTAATGGTGCTGCGCTCCAAGCTCCAATGCGTGTGGCAGTGACAGATATAACCAGATAACTGTTTGATGTATCGAGTTTGATATTGGATGGTAACTGTATAGTAATGATGTAAAGTGAAAGTGCTGGTTCACTGCTGTCTGCCAGGGTGCAGGCACTTACAGATGCAGGCACAGGGGAAAGTGGGTGCATCGCAAACTAGTAGCCAAATCGTAATCTAGGAAACGAAGTCAGGGTCCATCAAAGGTCCGTCAATGAGCAAACGGAATATCAGAGACAAAACTAAGGTCAAGGTCGGAGATAAACAGAAACGAGGTCAGAGTCATGGGAATACTGGAAACAGGAAACAAAGGCTTGGTAAGATCAGGTTGTAACACTGAGAAATACTTTGCGAAGTCTGTTTGTCTGAGCATGGTTTAAATAGGCAGGCTGATGATTGGGAAACGGAAAACAGGTGTGTGGTTAATATTCAGAGGAGGAGGGGCACTGTGGCACTTGGGAGTTGTAGTCCATCGTGGCCATGTTTGGAGGCACTCTGAACTTGGGTTTTCAGCGTTATTACTGACAGAACCCTTCCAAGGCGCTCACTCTGGGAGCAAACTCTATTTGTCGGGTGACCTCTTTTCCTGGGAGCTGGCTTATCAGGATATTGACTGTGAAATTCTTGAGTCAGGAGTGGACCTAGGATGTCTTTGGCTGGCACTCAACTTTCTTCATCCGGGCTGTATCCCTCCCAGTCCACCAGGTACTCCAGACAGCCTTGTCTGCAATGGGAGTTAAGGATCTTTTGAACTTGGTAGATTGGTTCTCCTTCCAAATCTAGGGGTAGTGGAGGTTCACTGATGGGTGAGTTGGTGGCTAAGGGACCTTGAATGGCAGGCTTGAGGCATGATGCATGAAAGGTTGGGGCCATGCGGCAACGTGGTGAAAGTTCTCATTTGTAGGGTATTTCTTTGACTCTGTTTAGCATCTTGAAAGGGCCTATCAAACAAGCTTAGAGCTTATGGCATATACTGGGGTTGGGCAGGTCTTTGGTGGACACCCAAATTCAATCACTGGGTGAGTATACAGGCATGTCCCCTGTTTGTCTGCATAGTTGGCTATGATGGCGCCGACTGATGACAACACGCTACGAGTCTCTCTCTTCATTTTCATAGTTTTAGCTTTAATTGTTAGTTTTTTAGCACAATCTACATCTTCCGCAATCAATTATGACTGCCAAACTCTACTGGACATCAGACAAAATGTTCCAGACTTCTGTACACCGCTGGGGATACTGAAGGACATTGTTAAACCAGAAGTATCCTGGAGTTCCAACTCAAGGGCATCCCAAGAAGACCTATGTTAACCTACTATAGGATGACACTGGCTATGAGATCCAGGAGATTGAAGCCAGCATGCAGGACAGACGTTTTTGGAGAGCCATCATCAGTGCTCAACAGCAGGAGTCGAGGGAGTGAGTGAGTAGAGTTCTGGCTATGAGCATCAACATAAATGGAAATGGGGAAAACATGGCAGGCTACTGGTGAGACTACGACGGCATCCTACTCTGCCTCCCATCCTGAGCATTTTGCTTGCCAATGTGCAATCTGTTGGCAACAAAATGGATGAGCTTCACTGCTGTATCAGCACACAACGGGACATGAGGAACTGCTGTATGTTTTGTTTCCCTGAAACACGGCTAACACCTGACACCCCAGACAGCACCATACAACCGGAGGGCTTCTCCCTGTATCACCTGGATCGCTCGAGCATCACCACTAGCAAGTCAAAGGGAGGCAGAATGTATTTCCTAGTGAACAACTCATGGAGTACCGATGTGGAGGTAATTTCCCCACTCCTGCTCACTAGTTCTTGAACACCTTACCATCAAGTGCTGCCCATTCTACTCACTGAGAGAATTCACCTCTATCTTGCTTATGGCTGTTTAAATTCCTCCTCAAGCCAATACTGCAGTAGCTCTGGAGGCGCTCCATGGCACAATCAGTGGCTATGAGACCCAGCACCTGCAAGCCATTTCCATCGTGGCAGGGGATTTCAATCAATGCAACCTTAAATCAGTTCTACCGAAATATTACCAACACGTCAGCTGTTCTACCAGGGGAAATAAAACCCTGGCTCACTGTTATTCCACCATAAAGGGAGTGTATAAGTCTATTCCACAGCCTCATTTTGGGAAATCAGACCATTCATCCATGCTCTTGCTACCTGTTTACAAGCAGGTAGTAAAGAGGGAGAAACCCATCTTGAGAACAGTCAAGTGCTGATCAGTAGAGGAAGAGCTTAAACTCCAACATTGTTTTGAATTGACTGACTGGTCAGTCTTCAGAGATCCAGATAACCTGAGTGAGTACGCTGATACAGTGACTGACTATATCAAATTCTGTGTAGACATCTGTATTCCCACTCATATCATCCACTCTTATCCAAACCAGAAACCATGGATTAATAGCATTGTCTAAAAGATCACTCCACTGCACTGAAAGAAGGGGATCACGAGCGCTATAAGGAAGCCAGGTACAAGCTGAGAAAAGCCATTAAGTCAGCCAAAAAACAATATCGGCACAAACTTGAAAAAACCATTGCCACGACCGGAACTCAAGACGCTTATGGCAGGGACTTCAAGCTGTAACGGGCTATAAAACAAAGCTTGGTGGCCTCACCAACACCACAGCTTCATTCCCGGACAAGTTGAACACTTTTTATGCCCATTTTGAGCATATTGGGGAGGCCCCAGCACAGGCACAAACTCCTGCTACAAATACACTCATCAGGACAACACATCAGGTGACACAGGGTGATGTCTGCTGAGTTTTTAAATCTATTAAAGCAGGCAAAGCTGCAGGTCCGGGTGGCATTACACCACGGGTCCTCAGGTCCTGTTAGTCAGCTTTCTTCTGTTTTCACAGATATTTTTAACCTGTCACTGTCTCTCTGTGTGGTTCCTATATGTTTTAAGAGATCCATTATTGTGCCTGTGCCCAATAAATCTCCTGCATCTTGTCTGAATGATTTTAGACCTGTAGCCTCAACATCTGTGATTATGAAGTGTTTTGAGCAACTGGTAAGGGCATACATCAGTAATAACATATCTGCTAATATTGACCCACTACAGTTTGCATATCGGTCAAACATATCTGTGGATGATGCTACCTCACTGGCTTTACATACTGTGTTAAAGTATCTGGAGGGCAAAAACGCATACATCAGAATGCTGTTTGTTGATTATAGCAGTGCTTTTAATACAATCATACCATCTATTCTGGTATCTAAGCTGACTGACCTTAGCCTCTGCAATTCCATCTGCAGATGGTTACAAGATTTTCTGACAGGCCGTCTCCAGACAGAAAAAGTTAGTGACAGATATTCATCTACCATGGTTTTGAATACTGGTGCTCCACAAGGCTGCTGTCTCAGTCCCATAACAATGAGACAGCATACAGGGATGAAGTGAGGAACCTGTCAGTATGGTGTCACAACAATAATTTGTCCCTTCATGTGAAGAAAACAAAAGCACTCATCATTGATTTCAGGAAAAATAAAACTTTAGTTATCTGTTTACATAACACTTATCGAAATTGTTCACAGTTTCAAGTTCATAGGCATCCATATTTCTGACGCCCCCTCCTGGTTCCTGCACTTTAGTTATGTCAGTAAAAGGGCACAACAGAGACTTTATTTTTGAAAGGTGTTTGAAGAAATATGGTATGTCCACAAATACAATCATCAACTTCTATATGTCTACAATAGAAAGCATCTCAACTGGATGCATGCTGGTATGGTTTGGCAACATCACAGCATATGACCATAAGCTCCTGATGAGAACAATGAGAAAAATGGCATCTAAAATTATAGGCTCTCCATTACCACAACTACAAGACCTCTACTCCACCCGTTGCAGGAGGAAAACACTTAGTATCACGAAGGACACAAGCCACCCAGCACATAGCTTCTTCTCTTATCTCCCTTCAGGGAAGCGCTTACTGTGCATTAGAGCTCGGACCTCCCGCCTCAGAGACAGTTTTTACCCTCAGGCAGTCAGATGACTGAACAATGGCACTTAAATGAATGTAGTAGAGGTGAATTGTTTTATAGATGTTTTTACTAAACTAATGCCTTTGTTTTTATTACATGCTGCTATGGGCTTTAGGTTGTCTTATTTTTTCCAAGTTGTCTTATCAATTAGATTATTTATTTTATAGATTTTATGGGCTGAGAGAGCCAGGGCAAAGTGCATTTCATTGCATTTTATTGTACATTGTACTTTTAAATGCTTATGACAATAAACTTGAAACTTGAATATAGCGCTTGTATCTACCTATTCAAGACATTGATGAACTGCCTCCTACATTTGTTCACTCCTCCTGAACCAGGAGTCAGGTTTTCCATACAGAATAACCTCAGAAAGGACCCAATCTCCTGGTTTGCACGTTCCACTTGGCCATTGGATTGCGGGTGGTATCCCAAGGTCAGACTTACTAAGACCCCAGTTGACCTGAGACACATGAAGCTGGTCTAGACCCTGGACATAAACTGAGGACCTCTGTCACTCACTATATCTTCTGGGATGCCGTAGGACCAGAAGATGTGGGAGACGAGGAGTTCTGTGGTTTCAAGTGCTGTGGACAGCCCGGGCAGGGGAATGAGTTTTAGCGCTATAGAGAATCGGTCAATGGTTACCATGACCACAGTGTTGTTTTGTGACTTAGGGCGGTCTGTGCTAAAATCTATGGCGAGGTGGGACCACGGTCTTTGAGCTGTGGGTCGAGGACAAAGCTTGCCAGTGGGTGGAGCTCAAGGTACTTTCGCTTGGGCACAGGCAGAACATGAGGAAACAAACTGGTTAATTTCAGATAGCGTATTTTCCCACCAATAATTATTTTGAAGGAGCTGATCTGTCCTTTGACTACTTGGATGTCCAGTTGCTGGGGATGAATGGGCCCAGGTGATGCGCTGTCCTTGGAACCACAGTGGAACATACAGGAGACCTGGAGGGCAGGTGTCCGGGAGGTCGCATGGTTGGGCCTGAACTATGGCTTTGTCTACCTCCCAGGTAATCGCGTTGACAAAACAGTTAGGTAGCAAGATGGGACTAGGTTGTCCACTGGTATTTGATGCTGTGTGCAGTCTTGAGAGGGCCTCAGCCAGTGCTTAATTTGTGCCGGAACATGCCGGAACAGGATCCCCCACCTCGTCATTTTGACCCCCCCGTGTTCCGGGACTTATTTTGGCGGATCCGCCACCTCTGGATAATAATAATATTTTTTTTATTTAAAAAAAAATAATTTAAAAAAT
>JAODLJ010000026.1:549876-561614 GCA_027576115.1 Cathorops melanopus
ATCCAACCCCTTGACGAATCTGATAAATTGGCAAAACGTCAATTAAATACTTTTGGCTAGTGTTCAATGGCCAAGTTAGTTTGTAGCCTATTGTAGGTTAAATTAGCCATTCACATCCTTACCACTAGCGGCTATTTATAAGACATTGTGTCCACTGACTATGAGAAAATAAGCCTAGTTTAGTAGCCTACATTCATTTATTTCATTCTGAAGTAAATAGTGTTGAATGTGAACACTTTAAAATCACCATTCATCAACAATAACAGTCAGAATGCAACAGGCATCATTCTATCTTCATCAATAGACTATGTTGTGGGGTGAGTAACATAGGCTAGCCAGGCCAAGCTATGTTTTGCTCCTGGAAAAATGTGTTATGTAGGTCTACTGTAGGTGGTTAGGGTCAATGAACAGAAATGAAAGAAAATCACTACTTAAAATTATATATATATATATATCCCACAGTCTCTATTCATGTTTTGTTGAGCTAGGTTGAGAGAGCTTCCCCTGATGAGGAGAGTAGTAGTGAGCGAGAGGAAAGAGTCGAAGAGACAGAGGAATGTGTCTGTGAGGAAGACGAGAGAGTCAGCGAGAGTGAGGAGGGACACGCCGAGAGAGAGGAGAGCAGAGAGCAGGAGGACATAAATTACTTTGCCCGTCCTGATCCTTGTATGTTACAGAACTTTTTGGATCACCACCCACAACAAAATGCCAAAAATCCAGTAGTGCAAAGAGCATTCACAAGTAAAAATGGAACCAACAGGAGGTGGCTCACATATTGTGAGACACGTCACACTTTATTTTGTTTTGTGTGTATGGCTTTTGGAAAGAATAGTGACACAAACACATTCATTACTGGCATGTCAGATTGGAGGCATGTGCACCTGCACACAGAAGAACATGAAAAAAGTACTGTAGTGCACACCGAATTTGTGCTGAAGCTTTTCTACTAAGGGGCTCAAATGCAGATATCAGCAGTTTGTTTGCTGGCAATCAGCTGTCTGCTAATAGGGAACAGGTCAGAAAGAGACGCCGGGTTTTAGAGCGTGTTGTGGATGTGGTGAAAGTGTTAGGGAAGAGGGGGCTGAGTTACAGGCATACAGAGAATGAGGCAGCCTACACACTGGATGATGACACAATTGACCATGGGAATTTTCTGGAATTAATCCTTCCATGATATCTGCCTAAAAGAACACCTTGATGATTCCATTGAAAAAAGTAAAAAGCTACATGAATCAAGTGGAACAGGAGGTCGAGGGTCTCTCATCACCCTTCTTTCTAAAACTACGGTAAATACAGTCATTGACACAATTGGCCACCTTATTCAAGCCTGTATTTCAAGAGATGTAGAGAAAGCTGGAATGTTTTCCATTCAGCTAGACACCACAATGGACATTGCTTCTCAGGATCAGTGTTCAATCATTTTGAGATATGTGACTGACACTGTGCATGAAAGGCTTATTGCCTTAGTGAGGTGTGAGGCATCCACTGGGCAGTACTTTGTGAACTTGGTCTCAGATGTCTTGGACCATTTGAAGCTAGACAAAGACATGTGCACAGGAAATGCCACAGATGGGGCATCAAATATGCAAGGCCATTACAAAGGATTTTCAGCACTGATGACCTCTCAGTCACCCACTCATGTCCATGTATGGTGCTATGCACATGTGCTTAATCTTGTGCTATCTGACACAATGCAAACTGTCATTGAGAGTGGATCGCTGTTCAGTTTACTGAATGATATTGCCGTCTTCATCAAGGACTCCTATCAAAGGGTCAATCTGTGGGAGAACCAAGCACAAGATAAAAGCCACAGACGCCTCTCTCCAATTGGGGAGACAAGGTGGTGGTCCAAACATGATGCTCTCAAAAAAGTGTTTGGGCATTTTGGGAAACCACAGAATGGTTTGTTCACAGATGCAGTCCTGACACTGGCAGCCATAGAAGAGAAAGATCATGAAAAAGCAACTGTACGAGCCAAAGCACGTGGTTTCAAAGATGGCCTCTTGAAATATGAGACTGTGTTAACAGCTCAGATATTCCTGAGAATATTTGAGCAGACAACACCCCTCTCTAAATACCTCCAGACAGAAGGCATGGATATCCTTTCAGCACATCGTATGGTAATTGCCATGCAAGAGGGCCTGAAAAGCATTGCCAGAGATTTTGCAAGTGTGAAAGCTGCTGCAGACACGTTTGTGCAGTGGGCAAATGAGAACATTGAGAAAAGAGAGGAAGAAACAGACATTGAGGTTGAGAATGCATTGCCTCAGAAACGAGGAAAGAAAAAAAAAAACTAGAGCAGGAGACATGGCCCAAGATGAGCCTCTAATGGATGCTGACAGAGCATTCGAAGTAAATGTCCATAACAGAATTCTGGACACTGCTATTGAGGCCATTCATAGAAGGTTTTTGACTCATGACACTCTTTTTGCCGATTTGGCATGGCTGGACCCCAGGAACTTTGAAAAGATTCGGACCACTACTCTGCCCAACAATGCTCTCGAAGTCCTGAGCAGATGTCTGACGAAATTCAACACGGATGCAACAGTGGACAATCTCCAATCTGAGCTAAAATGTTTAGCAGGGCAGTGGAACAGACTCAAAGCATCTCATCTTGATGATTACATGACCAGAACAGTGGAAGATGGACCTGAAGGACAAGAAGAGGAAACAGACATTGTGGATAAAACCTGTGCCTCCTGTAAAGATTGCCCACTGTGCTGCTACCAGATTCTCCAGCGGCTCAACATGTTCTCGGATGCCTATCATCTTCTTGGGCTTGCTTATAAATTCTTGCTGACCCTTTCCCTGACCCAAGTGGCCTGTGAAAGAACATTCTCTACCCTCAAGTTCATCAAAAGCAGACTTAGGAGCAACCTGTCAGCAAGCAAGCTGGAGGCATTTATGTTGATGGCCACTGAAAAAGACATTCTGATGGCATTGGACACAGACACAGTCATCGATAAGGTGGCTGAGAAGAGTGGATTACTAAGAAAGCTGCTCTTGTAAATTAATAAGGTGAGAGGAACTTCTTGAATTGTTCATTGATTATGACAATATTCAGTGTAATAGTTGTTTTATGATTCCTACATGCCTGAACCTCTCCTCCTCTCTGACAGGACTCCCACACACCAACATGTTTCAAGTGATTCATCATAGGATCTTTTTTTTACTCAGTGAGTTTACTGCATCTATTTTTACTCGGTGAGTTTACAGTAGTCCAATGCCACCTTAATCTGGAAGACTGAATAGAGCTAATGAGTTACTACTTATGGTGACATAACAACTGATAATATGTGTAGTTGACTATTTTTTCTCTCTCTCCCTTTCTCACACATACAGGATGCCTTCGCTTGTTCATTATAGGAGGAGTTCATTAGAGGATGACTTCACTTGCATCCTTTTTCCTGGAGCTGTAAGTTCACAGTTACAGTAATGTAATGCAAAAGACACAAATGATCTTCTCATTCTCTTTCTATCTGTGGCACACGTACATAAATAATGTTGTCTTTAAGGATTTGACTGATCGAACAAAGAGGAAAGATAATAAGATCAGAAGGGATTAAACTCATAATAAACTCATAGTAATAAAATCATTGGGAGGCAAAGAAAGCTACAAATATCTAGGAATATTCCAGACTGATGAAGTAAAATGGCAAGAAATGAAGTAAAAGGTCAGAAAGGAGTAGAAGAGAAGAGTGAGAAAAGTTCTTGAGACAAAGTTGAATGGGGAAAACATGATTAAAGGGATGAACATCTGGGCAGGGTCTTTAATTCGGTCCTCAGCTAACTTTCTAGATTGGACAAAGGAAGAAAAACAAGATATTGATAGGAAGACAAGAAAATGAATCACAACGCATAAGGGATTGCACCCAAAAAGCAATCCAAGCAGACTTTACATCCCCAGGAACGAAGGTGGAAATCTTTCTTTTGAGTGTAGAAGATGCTCTTGACCTTGCTACGCTTGGATTCAAGAATCATGTGAGAAGCAGCAATGAAAGGTTGTTAGTGGTTGCAGGACAGATGGATGATTTTCCAGGAGAGGGTGTGACTGAATATAACAATCAAAAGAAAACTGAAAAGAAACAGGACTGGAAGTTGAAAACATCACATGGGCAGTTTTTAAGATAAACAGATAACGTGGCAGGAAAAGAAAGTGGAATAATTGGCTTAAAAGAAGTGGAATAAAACGTGAAACTGAATCATTAATTTTAGCAGCCCAAGAACAAGCAATAAGAACCAATGTCCTCAAGGCAGAGATTGATAAAACAGGAAGAGACCGAGTGTGGGCTGTGTGGAAAGGGAGACCAAACAGTGAATCACACTGTAAGTGAATATAACATGCTCGCTCTAAAAGAGTATAAACGTAGGCACGATTGGGTGGGAAGAAAAATTCTTTGGGAACTGTGCTGAAGGTATAAAGTAGCTGAGAAGTACCAAGACCTAGCAAGAGAACTACAAAAGCTCTGGAATATGTGAACAAAAGTCATTCCAATCGTAATAGGAGCGCTCGGCACAACACCAAGACAATTATCGAAGAGATTAGATGACCTGGGAATAAGAACAAGAATTGCTGAGCTTCAGAAAACTGTTCTCATCCACCCTACAGGGATCCTCCGTAAAGTCCTCGGAATTTGAAGAATCTTGTTGATACCGAATTTCATGAAATTATTCCCACTGACAAAAACAGTGAGCGACACAATTCATAATAACTAGCTGTACTGTCTGACATCATGAGGCGTGAAGTAAAACCTGGTTGTCATGTGACTGTGGAATGACTCACATGAATCATCAGCTTGTGTTGTTTTTAGAGAAATTGTGTTGAGTCATGTTTGAATTTCAATAATTCAGTCATGTATAATTTATCTCGTAATAACAGGACTCATAATCCTAACTAAACTTCACACACTGCCAGTCCTGCTGGTTTAGTGTTAGTGATTATTACACAGTACAGTCAAAGGAGCCAAAATAGATGAGTGAACACACCGACAGCACAAAACGAGTCCAGCTGGAGTCACGATTCAGTTTTCCCACAATATTTTTGGAAAAAAAATTAAATTAAGAATTTTCCTGAAAAAAAGTAAATTTTATTACCAAAAAAAAGCAACCTTTATTTTCCTGTTCTTTATCGACTTAAATATTCCTTTTATTAAATATAAAACCTTTTTTTTTTCTTTATAAACAACATTGCCCACATTTGTAAAGGTTGGAGTGAAATATAAGAAGCCAACAATAACCTATTAACAAAAATATAATCTATTAACAAAAATATTCCATTTATTAAAAATGAAAACATGAATAAATAGGTGGTTTCTGATAACTGAGATCAGTAGATACCCGGCTCCAATTAAACAATTACAATCTACATTCTACAGCGTTAATGTGTCCGAGTCGTCAGGGCGACACGTTTATTCTACAATCTTTTTTTCTGTAACATGAAAAAATACCAGTGAATAGACGGAGGGATTGGGGAGAGCAGACAAAAAAAAAAGGAATAAAATGTTATTGAAATATTTACACATGCACAGTGTGCTGACCTTGTGATTAGTGATGTCCAAACACCCGTGTGTGTGTGTGAGAGAGAGATGAAAATCTCTTACAATATTGTGATATGTTTTGGCCGTATCGCTTATCTCCATCTTAACACTTTAGAAATGATAAACTGTAAACTCATAGCTTTTATTCTGTAGAGAATATTCAGATTATAAATATAATTAAATTAATATAATCCATAAACAGGAAAATTACACAGCAAGTCACTGACCGTCAGTAAAGTCACTGATATTCCAAATTTCAGTAAATGTTCACTGTGACACACAAAAGGTTTGAATCTTCCAGAGATTACGTGTTTGAACACACGAACTGAATAAAGTCACACCACAGTGTTAAAACACAACATTCACAATAAGTTCAGAGTAAAAATCAGTTACACATTTATTAAAATGCATTATTTAAAATGTTCAGAAATGAAACTTCCTATAAATTAACTTTATTATACGGTCTTCTTGAATACTCGATTCTGATTGGTCAGAGTCAGACTGTTACTATTGACCACATTAACAAAAGCAATAAAGTTACTTTATTTGAAAAAAAAAAAAACAGAATAAAGCTTATTAAAAGAACAGCTTATATGAACAGTAACACAAAGTGCATTTATTCAGGCCTCTCGTCCAGCAAGGGTGATTTAACAAATTAAATAAAAGTTGAAGCAAACAGCTGGTTATCGATGATTAGAAGTGTTGACTTTCCCCGCAGTCATATGATGAGAGTCCGAGTCATGATGATTGTAGCTGCCAGTGTTTAAGACTGAATTTAACACTCAATAATAAACAGTACAGGAATTACAGAACACGAACATTTATTCAGAGTCAGGAGCTCAGGAAAAACCCGAGTGCAGTGAAGAGACCCGATTCAACCGCATGAACATCTGCGTGAACATCTGGCTGTCAGACATTCACCCAAATCTCTCTTCCTGTTTCCCTTCTATATTTATTCTGGAGCTCTTTAGTTTATTTTCACATTTTAAACTCGTGAAGGAAGAATTCCCTCAAAGTGACAAAGCAGGAAGGACTTCCGGTTATGGCGACGTGCTGGGTAGTCACGACTTTTTGAGCTCTGCTGCTAGCTTGTAATAAATCCTATAAAACTAACCAGAACCTGATTTAAACTTAAGCAACGCGAATATCACAGTACTTGGATGTAAAAATGCCACCAAAGACCAACAAAAAGGACAAACAAAAACAACGACAAGAAGACAAACACTCCGAGGGAGAAGAAATGAACGACGCCTTGTCACTCGTGGAGGAGGACGTCGAGGAAGAAGACGCCGGGAAACAGCTAATCCAGGCGAGAAAACTAACGAAGATATTATGAAAGCCATAATTTCATTGAAAAGTGGTCTTGACAAGAAAATCGACGTTGTGCAGCTAACAATTACCGATGTGAAAAAGCAGGTGCAGGAATGCACGGGGCGCATTGCACACGCTGAGCAACGGATTTCAGATGCGGAAGATAACGTTAATGAGCTACTAACCAAAGTCAACACACTGGGAAACACCGTTAAAACTCTCACTGATGAAGTTGATGACTTGGAATGTAGAAGCAGACGCAACAACGTGAGATTGGTGGGTTTCCTGGAGAAAGCAGAGGGCCAAGATGCCGTAGCATTTATGGAGAGGTGGCTGCCGGGAGCCCTGGGGCTCGAGCCGCGAGAGGCTCCGGTAATCGAACGGGCGCATAGAATCGGCACTCTTCCCCCAACTCAAGTACGGGACGCCCAAGGACTCTCAGAATGACATTCTTGAATTTCAGAGACAAGGAGCGAGTGCTGAAGGCAGCACGAATTAAAGGGAAAATCCTTTATGACAACGAGCAAGTTCGCTTTCACCCGGATCTTTCTGCTGGAGTGCACAGAATGCAGCGCAGCTATGATGATGTGCGAAAGAAGCTGTGCGACAAGGGGATCAATAAACACAGGATCATCTTCCCAACGCGGCTCCTGGTGACGCATGACGACAGATCTCACCTTTTCCAAACTCCGGCTGAGGCGGACAACTTTCTCCAGTCTCTGAGGGATTAGAATGGACTTGAGGATGGGATCTCTGTTTATTTCACCTTTGCCCCATCGGGAAAGACTGGATTTAAAACGGACTGTAATAAAAGACGAAAAGACCAGCAACAGTTAAGCGTTAAGTTGCTTGAGTAATTTACCCATCCTCACTGATGAATAACAGGTATCTGACAGTTCGCCCTGATGTTTACGCTTTGTCAGTTAGTTTAATACAACCTTGTGTTGAAGTTGAAAAAGTTGCACTGTTCAATAATAAGAACTATAGTTGAAATGGTTGGTGTAGTAAAGTTACGAGCAGTTAGAGTTAAAAAAGACGGAAAAGTTAGAGAGAGGTAGGTGGACCAAATTGTCATAAGCGGTTGTTAAAGAAGAAGAGAAAAGGAGGAGTTTCCATGGCAACATGGTATGGGGGTCCTTTTTCTCTCTCTCTTTTTTCCCCTTTTTTCTCTTTTATTATGCTTCTTTTGAGGGTGTTTTCTCCAATACATTATCAATACGAACCAAATAATTCATGACGGAGAGTTTTAAGCTAAAATTCACCTCATGGAACTGTAGAGGTTTGAATAAAATTGCAAAGATAAAGCAAGTGATGAGTAGGATAACATTTTTACAGTCAAAAATAATTTTCTTACAGGAAACTCATCTGCTAAGTGGGGATATCTCTAAGATAAGAAAAAGGCGGCAGGGTCAAGTGTTCTCTGCTCCTTATTCCACTCATGCTAGAGGAGTCATGATATTGATCCATAAGTCAGTCCCCCTCCAAATCCATAATGTTATAGGGGACCCTGCTGGCAGATATATCATGGTCCAAGGTACTTTATTATCTGAAAATATAAATCTGATAAATGTTTATGGGCCAAATGAAGATGGCCCCAAATTCTATAACAATTTATTTCTGACAATGTCAAATCTTTCTGGACACTATGTAGTAGCTGGTGACTTCAACTGCACACTAGAGCCATCGGGGGACAGATCATCAGGCTTTGATAACACTCATACCAGGTCGCGGAAGACAATACACCATTTTATGAAAGAGTTAAATCTACTGGATATATGGAGATATGGAAAACCAGAGGCAGTGGAATACTCCTGCTATTCTAGCACTTATAAAACTCATTCACGAATAGATTTTTTCCGAGTTTCAGCATTACTTGTTTCCAAAATTAAAGAGTGCCAATATAGCAGCATCGTCCTATCTGACCATGCAGCAGTATCCTTGATATATGAAGATGTCAAGCTTGTAAGAGACCCCCCAAAATGGCGCTTCCAACCAGAGTGGCTTCTAGACCCTGCATTTGTAGATTTCTTAGATAAACAAATTGACCTGTATTTCCAATGTAACACTTCTGAAACTTTGGCTAGTATAAGGTGGGAGGCATTTAAGGCCTTCATTAGGGGTCAAATCATTTGTTTCATTAGTTCAAAAAAAAGAGCACAATTTGAAATGAGGACGCTAGAAGAGAAAATAAAAAAAACTTGAAACTGATCTCTATCAAAATAAATCTAGCTCACCAGAAAAGCATACAGAACTTCTTGCTCTTAGATCCCAGTATAATGAACTATCAGCCAACAAAGCAGCTGCCAACTTATTGAAACTCAAACAATCATATTATGAACAAGGGGAAAAGTCTGGGAAAATATTAGCATGGCGCATTAAACAGCAACAAACAGAAAGGTCAATTAATTATATAGAAGCTCCAAATGGTAAAACTGTTGTGAATCCTGAAGAAATTAGTGAGACTTTCAGGGTCTTCTATGAGAGACTGTATAGCTCTGAGTGCTCTTCCAGCCTGGATGGACAGACAAAATTTTTGAATGATCTTAATATTCCTAAACTTTCTGAAGAGGAGAGTAAGACTTTAGATGAAGGAATAACAAAACAGGAGATAGCAGATGCAGAAGGCTCTATGCAGGCTGGAAAAGCAGCAGGCCTCGATGGCATTCCTATAGAGCTATATAAGATATTTCAATCCAAATTACTGAGACCCTTATTTGAGTTGTTTCAGGAATCCTTCAGGAATGGTCTCCTTCCTACATCCATGACAGTTGCCCTAATTACACTGCTTCCAAAACCGGGAAAACCAAATACGAAATGTGAAAATATGCAGCCAATTAGCCTCCTAAATTCAGATACAAAAATGCTATGCAAAGTTCTTGCAAGAAGATCAGAAGGCCGGCTTCCTCGGCTGGTGGGAGGAGATCAAAATGGATTTATCCAAGGTAGACAAGGGTTTCATAATGTCAGGCGAGTACTGAATATTCTACACAGTCAAAGAGCGGCGAAAGACACAGCCCTGCTTTCACTTGATGCGGAGAAGGCCTTCGACCGGGTCGAATGGCCTTATCTGTTCGAAGTGCTTACCCGCTTTGGCTTTGGAGATACATTTTGTAAATGGGTCAGATTGCTTTGTACAGGACTTACTGCAGAAGTCTTAACCAATAATGTGGTCTCTAAACCCTTTAATATTTCTAGAAGTTGCCCGCAAGGAAGTCCTCGATCTCCATTACTGTTTATTCTTGCAATAGAACCACTTGCCATAGCAATTAGGACGCAAACAGATATTCATGGAATTTTGGAGGGTCAGGTGGAGCATAAGATAGCACTTTTTGCCGACGACGTGATTTTGTTTCTTAAAAATTTGAATAGCTCCATTCCAGCACTTAAAGATCTTATTGAAACCTTTGGAAAAATATCTGGATACAAAATCAATTACTCAAAATCTTCTATAATGTTACTTAATGAGTCAGATAGGAGAAATGGCAATGTTCATGTTTCTCCTTTTAGCTCGACAGATAATTTCACATATCTGGGCATAAAGATTTTTCCTGAGGTGAATAAAATTTCTCAAATAAATTATGACTCACTGCAGGAAACTACAACCTCGTCTCTAGAGCGCTGGACATCATTACCAATTTCAATGATTGGCAGGATAAATATCCTAAAAATGAACATTCTTCCTAAATTCCTTTATTTATTCCAAAATATCCCCTACTGCCTCCCTCTTCCTTATTTACCAGAACGAGAAAATTGTTTACCAACTTTATTTGGCAAAATAAACGCCCAAGATCACGTTTATCCTTAATATATCTTCCATATGATCGAGGAGGCCTTCAATGCCCAAACATCCAGTGGTACTACTGGGCAGCTCAGATGCGGTCCATTATGTTTTATTTCTCGTCTGAAAACACCCCTGCCTGGATAGACTTGGAATCCTGCTCAGTGAGGTCGAGCTTACCACTTCACTTGTTTTTGTACTCAGCGGATCGGAAAAGCCTGAGGAAAAATACAGATAACCCTATTGTATTAAATATGATCGATATTTGGTTTGATACTTGTAAATATTTGAACATCAATCCGTCTTGGTCACGTTTTAGTCCTATTTGGGGAAACGCCGATTTCAAACCAGGGAGTAGCGATCCAGGATTTCGAACATGGGCCGAAAAAGGATTGAGGAAAGTGCAAGATATGTACGGAAAAGATGTATTTGTGTCCTTTTCAGAAATATCAACCAAATATAACATCCCAAAAACGCACTTCTTTAAATACCTTCAAATTAGGAGTTTTATATCGTCATCTCAAAACCATTCATTGGACATACCTGTTACTTCCTTATTAGAGACAGCAATTGTAGGACATTGTTATGATAAAGGTTTAATTTCATCCCTGTACGATTTATTCATGTCCGGGTCTGATGAATCTTCAAAGCATAAGTTGAGACTGTGGATGGAAGATATAGGTGATGAAATATCACTACAAGACTGGAAAGAGGCATGTATGAAAGCTCAGAAACTAACAATTAACAGCAATCTGAAACTTATTCAGTATAAATGGCTGATGCGCACATACATAACCCCAGTCAAATTGCACAAGTTTAATAATAACGTCCCTGATACATGTATTAAGTGCAATGAAGCAAGGGGAACGTTGTACCACTGCATATGGGAATGTGTGAAAGTGAAATCCTTCTGGCAAGAAATTATTAATATGATTGACCAAATATTAGCTAAGAAGTTACCACGGGACCCCAAGCTTTTCCTTCTGTGAATATATCCAACTATCCCACACTTACAAAGTAAAGAATCCAGATTTGTACAACCCCGATTCCAAAAAAGTTGGGACAAAGTACAAATTGTAAATAAAAACGGAATGCAATGATGTGGAAGTTTC
>JAODLJ010000026.1:762892-778105 GCA_027576115.1 Cathorops melanopus
ATATCAGTTTTTGAGATTTGTAAATTATTGCATTCCATTTTTATTTACAATTTGTACTTTGTCCCAACTTTTTTGGAATTGGGGTTGTACGTGTGTGTGTGTGTGTGTGTGTGTGTGTGTGAGAGAGAGGGTGGTGTAGTTGGACCTCTCTGATTTGGATGACTGGAGCAGTGAGAGAGTGTGGTGTTGCGTCCAGCTCCCTCGGTCTCACTTCTTGTGTAAGAAACTCTCCAGAGTGTGAGGTCATTTTGTACTTTTGGAATGTTGTCATTTTTATTTTTGTGTGTGTAGGATCATCATATCCACTCCATTCGCAGTCTTGTCTTATTTCCTGATCTGGGTGGTTCCTCCGGTGGAGACAGGCAAAATGATGTGGTATTTATTTTTCTACTGCGTGTTCCAGTCTCTACAGACGGTCAGTAACTAACACACACACTCTGTCCGTCCTCTCACACACTCCCTCATTCATGATTTATTTCTAATAAAACAATTAAAAGCCAAAATAACGATCCACTTTCCAACACTGCTGATGTGAGAGAGTTAGAGCCGATTAATTGTACAGCAGTCTGGCTGAATACACTGTGTATGTGTGTGTGTGTAAAAATAAAACTAATGTTTGTGTGTTTGTAGTGTTTTCATGTGCCTTACTCGGCTCTGACCATGTTCATCAGCTCCGAGCAGAAGGAGAGAGATTCAGCCACAGCGTATCGTGAGTGTACACACACCCACCCACCCACACACACACACACACACACACACGCGCGTACTGTCTGTAATATTCACAATGACTGTTTGCCCTGACATCATACAGTACAGGCAGCTGTTCTGGGAGTGTATACAGTCAGCTGTCAAAAGCTGTACAGTACAGCGGAATTATTATCCACACAGGACACATTTTCGATGGAGTAAAAACGTGTTCTGTTCCCTTCTAGCAGGTTTCATTCAGTATGGTTTGATAGCATACAATATTGGTAGCATATCGCTTATCCTACGTGTATTTCATTTTTTCAGTCGGGTATCACCTGAACTGGTGATCACATCAGCTTTTCTTTGGCTAATCAGACACAAGGTGTGCTACCACTCTTGCGGGAGCAGTTGGGGGTTTGGTGCCTTGCTCAAGTGCACTTCAGCCAGTCCTGCTGGTCCAGGGAATCGAACCAGCAGTGGTCCCAAAGCTGCTTCTCTAACCATTAGGCCATGGCTTCCCAAACAAACAGTGGAGAATGAGCATTGAATATAGTTTACGATGTTGCATGGTTGTCAAGATAACATGACCTCACACGTCGGAGCTGATGCAAATATCCAATGACAACTTTTCTACTGCACATGTGCAGAACCATTTCTTTGTCCACCAGGAAAGAGAAAGAAGAGGCTAATCCAGTGCTACCACTAGGATTAGCTGTGCTATAATTAATCACTAAATAAATAAACTAAAACTAAAGACACGCCAAACAGCTACTAAAACTTCATTATACTGTATATTCTTCACGCATATTTACAAGAGAAAAACATACCAACGGACATCGAAAAACTGGAAAAGACACATGTCAGAGTTGTAAAACTTCCACGCTAGTGAGCGACTGTGACAGTTTGTAAACAAGCATGGCTGCCAGGTTTGCTTCATTAAACACGGAAGATTTTGAAAGAAGGTGGGGACTTCACTGCCGCGCTAACAGCACTGAGTCGCGGGTAAGCTAGTGTTGGCCTTCGCTAACACTACTGATAAATGCTACACCGGTTGGAAGGTAGCTGGATTGCTGTGCCAATGCGCAGGTAAGCTTGCATTGGCCTTCAAGTATGCTGATATGAAAAGTGTGTATGTAGAATAATAATAGTAATAATAATAATAATAGTGGCTGGCTTTTTTTGTGGTCTATCAGATATATTCCACTCGTTTTCGACTCATTCAGTATCATGCTAGCTGAATGGAATATATCCGATATACCACTCAACGCCAACCAATATTATTTAAATGTTGATCACTGAACATCACACTGATACAGCGAGTAAAACCTGGGGGGGTGTGAGGTGAGGTTTAAAATGGCAGCCTTCTTTCTTGTCTTGTCGCTTTTATAAACCTGAATACTAGCCTCAACACCAGGCATTGCCTGCTTCTTTAAGCACAAAAATTATTTTCGAGTGAGTACATTACAAAAAACAAAACGCATTAACCAGCATCCTCGCCTCCCCGTGATCACTGTTTTTGTTTTTTTCTTCCTGATCTGTAACAGCGATTCTGATTGGCTTGCTTCAGGTGCGTGTGCGCATTTGTGTGCGTGTTCTTAATGCCCAGGTCAGACAGCAGGCAGCAACTAGTTTTCAACTACTTGCGTCTACCTTCGATAACAATCGCAGGTACATGCAAGACTGGTCTTGTGTTGACGCATGATGACGCAGATAATGACAGTGTTGCAGAGGGTCTTTAGTAGATGCAGGGTGACTCAAGTGGATCACGATCTGTTCGCATTTCAGCTGCGATTTGCTTCCAATCAGTGCAAATAGTAGGTTGACGCATGTAGAGGCAGGCGGTCGTGCAACGCTTGAGCAACCAATCACGGGTTGAAAAAAGCATGATCGAGTCCAGAAACACAGCCTTGCAAGGGAAAGAGCTCTCAGTTCAAAGACCACAGTTCAGAAGTTTAAAAGTTCAAAGCGCTTCCGTGTCGGGAAAACAACGCGCTCACAGTCCCAATAAAAGAGATCCACAGAAGAGCGAAAGGATTTGACGCAAAATGCCTGCGTCCACCTGCAGTTGGTCACCACCCGACCGATCTCAAGTCGCAGTGTGCATCTTTCTGCCATCTGACCTGGGCATAAAGTGGTGCATACAGTGTTTACCATCCCCCAATCGCACACCGAGAGAGAGAGAGATACGTTTGTGGGTAAGTATGTGGATCTGTGATGCCTGCTGGAAGAGAAGAGCAGGAGAATTGGGAATCAAGCAGCAGTTGTTTGTTTACACCGATACCAAAACTTGTGGTATCCTCGCAACCATCGCAAAGACGCATACAAAAACCCCAGAAACTCCTCCTTACCCGGATATAAACGATACAGGATTTATCTTGTAGTGTTCTGATCCCCAGATCTTTAACCCAGACACACACACAAAGTTGTTCTCCTCCAGGCTCTTCCAGGTTTCCATCTGTGTGTCCGTGTAGAACGATGTCTGCAGCACCAGGGAGTCTGAGATGTCGGGGAACTCAACGGATGGATCATTTTCCAACTCACAGGAAAAATAATTCTTTAGTAGCGTGTAAGGATCTAATCCCATCGCAAAGAGCAACTTTCTGAAGGGATCTTCACTGTGCATTGGCCTCTAACCTGCGAAAATAATCAGAGACGGTCTCACTCGCTCTTTACACTACGGCAGCTAAATCGGTTTCCCTGACCACCACTTCGTTCACCGGAACTAAACTCGCAAACAAAAGTCATGTGACTGAATACAACCTATAGTCCATAAGATGTTTCCTCTCGCCCTCTCCCTCACCTGGACTCGGTAGGAGATGTCCTCTCTCCTGGGCTGTTGGTGATGATGATGCTGGTCGAGCAGGCCGGCGAGTGTGTGCGCGTGCGTGAGTGTGTGTCGCTTGCACAGAGTCGGCTCCGCGTTGCTGTTGTAACGCAGTGAGGATGACTGACTCGCCACAGATGAACGGGTGGGAGAGTGACGCACCAGAGAGGAACGAACAGACTGAGAACTCTGACTGGTTCCTAATGAGAGACAGAGAGAGAGATTTTGTACAAGCATTTAGTACACTAACTGTGTGTGTGTGTGTGTGTGTGTGTTACCCAGTGAGTGAGGAGTGTGTGTGTGCTGAATGCTGGTCACTCTGTGGTGTGTGTCGTTTGTGTTCCCAGAGTTCCCGATGTCACACTCCTCCACATTGCCTCCACTGTTACACCCTGCTCCACAGCCTTTACGCAACCTGGACACACACACACACGATCAGTAACACCACCACAACGCTACCTGCACTGTGACTGGAGTCAAGCAACACACACAGGTGGAGGTAATCTGCATCACAGTACATTCACTCACACACACACTCAAGTGCGTACCTGTGCCAGGTGTTGATGATGAAGTGTCGGATGCTGGCGATGCTGATGGCTCCGCCCAGTGTGTGTGAGAGCTGTGTGTGTGTGTTGCAGTAGGAGGTTGTGAGGGGGGAGACGTAGATGGGATAACCGATCGGCTGGTCACATGACGAGTTGATCATGTTCCTCAGCGCCTGCTTGGCGTTCTGGATGCTTCCACGCTCTGGATTCCTGTTCCGCAAGAACACCAGCTCCTGCTGCTGCCCCGCCCACAAGCCACGAACACACTCCTGATTGACCTGCATGCATACACACACACACACACACACACACACACACACACATATATACAATACAGGTGAAATAACACAATCAACAACAACTAACATATCGAACTCTCTCTCTCTCGCATGCTGGGAGTGTGTGTGAGTGAGTGTGTGAGGATTCATGGTGAGAGCATGATTGCTTGAGGTTTATCCCTTTCTTTTTTTATACTTCATTTCTTGCTTTAAGTATTAAAACAACTTTCAGTTTAGTGTTATCTAAGATTTTGTGTTGATTTAGTTTTGTTAGGAGGAAGGTGGCGGGGTGTAGGAATGGCGTCTCACCCAGTTGGGTGTGGCCCTTCCCTTTCACTCCGCCACGGAATCAGGTGTGTCCCTGAAGCGGGATCGAGTGTGGAGGATGTGCTGCTTGCAGTCAGTAAGCAGGTCGGATATGAAAATATCACTTTGGCGTCGAGGATGACTAAAGCAGTGGTGATATTTTTTTAAAGAAGAACGGCTGGTGAATCGTCTTGTTGAGACCGGGGTGTGGATAAATGAAGTGTTTGTGCCAATTACGCCATGAGTTTCGCCCACAGTTAAAGTCGCCATCTCTCGTGTTCCCCCTTTTATCCCGAACAGTGACATCGAGCGCGAGCTCTCAAGGCTCGGGAAATTTGCCAGTACAGTGAGAGTGATTCCACTGGGCTGTAAGAACGAGGCGCTGAAACATGTGCTGTCTTTTCGGCGGCAGGTCTTCGTGTTCCTCAAGTCTCCAACATTAGATGTTTCTTTTCGTGTTTTACACGGGAATAAATCCTACATGTTGTATGCGAGTACGGGGAGCATGCGGTGTTTTGACTGCGGCAATATCAGTCATAAGTTTGCATGTCCTCATAAAGCTCAGGCCGATGAGGGCGAAGGGACCAGCGATGGGTTGGTTGTGGTCCCAAAGGGACCCAAAAAAACTAGAGAAACAAATGGAGATTTCTGACTCGAGCGTCCCAGCTGTGGAAGAACCAGCAGGACAAAAATTCAGTGATATTACCGTTTCAGTGGGAAACACGGCAGATAAAACCAAAACTGATGCACTAACGGAGGCAGTCAGTGGATCAGAACCCTGCGGTGGTGAATGATGGGGAAGGCACTGATCTGGGGTCAGAGACCATTACTGACCCACCTGTCACGGATATCACTGTACTGAACACCGGCGAGCTACCTGCAGAAGAAGGGGGTGATGAGGTGACGGGGAACGAGGATGTTCTGTCTGATATCTCCAGTCTGTCTGATCTGGGCTCACAGGCGATGGATGAACAGCTCAACTCTCTAGAGGAAATTAACACACTTTTAGATCAAACATTTGGGAAAACAGGTGAGTGATTACTTCTCCGATTTGGATAAGTTTATTGTGTCAGTGGTTGTTACAGTGGACAGTCGGTTATGATGTACTGTGTAGGAAAAAGCGATTCAGACTCAAGAAAACGTTGACAAAATTGCGGAGGGGCAAGACCCCGTCACTCGGGGGGAGTGATAAAGTCACATGGTGAAGTCGATCCTCCTGTTTTCCTCTCTGTTACTTCTGATTCTTCCCTTTTTTCTCATTTCCCAGTGCAGTCTTTCCATTTAGGGTCTCTAAATATTAATGGGGCTAGAGATAGCAATAAAAGAGCTGTGTTAGCAGAATACTTACGAATTAAAACAAGTTGAGGTAATATTCTTGCAAGAGTCGCATTCTGACAGCACTAATGAGGTGGAGTCGGGTGTTTGGTGGGAAGGGAACCATTTTTTAAGTCATGGATCGAACACTAGTGCAGGAGCAGCAATTCTCACTGCGAGAAATATTAACCGACCTCGTAAAGGGGAGGGGTTTAGTTGTTGAAGCCGAAATTCAGGGAACCTTGTTTCTTTTTATAAATGTTTACGCACCTAATAGCAGCCCAGAGCGCTCGAGTGTTTTAGAAAAGAGAGACACCACGCTGCAGCAGTGCAGTAAAGACTGTTTTATGGTAACGGAGGGGACTGGAACTGCACTAATGTTATTTTAGACAGAAATGGGGAGGAGCCACATACCCGGTCTCGTCAGCTGCTTCACAGCTTCATATAAAAGCTAATTTAGTAGCTGTATGGAGAAGCAGAAATGTAAAATCAAGACAGTACACATGGGTGAAGGTGTCTGATGCTGTTTTTTCTGCTGCTAGACGAGACAGAATATGCTTTTATATTCCCCAGTGGTTTTACTGATCATCACATGACGACTGTTAACATAAACATGATTAAATGACCACGCCCACATTATTATTTGCATTTTTATGTAAAACTGTTACTCGATACAGTGTCTTGTGAAAAGTTTATTTTCTTTTGGAATCACTGGAAACAGAAAAAAAATGAATTAGAGAATCTGAGTCAGAGGTGGGGAAAACGCCGATTAAAAACTTTTTGCCAGAACTATAATGCATGTGCTACTGCAACCATAAAAGCAACTATTAAGAAGCTGGAGAAGGAGAGTTTGTATGTTGAAAGCAGCGTAGAAAACCAAAATGCTCCGGAGGTGAGCAGGGCGCTGCAGGAGAAGAAGCAGGACTTGAGTTTCTTTCTTCGGGAATGGGTGAAGGGGGCTCTGGTGAGACCCAGAATGGCTGCAGTGACAGACATGGACGCCCCCAGTGCTTTCTTTTTCAAACTTGAGCAGAAGACGGCACAACAGAGACAAATGCTGCATCTTCAATGGTCAACGGACCCAGCTGAAATGAGGAAGCTGGCAGTGTCCTTCTACGCTGAGCTCTATGCAGCTGGTAACGGTGATGATAACACAGCCCAGCTTCTTCAGGGACTACCAGAACTCGGCCCAAGGCAGAAGGAGACCCTGGACACCAACATCACGTTCAGAGAACTGACACAAGCTGTTCAGCAGCAATCAGCATGACGTGCACCTGGAATAGACGGACTGCCAGCTGAGTTCTACAAGCACTTCTGGGGAGTGCTGGGGGAGGACTATCACAACGTGATGAAGGACTGTGCGACGAGGAGGCTACTGCCTACCGGAGCGCTGTTCTGTCACTGCTGCTGAAGAAAGAAGATCTGGGCTCACTCAGGAACTGGCGGCTCGTTTCCCTTCTCTGCCTGGACTATAAGATTTTAGCAAAGTGTCTGGCAAATAGACGAAGATTTTTTTAAGCACTCTGGTTTATAAGGTTCAGTCATACTGTGTGCCTGACAAATCTCTCATGGACAATTTGCTTTTAATCAGAGACATTATAGACATTGGAATTACAAAAAACTATAATGTGGGCCTTCTGTCATTAGATCAGGAAAAAGCTTTTGATCGGGTAGGACATGACTACCTTTTTAATGTTCTTAAAAGATTTGGGTTTAGGGAAACTTTTATTTCTTGAATTAAGCTCCTGTATGCTGATGCTTTGGTCATGGTGAAAGTGGCGGGATGGACTGAGCTGACTGGTTCCAGTACAGAAGGGTATCAGACAGGGCTGTCCGCTCTCTGAACAGCTTTTATAGTCTTGCCATTGAACCTCTTTTCAGCAGGCTGAGAAGAGAACTCGGTGGTTTTAGTATTCCAGGTGACCCCACAGGAGAAAAATGTATATTGTCTGCATATGCAGATGATGTCACAGTTTTTATTATGAAGCAGGAGAACGTAGCAGGACTTAATGCCAGTCTGGCAACATATGAGAGTGTGTCCTCAGCCAAAGTCAACTGGGGAAAGAGTGAGGGACTCCTCATAGGTGGGTGGGAGAACACTGGACCACCACGAATACCAGGAGGCTTACAATGGGGAAAGGATGGGATGAAGTTCTTGGGTGTTTTTAGGGACAGACAATTTTAAGAAAAAGAATTGGAAGGGCATGCTGGAGAAGGTGGTTGCCAAGCTGTCAAAATGGAATTGGGTATCGTCTCAGTTGTCCTACAGGGGGAAGGTCTTGGTGACCAACAACCTGGCTGCCTCTACCTTATGGCACAAACTTAGACAACCTTTATTATCATTCAGTATGCAACAAGTGTACACAGAATGAAATTTTGTTGCAATTTGGCTCAGCACAGAATTAAATATGAAAGAGTATTAAATTATGCAGCAGCAAAAATATTATAAAGTGCAATAGTGTAAAGTGACCTGTGGAATTAGGAATTGTTAAAGTATAAATAGAAGTTTAGAGTTTGGATTTGGAGTTCAGGAGTCTAGTGACCTGGGGGAAAATGCTGTTACAGAACCTGGTGGTCCTGCACTGAATGCTCCAGAACCTCTTTCCAGAGGCCAGAGGGGAGAACAGTCCATAGTGAGGGAGTGAGGGGTCACTGATGATGTTTCTGGCTTGGGACATGCAGTGCGCCTAGGTGCGATGTCCTGAATGGAGGGAAGAGAAGTGAAGTGAAGATTGTCTCCACTGTCCTCACCACTCTCCTCACATTCTTCCAGTCAGAAGCACTGCAGCCTCCACACCACATAGAGATGCAGCTCGTCAGAATGCTCTCTATGGTGCTTCTGTAGAATGTAGTAAGGATGGGCGGGGGCAGGTGGGCTCTCCTCATCCCATGCAGGAAGTGCAGACGCTGCTGTGCCTTCTTGACCAGTGACACGGTGTTCCCAGACCAGGTGAATTTGTCTATGATTTACACCCCCAGGAACTTGGTGCTATTGACCACTTCCACAGCCATGTTGTTGATGAGAAGTGGAGAGTGGCTGGGCTGGCTCTTCCTAAAGTCAACAATGATCTCTTTGGTTTTGTCCACGTTCAGGATCAGGTGGTTTTCTCTGCACCAGCCCACCAGCTGCTCCACCTCCTCTCTGTAGGCCAGGTCGTTGTCGTCCCTGATGAGGCCCACCACTGTTGTGTCATCCGCAAACTTCACAATGTGGTTGCTGGCAGCCCTGGGGACGCAGTCGTGTGTCATCAGAATGAACAGCAGAGGGCTCAGGACACAGCCCTGAGGGGAGCCTGTGCTGAGGGTGATGACACCGGAGGTATTCTGTCCGACCCACACTGACTGTGGTCTTTCAGTAAAGAAGTCTAGCAGCCAGTTACACAGGGGGGTGCTGAAGCCCAGGGATCCCAGTTTATTCACCAGATGCTGTGGAATGATGGTATTAAATGCTGAACTGAAGTCCAGGAACAGCATCCGCACGAGTGGTGTTCTCCTCCAGGTGTGCAAGGCTCAGGTGAAGAGCGGAGGAGATGGCATCCTCAGTGGAGTGGTTTGGCCGGTAGGCAAACTGGAAGGGGTCGAACGTGGGAGGGAGCCTGGAGGTGATGTGCTCCTTTACTAGTCTCTCAAAGCACTTCATCATAATGGGAGTGAGTGTGACAGGCCGGTAATCATTGAGTGATGTGATTTGAGGATTTTTTGGCACTGGGATGACGGTGGCAGTCTTGAAACATGATGGGACTTTGGCTTGATCCAGTGAGGTGTTGAAAATGTCCATTAGAACATAAGCCAGCTGGTCTGCACATTCCCTGAGCACCCGGCCAGGAATATTATCAGGGCCCAGGGCCTTCCATATGTTGACTCTCCTCAGAGTTCTCTGCACCTCTGCTGTATCAAGATAGAGTGCCTTTTCATCCTGATGGGGAAAAGCTTTCTCCACAGGAGTGCTACTTAGTGCCACGAACCACCCAAAGAAGTTATTAAGTTAATTGAGGAAGTCTATGTCATCATCACACTTGGGAGGGGCTATCCTGTAGTTTGTGATAGCCCGTATGCCTTGCCACATATCCCTGGTGTTAGCGGTGTCATGGAAAAAGTCCTGGATTTTTTTGACTGTGAGCGTGCTTTGCTAGTCTGATGGCACGGATCAAGTTGGCTCTCACTGTTCTCAGTGCCTTCTCATCACCAGACTTGAAGGCTGAGTTCCATGCTTTTAGCATTTTGTGTACTTCATCAGCCATCCAGGGTTTTTGGTTGGCCCTGGTGGCGATGCTCTTTATGTCGCTGATGTCATCCATGCATTTGTTGATGTAGGCTGACACAGACATTGCATACTCGTCTATGTTGGTACGATCATTGTAAGTGGCAGCTGCCTTGAACATGTCCCAGTCCATACACTCAAAACAGTCCTGTAGTGCCTCCATAGCCCCCTCAGACCACACCCTTCCCTGCTTCACTGTAGGTTTTCCCCTGATCAGCAGGGGCTTATATACAGGGATTAACATAATGGAAAAATGGTCAGAAGAGCCAAGGTGGGGGCAGGGGGCTGCTCTGAATGCATCCTTCATGTTGGTGTAGGCCATGTCTAATGTGTTTGCTTCCCTGGTTGCACAATCCACATGCTGGTGAAAATGAGGGAGAACTGTCTTCTTGTTGGCCTGGTCAAAATCCGTAGCCACAATGAAAAAGCCCTCAGTGTGAGTGGATTGCAACTCCCTGATAGTCCGATAGAGAACACTCCTAGCCTCCTTTGTGTTAGCGCTGGGGGGGCACGTACACAGCAGTGATGGAAACTAAAGTAAACTCCCTGGGCAAGTACAGTAGAATGGTCTGCAGTTTACAATCAAAAGCTCAATGTCTGGTGAGCAGTGTCTTGAGACAAACTTAGCATTTTTACACCAATTGTTATTGATATAAATACACAAACCACCCCCTCGGGATTTACCACTTAGTGTGCAGCTCCTGTCGACATGAAATGTAGCTAGCCTCTCGATGCTGACAACATTGTCCGGAATTGGTGAGTTAAGCCATGTCTGTCAGAATTATTGCGCAGCAGTTCCTCATCTCTCGTTTTGTTGTTAATTCCAGCTGCAGATGATGTATTTTGTTCTCCAAGGAGCAAACGTTAGTGAGGAAGATGGATGGAAGCGGTGCTTTTTATAGGGGTTAGCTTTTAGCTTAACTGTTAGCCCCCCCCCCCAACAGCCACACTTCCGCCTTTGGTCATACCACCTCTGCTTGCTCCTCCATTGACTTATGCTGCTAGGGGAGTCCGCTGCACCGTAGGCCCCTGGGTCTTTCTGGTGTAGCACTCCGAAGCTACGCAAACACTCCCGAGTAGTTGTGTTTATGAAGCTGAAGTCACTGGATGAGCGTAATTCCAGCAAGTGGTGGCGATTTATGTACTAACTTACTGAGTGTGTTGACTGTTACTGACATCCTAGGTGGCGTATTATGATTGGAAAAGCCATAGCTGTCATGGGCCCATGCAGCCGCAGCCAAACAGGGCGCTACCATCAGGAGAAAAAAAAAAATTTCATTACATTACCATAACAGAGGTCAATTATTTTGTCATCTCTGGTAGCACATATCACATACTGTTGATGAGTAGGAAGAATCTCACTTGGCCTGTAGGCATTAAAGTCCCCTTGGATGAAAACGGGAGTCTGGGGATGCACAATCAATTTTGTGGAGACATGCAGCAATGGCCTCTGATGCCTGTGTAACGTTACCAGAGGGAGGTATGTAGACAAATATGAGAATCAGGTGACGAAACTCTCAGGGAATATACTTGGGTCTAAATGACACAACAGGCAGCTCTAAATTGGGTGTACAACAGGAGTCTTTCACATGAGCAGTTCTACTCTACTGGAAAGTGTAAAGTAACATTGGGTGATGGGGCTTTTCAGTCTGCCGCCCCTAAACTTTGGAATGCACTTCCTACAGAAATCAGAAATTAACAGTCTTTAGCTAAGTTTAAATTGTATATTAAGACTTATCTTTTTTAATTAGCTTATAAACGTGATTAGAATTTTTTATATGGATATATATTTTACAAGTTTTTATCTAGTTTTTATCCATTTTTATATATGTATTTGTTATAGTGAAATTTAATTCTTATTATTTATTTGTTAATCTTAGCTGCATGTGAGCATATCCACATGAAATATGCGCATTATAAATATTAAATTATTATTATTAATTATTATTACTCCAATCCTTATTCTCTGTCTCTCACTCACACACTCGCTCTCACACACACACACACACACACACACACACACACACACAAAGCTCACCCCTCCATATGTTTTCAGGCTACTCACCGTATCCCAGTCCAATCTAAGCAGAATTCCAAATCCATCCAGAGAGAGCTCAGAGTCTGCGATCGAATTATCAAAGTTTCTGTAAGGCAGATCAAGCTCACTTCCTTATACGCCCACCGGCATGATATGTTTGCATGTAGTTCATCCAATTTATTGCGTAAAGAGCAGACCCTGGCAAGCATAATGGAGGGGAGCAACGGACTTTTCAGTGTGCCAGCAAGTCTCTTCAACCTCTGCCTTGCTCCTTCCCTGCTTCCTCTCGGAAGCTTTCTGCCAGTAATCAAGGTATTGTCTCCGCTCTCCCCAGTTGTCCAAATTCGGTGCTGGATAATCCTTATTCCGCAAAAACAGCAGATCATCCCAGGTGTACCTCAAAATTCCACCTCCAAGTCCCCCAAATACTGCCATGAACGGTTCAGCTATCCACAAGTGTACTCGGGTACACTTATGTCGGTCGTTACCAAACACAAAGCTTGGCTGGATAAACAAATCTGCAATTACGATAATGTCATGTGAAAGGCCCTGAAAACGCCATACTCGCTACTGTGGAGTCGAGCCATGCATTCTAAGGCTAAGATAGCTAAGCACTAGCTAGAATGATTTTCTGTCCAGAAAAATGACGTCATCTAACCTTGCTCTATTTTGTAGTTGCACTCAGTAGGCAGGCTTTCTTTTTCTTTTCCGCTTGCTTCTAGCTCATGGGAGAGCAGAGTCTGCCGTATTTGCCCATGCTGACTTGTTTTGGTTAAAAGTAGGTCAAACGTGTCCCACAGTGGTCACGTGATATTGCTGCTCACTTGCTTTGGCAATTTTCGGAATCTTAAAATGCGGGGTGCATTTTATCTCAGGAAGAGAGTGACACATAGGGTACACAGTGTGTGCAGCATTGCAACATCTTGAAACTCCAGCAGGTATAGGCATAAAACATTTTTCCCAGAATTCAACTTTGCAGTGGGCACCTCTAACCTTTTTTTTGGTGTGTGTGTGTGTGTCTAAATATAAACTAATTCTGAATTTGATGTCTGTAGTACATAACAAAAATGTTGGGACAAGGGCAACAAAAGACTGGGAAAGTTGTGGAATGCTCATAATATCTGCTTGGAACATTCTACAGGTAAACTGTGTGTATGAAAGGGGTATTCTCAAAAGGCTCAGTCTCTTTTCATAAGCAGGGATGGGTGAGGTTCATCAATTTGTAGAAAACCGCATGGGCAAATAGTCCAGCAGTTTAAGGACATTTCTCAGTGTACAATTGCAAGAAGTTTGGGATTTCATGATCTACAATCCATAGATAAACCATAATAGCCATAATATAATGTACCTTTAAAGAAGTCTTTATTTGTCACATGTGCATGACGGCACATAGAAGTTCTTTCTCTGTATTTAACCCATCTGAAGCAGTGAAAGTGTGCGCTTTCTCTCTCTCTCTCTCTCTCTCTCTCTCTCTCTCTCTCTCTCTCTGTCAGACACACACTTGCACATAGTGTGCGGGTGTGCGCATATACGCATTCTCACTCCTTCAGATGGAGATGGGTTGAATACAGTACCACTGGGCCGCAAAATTTTTTTTCAGGTTTGAAGCCAAATACTGAATAGTTCAGAATGTCGTAGTGTCCCGAATCAGCTGGTTTGCTGAACACTTCAAGTGGAATAAATACATTTGTGGGTAAATTAAGACGAACTAGCCTTTTTTGTCATATTCCTCCTCTGCATTTAACCCGCGCATGCACGCACGCACACAGAGCGCACACACGCATGTGTATACACACACACACACAGAGAGAGAGAGAGAAATAAATACGTTTGTGGGTAAATTCTATGGATCTGTGATGCCTGCTGGAAGAGAAAAGCAGGGAGGATTGGGAATTGAGTGGCAGTTGTTTGTTTACACCGGATACCAAAACTTGTAGCGTCCTACCAACCATCGCAAAGATGCAGACAAAAAGCCCAGAAACTCCTATTTAGCCAGGCAAAAACAATACAGGATTTATCTTGTAGTGTTTTGATCCTCAGATCTTTAACCCAGCCTCATATAAAAAGTTGTACACCTCCATGCTCTTCCAGGTTTGCATCTGTGTCCATGTAGAATGATTGAACTTGTGGCACCTGTTCTTTTAAAATAAAATCAGGATACAGGTACAAATATGAACAAGTGAACACTCGTATTGTATTGTACTCGTATTGTATTCATATTGTCTTGTATGGATATTATTTCTCAGGATAAAGAAGTTTACTTTTCGGGTTTTGTTTGGCTTTAATATTTTGTTTCACAACCTTTAGCAGCAATCACCATGAACAAGTGATCTCTTTGGCTGTCAATGAGACTTCTGCATCTGCCAACAGGTAGTTTGGCCCACTCTTCCTGAGCAAGCTGCTCTAGCTGTCTCAGGTTTGAAAGGTGCCTTCTCCACACTGCATGTTTCAGCTTTTTGCAGAGATGTTCGATAGGATTCAGATCAGGGCTCATAAAAGGCCATGTCAAAAAAGTCCAGTGTTGTTGTTCTTTGCCATTCTTAGGTGCTTTTAGCTGTGTGTTTTGGGCCTTTATTCTGTTGGAAGATTCATGACCTTCGACTGAGACAGAGCTTCCTGACACTGGGTAGTACGTTTTGCTCCAGAATGCCTTGATAGTCTTGAGATTTCATTGTGCCCTGCACAGATTCAAAGCACCCCGTGCAAGGTGTTGCAAAGCAGCCCCAAATCATAACGAAGCTGGTTTCATGTTTTACAATTGGTATGGAGTTGTTTTCTTTGAAAGCTATTTTTTTTTCTGTGAACATAGAGCTGATATGACTTGCCAGTAAGCTTGAGTTTGTCTCATCTGTCTAAAGGACATGCTCCCACAAGCATTGTGGCTTGTCAATATGCATTTTACTAAATTCCAGTCTTTCTTTCTTTCTTTCTTTTTCTTTCTTTCTTTCTTTTTCTTTCTT
>JAODLJ010000026.1:1356501-1366582 GCA_027576115.1 Cathorops melanopus
ATTTATTGTTAACGCTTAAAACTATTCCTGTGCCATTCTTGAGGTCTCAAGGCATTTATAAACGAAAGTGAGGCCATATGTATATGCTTTAATGTTTTGAAAATGATCATATCAATAATTTTGCTGGCTGACTGCTGTGCTCCCTTCTTCACTTGTTCACTCATAGATTACAGTAATTTACTCATTTCAGCTTTCCTTTACAAAAGGAAAAGTAAAGGTTCTGGATAAATCACAATGCTAACACGCTAACCTGCTAATCAGACAAAGTGAAGGAACTGTGAGGCAGCAATGCTAATCCCACAGCTAATCACTCATCACTTTGCTAATCAGCTGTTTTGCTAATTTATAAATATAAGGCAGATAATAATGTAGACAAAGCAACTTCACGGCCAGTTTATACAGAATATTAATATAATAATACCATAAAACTCTGCTCGCTAAACCCCCTGCCCTCACTAGTAGTGCCTTGTGGGTAATTAATGGCAGTCTTCCGGGCGTCTAGTGAACTCTTCTTGATGTTATAACTTATTGAAACTTCCTTCAGGTTGTGATGGGATTAAACCAAGGGTGAAACTGTAGAGGGGAAGTGGACGAGGGCGAATTAAATCCGTAATTGTTTGGGGATGTGGAGGACAAAATGGTGTAGAACGATTGGAAACCGTGTGCCATTATTTATCTGATGGTTATCGCTGATTTTGGCCCTCGCACCTGCTTTATGAACCCTTTCCACATTTCTCCTCTTCACACTTCCTTTGAACCTCACATTATTTTGATTTCACGCTCTCCGTGTTTCCTGAGGTCAGACTGCCTGAGGTCTGAAGTCACGGCATGAAGTGAGACGTGTTTTTCTCCGTCCTAATCCTCTCAAATATGTATGGTGTGCACGCATCGTTAGATTTCACACGCTGTTTATTGTCTTTAGACGCCGAGAGACAGGACGGCGTAAAAGTGAGAGCGTTCGAAAGACGTGTGCAGATTCGATTTCACACACAGACCCGACGGCTGTGACATCATGGATTAACAGCTGCAGGGTTCGATTAGTACCGACGATCCCGGGAGGATCCCGCCGGGGTCATCGTCAGACCGAGCTTTGACGTAATGCTATGGCTGTTATGAGGACTGTGCTACAATTCACATGCTTTCAAGCCAATCATTTGTTTTGACCAGAAAGACAAGGGTCCAAAGTGTTTGACGTTCATTCTCTCAAAAAGACATGGAGACCTGCACATCTTGGCTAATAATCAAAACAGCTGGCTAGCACTTTTAACACGCTAATCCCATGGAATAAGCAATGCTGACAAAGTGTTTGCTAACAGTTGCTTGCTGCAATGTTTGGCTGATCTATCCTCACAGATCAAACCCCATGCGAGGGCAAAACCTCATCTTGGACACACTTGATGGATGTGCGAGCAAATGTGATAAAACCGAAGTCAAAGTTGTTTATGCGTCTGGAGCTACTCTCTGATCCAGATTTCATCTTATCTACAGGTTCAATTTGATCATGTAGCATGTAGTGAAGTATTTTCCTTCCCTCCTGGTGTACTGGAGTTCCTCAGGGCTCCATTTTCAGCCTGCTCTTGTTCCTATGAGATACTTGATTTCAGTTCACTCACGCTTAACTTTTCTGTCTTTTCATCCATCCTTCTTTTTAGAATGTCTCAGAACACTGTTTTGCTTTTATTCATCTCTTCCTGGATGGAGTCCCTCATCGTTTCATTCTTGATTTCACCTCATACTGATGCATGGGTTCCCAAATTTGGGGTCGTGACCCCATGTGGAGTCGCTTGACGTCAGAGTCTTCGGTCTAGCCCATGACAATAATCATGCTGACAGCGGAACGTTTTAAGAGACACAGCTCGCTCATCAGTGAGTTTCACATCGCTGTGGATAAAATCGCCAAACACGCTGGAGTTTAACTTGGAAGCCGGTCAGATACAGATGTTTTGGTGCTGATGTGCCATTTCAAGTTTAAATCTATTCCAATAAACTACACAGGAATGTATAGTATGTGAAGAATGCACGTTTTTTTATTTGGTTTTTAGTCAGTTATATTCCACATGCATATATTACTGACAGTCCTGACTGAGGTACTGACTCGTCCTTTATTATACATCTGGAATTAAAAAAAAAAAAGCTCAGTGGTCAAAGTTTGGGGTTGCAGAGAATTCATCATGTCCTTTTAGTCGTTTGGCCAAAAAGTTTCAAAACCCCTGGACTAAAACTTCACATCTTTATTTTTCCTTCCATCTCAGAACACATCACACTGCTTTTCTGAGATCACTTCTTCAATGGAGTTCCTCAGAGTTCCAGTCTCGGTCCACAGATCATTCCACATGTCCCCTATGTTCTCGTTTTCACCTCTTTCTGACACACCTTTCCTTCAGTCCACCTTTCAAATGTCTCAGAGAAGCGAATCTTCTGGGTTTCTACATCTCTTCCTGGATGGGGTTCCTCACACTTTCACTCTTGTTCATGTTCATCTTCACCTTGTTTGACATCAGACTGCTCTTCTCACGTCTCTTTCTCAATGAAGTTCCTCAGGGTTCCATTCCAAGTCCACAATCGTTCCTACTTTAAACTCAGCTTCACCTCCTGGTCTCATTTAACTCATCTTTTCCTTCATCCACGTCTGAAATGTCTCGGAACACTTTTCTGCTTCTGTGACATCACTTCCTGGTTGGAGTTCCTCACAGTTCCTGTCTCTTATTGCTGATTATTTTTATGTTTAAAGCCAGAAAGCAGATGAAAATGAAAGAAAAATACAAAAAAGGAGAGAAAATGAAAAGAAATGTAATGTATAACATGGTGGAAAACACTGAGGAGTGTAACATGGGAGTATAACTGAGGAGTATAACATGGTGGAAAACACTGGAAAGGTGAGATGTGAGGAAATGTTGAAGTGTTTTCTGTTCATTAACTTTGGCAAATATTTTCCACCTTCCTAAAGTGTGAACTAAAATCAGTGTGTGATATGAAATTGAGGCAAAAAAGCCGTTTTCTTTTTCTGTGTAAGAAAAAAGTGTAAGGTGTTCAGTGTAAGAGCTGATATTCGTCCCACCTCCATCTGTTGTCTGGTTTCTCTGTACCTGGGTTCCAACACCCAGCAAACCTGCGCCACTTTTAAGAGCCGACACGTTTCTCGCTAAGCGCTGGAGCAGAGCTCGGATCAGATCAGCGTGGGTCTGTTCTGGATCAAGAACACAGTCTCACTCTGGTCTCACTCCATGTCCCTTATCACACCTCGCCTCCTTTCTTCTCTTCCTCACACACTTTAAAAAGTGAACTTAGACAGACGTAGCGATGACGGCGCTGCCGTGTCGATCCTCGTCCTGTTCGCTGAATTTCTCACACCGAGGATGACGACGTGTCCCTGCCAATACACAGACACTGAAAACAAAACCCTCCTGAAAGTGTCTGAGGAAATTTACCGAATCAGAACAAGAGCAACGTTGCTGAAGAAATATTTTTGGTGAATTTTGGAGTCAAATTCTTTTGAAAATTCACTAACCTGTTAACTAGCTGGTGTGCTAATTCATTAGCGAGCAGGAAAAAAAAATAAAGGACAGGATGAATGAAGAAAATTTATTGAGTCGACATGAACCGAGTAAGAATATTTGTCGAAATGATTACTGGAATAATTAATATTTTTCCTGATGATCTTCAGCGTTCAGCTCTGTGAGAAACATTTTATGAAATTTATGTTGATTTCAATTCAAATATTAACACGTTAAAGTCCCACAAGCTTCACTGGAGTGACTGAGTAACGAACAAAACATGTCATTAAATATAATAATAATAATAATAATAATAATAATAATAATAATAATAATAATAATAACGAGTTTAACAGGTTAAAAAAACAGACCAAAGATTGGACCTGACTGCAGGGTGAAGGCATCCGCTTGGGGGCGCTGTTACATAGTCGAGACCAGAGAGAGAGAGAGAGAGGGAGAGAGGGGGGTCTGAGAGAGCCATAAATGAAACACTGAGTGCAAAAATGTGAAACACCTGCGAGCAACGTGCAACCTGCCAAACCTCCATCACACACAGCAGCAGCCTGCGACGAGCTCACTGTAACATGGAACAGAACTAAACCTCTCTCTCTCTCTCTCTCTCTCTCTCTCTGTCTCTCTCTCCCCGTCTGTCTCTCTGAATCTGTCTCTTTCTCACACTTCCTCTCCTTCTCTCTCTCTCTCTGCCTGTGTCTCTGTCATGCTGTCTCACTCTCTTTCTGTCTTCCTCTCTCTGTGATACTAAACCTCATTATTACATTATTATAACAGCTCTATTAACATGTTATTAACCTCCTACATCCCATAATAACGCCACTGTGTTACATGCTGCACAGGAAACACGAGACAAACAAACAAGCTCTCTCTCTCTCTGTACCACTGTGTCTCTCTTCAGTTTGTTGTATGTGTGTCTTTGTCTGCTTTCCAACTTCGTTGTCTCTTTTTTGTCAATTTCTGTCTCTCTCACTCATCTGTCTCTCCATCACTCTCTTTTCTGTGTCTCTGTCTCCTGTCTGTCTCTCTCTCCCTTCCATTTGCCAAGCTGTCTTTTCTGTATATGTCTCACTTTTTCTTTTTTGTCTGTCTCTTCCATGTGTTTCTTCTTTCTATTAATCGCTCTGTCCATTCTGTTGCTGTCTCTCTGTCTTATGAATGCCTCTCTCCACGTTGATCTGTCTCTGCTTTTTATTGTCTGTCTGTCTCTATTTCTCTCAGATGAGGGACGTCCTTTTCTTTTCTAACAGCGATGAGTGTCAATAAACACAGCAGAAGCTCCTCCAAAAACAAAAGAACAAAAAGCCAGCTACACTGTGTGTGTGTGTGTGTGTGGGAGACATTATCTCAACTGGAAGTAAAAACAAGCAGCTTTACACCTTTAATGTTGTTCATTACACACACATCATGGATCTGTGTGTGTGTGTGTGTGTGTACGTGTGTGTCTACAGCGTGTTCTCTGTAAGCCTGGCAGTAACTGCACATGAGCTCATGCATCTATTTTAAGTGTGTGTGTGTGTGTGTGTGTGTGTGTGTTTAACTCATTATTCACATTCTTACATTCTTTAAAACTGAGATAAATCCTTTCAGAGAAATTCTTCGAATCTGTCTGAACATCCTCATCAGGGCCCGGAAATTTTAATTAACACACAACGTTAATTAACGTCATCTGTTAACAACTCACACCTGGTGGCCCCCGGGGTACAGAGAAAATACTCATTTCTGATTGGCTGGGAGGTGTGCACTCTGTGTGTGTGTGTGTTTCTCTCATATCAGATGCCATTATGGTTCGAGATCACGGCTCCTGATATCGCGTGACCGTGTTGGAATGTTACCATGGCAACGAGCAGAAACAGTGGTTCAGTCTCAGTGTGTGTTTACGCTTCTCCATCACACTGGTGAGCGACAATCACAAAAACCCAGAAAAGTTTTAATCTTTTAATTAAAAGCAACAGGAAGAGAGAAAGACACCACGCCCTGAGATGTTACCATGACAACCATCAGATAGTGACTGCCTGCGTATAAAATAAAATAAATTGTCGTGGAGTCGTTCACCTCCACTTCGTCTGTTACTGTCAGGTATCGAGAGACTGTCAGCCAATCACAGCGCAGCTTGAGGAATCAGCCAATCACAGCGCGGCTTGAGGAATCAGCCAATCACAGTGCAGCTTGAGGAATCAGCCAATCAGCAACTCATGTTCATGGGAAAAAAAAAAAAAAAACAATTCAGAGCTGTCTCTCTTTCACTTCTTGCTATCTATCTGTCTCTGTCTCTCTCTTTTCCTTGTCCCTTTTCTGTCTGTCTGTCTGTTTTCTTCTCCCTCACATCTGTTTATTTTATGCCTTTTTTCTGTCTCACTTTTCTCCATCTCTTCTTTCTTCCTGTTTCTTCTTTCCTTCCTCTCCCTCTCCTTTCTGTTTGTCTCTCTTTTCTATCTGCCTCGTTTCAGTCTGTCCATCACACTCACTCTCTCTCTGTTCTGTCTGTACGTACTCTCTCTCTCTCTCATTAATTCCAGAATGGTTGCTATGATCGACGTTAGCATTTTATTTCCTCCTCTTTCAATCCCTGCCATGGCTTTTATGCCTTTGTTTTGATGTTATTTTCCACAAAACTGTAATAATTCCTTCAGAGCAAAAAAGAAAAACGAGAGTGCAGTTCTTCCAGCGGGAACTCCTTATGAGAATTCCTCAGTGGGTGACACAAAAAGCGGCAATTATTTTCCTGCGAGGAGGCGGGAGGCCCAGGGCGCGTTTGAAACCACCGCTGGATTCAGGAGGAGGACGACAGCTCGGCGTTCACACTCGTCAGAATTAGCAGTAGTCAGAATTAGCATGAGTTAGCATTAGCGCTAGCCAGAATTAGCACTAGTCAGAATTAGCATGAGTTAGCATTAGCACTAGCCAGAATTAGCACTAGTCAGAATTAGCATGCGTCAGAGTTTGCGCTCGTCAGCGCTATTTCCACATGCATCTGGAACAACAGCACAGCAGCCTGTGCTCTGGGTTTATCTGCAAAAAACGTGCTGATTAATAAATAAATTTTGTCTTTCTTTCTTTATAAAATTTCAGTTTTTGGAAAAAAAAATTATTTGGAAATTAAAAAAATAATAATCTTTTATACACAAAACTTGAACTGAGTTGAGGATCAGCAATAAAGTGGTTATCAGCGAGCAATAAGGCATGCACTAACGAACACTTAATGATGAATTAATTATCAGTTCAATCATGAAAACACTTCAGGCTTCAGTGCTGCGTGCGATTGGGTTTATTACGAAGCTGATTATTTCCCTGAACAGCGCGTCGCTCAGGACTTTACTCCTCTGATACCACAGTGATTTACGAACAATTACAGCCTTTTTATTAAACATTGACAGATTGTACTTTTTATCCATTTATAGTTACGTGTAAATGTTCCATGAACCAGGTTAGATCCTGTTGTCACTGACGTTCTAGGAGCGATAAACTAAACAATCGATCCCTCAGCAGCGTCTCTTTACTGTCTCCAAAAATAATGACAGTTACACAGCTGACACTGGAGACTCCTTCCAGAGCCACTGGTAAAGAAAACTAATTAACTCCTTGTGAAGCAGGAAACCAACAGCGTTGTGGTGGAGAACCAACCGTTTAATCTTGGAAAATATTAATGCAGAAGATTAATATCTTTATTATAAAGTTTCACCCGAGTGAAAAGTTGTACAACTGAAAAACATGAAGCTTTAGGAAGCAGAGTCGGAAAATAAATATAATACAAGTCTGGTCAAATTAACGTATTTTTTAATTTAATCTCAATTTATATATTTCCTAATGACCATTTTAATGCATTTCTTAGTTTAATTTTTAATGAATGTCCTTAATTCAAAAACAAAATACTACTACTACTACTACTACTACTAATAATAATAATAATAATAAAAGTCTAAACAAAAACACAGGGGACACAGTGTCTGTGTGTGTGTGCGCGTGTGTGTGCAGGTGCCACCTCCTTGTTGTTTGATGAAAATTTATCCTCTATCATTATTCTTATAACTTCCTGTTTTGAACAAATCACCTTCAGCTCACGACTCATCACTCGTCTATTTTGTGTGCGTGTGTGAGCGCTCAACACCTTCCCCACACGAGGAGATGATCTCAGCTTGTAAATCTGGCATTAATGGTGAGCGGCGTTGTGTCTCGGTGTGTCACGAACAACAAAGTGAGTCGACGAAGGAAATGAGAGTGACTCGGTGATGATGTCGGGGATCTGCAGATTTTTTTAATGAGAGAAAAGTCTCATTAAGTCATACACACTCATCTCACACTCATTTTTTGTTCACTGCTTCACACTCCAGTTTCACCCCCTGTAGCTTAAATCACTCGATAGTGGGCATTTCTGACTAACGCTTACTGCTAATAGCAAATAACAAGCACATAATACACACACACACACACTTTGCGACTTTGTGACACGTTCACTACTTTCGCCGCATTTTATTTATCCTCCATCTCGACTTGGAATAAATTTCAGAGAGGAGCCAAAACTTCCTCACAGTGAAAGCGAAGCTCTGAGTCGGAAAACATTCCTTCACTTCCTTTAGCTGCTTGTTGCTTTGCGCCACCAAGCCACGCCCACTTCCTCTCTGATTGTTAGAAAAACTTTTCTAACAAACTCAAACTCACACATGGTGCGGGGTTTAAACCAACGAACAGCAAACACCAAACAGGAGAACACACACACCAGGGGGCGGAGTCAGTGCAAGCGTCAGTTCTGTGCGCTGCTGTTTTGGTTTTGGTCCTGTCCCCGCCCCTGTCCTGTCATTTCTCTGTTACCCCATTGTGTTCACCTGTTGTTGTTTTTTTTTTTTAAACGGAATTCTGATGGTTCTGTCCGCTCGTGTCTCTGAGTCACGATGTTTTGTGGATAAAGAACCCAAGTTCTCGGACGCACTCTTGCATCCTGTCCGGCCAATCACAGGCGTTTCTCATTGGCACGTCAAGATCTTGTTTACTCACCACGAAACCATTTATGAAGTCGGAGAAAAGCATTTCAAACAGATCAACTGGTCTGTTCCACCAGGGGCGGGGCTTACACTCTGTACTGTTTTCAGCCAATCAGAACACAGCGTTTAAGACTGATGATGGACTCAGACCTTCAGACCCTTTGGGATGAGAGTCGGAACGGCAACTATGTTGCTGAACAATGACATCATCGGGAGGGAGTGGCCTTCAGTGCATGCCTTAATGGCCCTCCACCCTGCTCCTGGCGGCGAAGAGTTCAAAGTGACGCAATCACATGCGTGTGTGCTTGTGTGTGTGTGTGTGTTGTTGAGGATTACTGCGGTTTAAAGCCGAGGTCAGAAGCAAAGCATCCAAACCTCTGTGGATTGAAGGATAACATCTCACCCAAACACACACACACACACACACACACACACACACACACACACACTACATTTCCCAGTTTCTTCACTTCACAGCTCCCAGCGGAGGAGGTCGGAGGTCGTCTCCGCGGTTACCCGCTCACATCTCAGCAGTGTGGAGATGTACGGCTCTCGGGAGAGCTCCTTCCTCAGCGCTAATCAGCGCTAGGCTAGCTGGCACACACATACGAACACATGAGATCAAAACAGAGACGATAGGAAGAGCTCCAGTTCCAGAAACTTTAAAAAACACCACAAAGCACGTTGCAGGATGAGGCGATGTTTGTAAAAATCTGTCATGTGAGTTCAGAAGAGCACACTCACACTTCAGAAGAATCTTATTTGAGGAACAAATAATTAATTTCAATCCCAGATGAAATAAAATCCTGCGCTGGGAGCCGTTCCGTACTTTTGACCCCTCTGTAAACTTCGATGTTTTGTGCGTCTCACGTCTGGATGTGAACCTCGTACTTTTGGATGTGGAGTAAAAAGGGGTGTCTGATTAAAACCTGAGTAAAATCAGATCAGATCAGATCATGTGACAGCACGTGTTCATCGTCACATCAAAAGCAGACTTTTTTAATCTGATCATAACCCTCATTCACTGATTCATCATTCTGCTCTGGAGCTCCTGGATGGAATTCACCACCGAGTGCAGAAGAAAGAAATTACTTTGAAATTTTTTTTATGGATGATTTGATGTGAGCGGAGCTATATTCAATGGAAGAGACATCAGCGCAAACAACAGGCCAATCAGAATTTGTGTTAATGTTGGGAAACATGAATACAGCAGGAGTTTGTAATAATAATAATAATAATAATAATAATAATAATAATAATAACATGAAATGATATGTGGGCAGAGCTTATACTCCTCCATGTATTATTATTATTATTATTATTATTATTATTATTCGCAGTAGAAGTAGTAGTCATAGTATACTTTTTCAGTGTTTGTCTATGTGCTTTTATACTAACAAATGTAAATAGACATAGAAAATAATACAATTTAAATAAAGATAAATGAATCAAAACAAAAACATCAATCATGTTGAAGAAGAATAAAGATGAGATTGAGACTGTGACTAAAGTCGCAGTAATTTGTGCTAGTTGACCTTTGTCAATTGAAGGTCAAGGAAAAGTTGCACCTGGCCGCCCTGAACAAAATAAATAAAA
>JAODLJ010000026.1:1672446-1685058 GCA_027576115.1 Cathorops melanopus
GCTGGGATAGGCTCCAGCTTGCCTGCGACCCTGTAGAACAGGATAAAGCGGCTAGAGATAATGAGATGAGATGTTGAGTGTACGAACATTCCAGGTAGCGACCTTGAGAGGTCTTATACATTTCTTATTGACTCGACCGCATTGAAGGGATAACCCGTCAGCCGCGGTGAGCTGACCGGGTGAGGAGGAGCAACCAATGTTTAGGGTACCTTTTCTAACCTCTTCCCCATATGGGGAGAGCAGTGGCCTCTTTAAATAGAGCTGCTCTGACATCTGGAATGCTGCCGAACCGTTATATTGCTCCAGTTGGTGTAACAGAGCGATCATCAGTTCCAGACCGCCAACGTGCAGGTTCTTGCCTACGACTGCCAGTACTATCCTGTACCTGTCACTTCGCCAGTCCCCCATCACCATTGGACTTTCCGTCCACCAGTTTCCTGCGCACTAATTTGTTTTAGATGATGAAGCTGTTGCGCCGCAGCTACCGCACCCTCTCCTCCTCATCACCAGAGTCCGGTGGCAAGCATTGCAAGACGACCGGAGGTGACTCAGACGCAGTGAAAATTGGCTGCAAGATGGAAGGCAGCAGCACTTCCCACTGTTCCACAATGATGCTAGGAAGGTCTGGTTTTTATTTCAGGGTTGTCTCCCCTAGATCCGTCGCGTTCTGCAAAAAAGACTAGGGGCGGCGTTGAGAGCCACTGCGTACGGTCTTCGTTATGTGAGAGGCTAGATGGTTTGGCCACTTGCTAATGACAAGATGGCCGTATATTGCGCATCACATAACACTGGGTATGGGGAGACCAGTCTGGGACGCCGTGTTGTTATAGGTCAGCCAGAAAGGTACTACTCCTCCAGTAACCTTTGCCCCTGCAAATTTATGCAATTGTCATAAATGTGTGTATATTGGGGCATTATACTTTCTTAGACACACTGTATAATACATTTCAGTTTGCTATAGAAATTGGCCATTATGCTTATTGTGTAGCACTGATTGAAAAGTGGAAAGAAAAACTTGGTTACTCTATATGAATGCAAGGGCCTTTCATAAGCCCTGGGCAAACTTTTTATAAAGCAATGCTCAAGATTTTGTGAAAGGCTTATATTAGCTCATAAGGTAAAATTAGAGGTTTTTTTTCTGACTTATTCTTTACAGAGAGAACAACCTTGAATTGTCATTATGGTTTGACTGATTGATGCTAATTGAATTAATTCAAATTTGATTTGCACTTTATTTTGAAGACATTGAAATTGTTGGCTGACAAATGGGTCTGTGTAGCAGTTTGAAGGAGTGGGCAGAGCACAGAAGGACAGCAGGCCGTAACTGAGTTCTCAAAACTCTTTATTTTGATACTTTCCAGTCTCAAAATACTCCCAGTCACACACAGACACACACACAGATCAGCTGTCTGGTTGGGGAGAGAGCTTCCTCCTCTATTCTCGCTCTCTCCTTAAATAGGGCGCGGTCACTGGGGAGACACACAAACACACATTAATCGACATCAGGTGTAGTGATTCTGCCACTTACCTTCCCTGACTCCGCCCTCCGGTCGCAGACCGATGCTTGACCACTCCCCCACTGCCACATATGGGTCTCATAGTTCCTAATAATTTTTTAGTCCCTGATAAGGCTCTTTCAGACCCAACAGTCCTCAGGACTTATTGAGAGGAACTCCTCACTGGGGAACTCCTCAGGGAATGGAATACCTTCAAGGGCTTTGTTCCATTTGGTTCACACAGCCAATATGAACGCTGAAGTGATGTAAACCGGCTTGTTAGCAGGACTTTAGCAGGAAATGCTCACCAAGATTTTAATATTTCACTTAGTCATGTTAAAATGGTGCTGTATTTCCTCCATACGCTCAATAAAGCATGAGTTTCATCATCGGTTCATTTGTCCGTGTTTTTTATGCGAGCATTCAGAGCTGCTGTTTACACGGCTAATGTTTTACACAGATTTTTAAAAATGGCGGTTGCCGGTGCTGCATTAGCTCACGTGTTCGACTGGATGTCTGGACCAATCACCCAACATTTACATCACTTACTGTTGTTCTTGTGCTGGAACAGAACCTACCCTGAAGTCGGAGCTTAAAAAGTCCTCAGTTCCTGCAGTGCGACACACAAAAAGGCGGTACTTCTTCCAATGGTCCTCAGAACTATCAAAAGGTTCCTCAGGTCCAAAAGTTTCTTGGTTGTCTTCGCTCCTAGTACCCCCTTGTTTTCACAGTTTGTTTAGTTCTTGAAGAAGTTTTCCTCTTTCCGAGATCCCTACATTTAGTACAAAGTTCTCTTAATTTCTCCAAGTGCCTAATGTGTTCTCGTTTCTCCAAGTCTATATTGGTCCAGTCCTCGTAGTTATGACTCATTTCCCAGGTCCCACAGTTCTCCCAGTTCCCAGTACTGTAGTTCCTAATAATTCTTCATTCACAGAGTTTCCTAGTTTATCACTGTACTTTCTGGCTTAGTCTCCTAGTTTTTGTAGTTCTCAGAGTTTCCGAGTTTCTCAAAACTAGTTCTACTAGTTCTATAATCTCAAAATTCTCCTCGTTCATCATCGTTACTCCTAGTTTCCATAATCTCCTTATTGGCCTAGTTTCCTTATTTCACATAGTTCCCCATTTCCTCATAGCGTTGTCATATTTCCTCGTCTCTCCTGCTCTTTTGTTTCCGATTAGATCTATAGTTTCAAAGTTCTTCCATTCTTCCTAGTTTCCTAATTTATTGTCTATCCTCTAAGCCTCATAGTTATCCCTGGTATTTCCCTCATTGCCAATAGTTCTTAATATTTCTTATCCGAGTACCAATAGTTCCCAGAGTCATTCTTAGGAGATACTTTGGTTCCTTATAGTTCACGAGGTTTTCATACTTTCCCTAAATCCTCACAGCTCCTAACGCCCCATGTTTGGAGAAACAATGAACCAGGTTCCTTGGTTCCCCTTCAGATTTCACGACGCACACATTCAGATTTCATACTTTTCTAAAAAATCAGATGGAAGAGAAACACTTCTGTGAGTAAAATGTTTATCTGGAGATAAAACAGACAGCCTGTGGACACACGGAGAGCTGTTTCTGCCCTAAACAAATGAAAAGCTCAAACCGTGCAGTGAAATTGGAGATAAGGTTCTTGAGATAACCATCACTTAATCTGACCATTAAAGTCATTAATAGGTCAAGAAAGTGGGTTCTTCAGCAGCAAGATCCTAAACATGTCCTTCTGACAAATGGCTGTTGTTAAACTTATGAAGCATTACAGATCCAGGTCTGAAAGTGTGTAATCTTGCGGTGAGAACACTGGGATGTGCTGAAGATTCCACAAAGTGGAGTTAATGTGTGGTGAGACATGCACATGTACCATATTACAAAACCAAAAAAATTTACTCGATGAAACTCAAGATGAAGAAAAAATTATATTCTGGTATCCGTCAACGGGGTTCTTCACATTCTTTTGTCTCACTGTGTTTCTCCAATAAGATTCCGTAAATCCCAGCTGAGGAGATATTCAGATCTTCTCACACAGCATCAGTGAGGAGTGTCAGGATGTAAAATGTAAAACGTTGTACTACTTTGGATAACTGAAGACTTTCAGACTTTTATGTTGTTGGCTTTGGACTGCAGAGACAAAGACAGGGAGAGAGAAGCGAAACATTTTCCTGGATTCGACTCATTTTAACGGGTTTAAATTGGACCTACGGTGTTAGAATTTTCACGATGTTTGCCGAGCCTCCTGTGGAGAAGTGCTTCTCGAAAATGCGAAAGTGTGTTTGTGCTCTGCGTTCAGTGCGAGGAGGCTTCCATTTCTGTTTTGTTTCACGTGCTGAGTAAAAACGTCCCTTTGCTGTAATTCCAAAATGTTAAAAAGTCGGGTTACTCCTTTTTTCGAGGAAGATGCTCCCTGCTGCTTTTTTTTTTTTCTTCTCCTGCTGCACATTTCTGCAGAAAAACTCAGTCCTAATAGCATCGATCTGGATTTTTTTATATGTCCAGTACAGTGCATGCATCATGAAATATACACTTCAGCTGGACGCATTATGACATTCGACTCATCATCATTTCTTACAGTTCCAAAAGTTTCCCTGAAGTCCCAGTTCCCAGTTCTCCTAATCCTGAATTTCCCAGTTCTGTATCTTCTTACGCTTTTCTAGTTATTCTAGTTTCCCTAGGTTTTGGTGGTTTTTTAAAGTTCTTCTCCTCATTCCAATATATCTAGTTCTTCAAATTCCCTTTGTATCCAACTAACCCGAATTTCCCAGTTCTGCTCATTCCTATTTATTTTAGATTCCTAGTTTCTTAAATCATGAAGTTTCTCCAGTTCCTGCGGTTCTCCTCGTTCCCTAGTTCTTCAGTTACTCTAATTCCTACTTAGTTCTGATAGTTCATACAGTATCCTACTTTACTTTGTTCTTCCAATTCCTTATGTGCCAAATCTCCTAATCCTGCTTTCTCCTTGTTCCCAAGTGCCCCACTTCATTCAGCTCTCCTCATTCTCAGAAATGTCCCAATTCCCAAAATTCCTGGTTCACCGAGTTGCCAAAGTTTTCTGGTCTCTTATTTCTGCTGCCTCCCATAGTACCCCAGTTCTCCAAGGTTAGTCTTGGGGAAGTTGTATATTTCTTCTCATTCTTATGGTTCAAATTATCCTAGTTCTGTCAGGAACTAATCCCTGGAGTGTTCTGCTTGCCTAACTTTCTCAGATTTACTAGTTCCACTAGTATCCTAGTTTATCTAGTCCTTTTCATTCCCCTAGTGTCCTACTTCTGCTCGTTCCTCTGCTTTCCTACTTCCCGAGTGTCCTAGTTCTTTTGGTTCCTCCAGTTCTCCCAATTCTACTAGTTCCCATGGTTTTCTGGTTGCATCAGTCCACAATGTCCCATATTATCCCAGTTAACATCCAAATTTAACAATTTAACAAGCTTTATATTCCTTCGACTTTGAATAATTCCCTTTTGTTCTAGTCTCCTCAATCTCCCAGCACTCTGAGCAACTCACTTTACTTTTCATTCCTTGCTGTTTCTCAGTGTGGCGTTTTCTTCTCAATTCCAAGTTCTGCAAGTTCTTCAATTCCAATTTCCTAGCTCTGCTCATGCCCACAGTTCTCCAAGTATGCTAGTTTATCTAGTTCTTCTAATTCCTTTAGTGTACCATTTGCCAGAATTTCCTGTCTCTGCTTGTTCATGTCGTGCCCTTGTTCACCAAGTTTGAGCTCTTCTTCACAGTTGTCCAGTGAGTATCCTCATTCTGCTCGACTAATTTGATTTAACTCTACTTGTGTTCTAGGTTTTGTGCTTTCCTGAGTTTCCCATTTCTCCAAACTCCCATAGGGTTCTACAGTAGTTCTCCTAGTTCCCAACTCCCCCTCCCCCAGTTCCTGGAGTTCTCACACTCCTGTACATCTCATCTTTCTCCTGTTCCAACATCTGCATGTGAACTTGACTTAGGATGAAGACTGGAACACACACTCGCTATGTCATCACGTAGCTATAACCCTTTATCATGCTGTCTCTTTCCGTGCTGTATACCCGCCCACTTTTAAACCTTTTCGCTTTGTGAAATTCAGCCATTGTGGTTCAATATGCATAAGGCATGTTCGGAGACGAAACTAAAATCCCCCTATTTTGAGGACACATTCCATGTTCCCCTGTGAAGCATGAAGGGAAAACTTGCTCTCAATCTGTGTTTTTTTTAAAATATATATATATATATAAATATATAGTGCAGCTGGACGCCGTTCAGCTGTGAAACAGCGGCGCAGAAATGTGCCCACGATGATTCTGGACTGATCCCAACGCACCTGCAAACTCTCTCTCACTGGTTTTTCCCCTCTCGTTCTCATTCTTTCGCTCCTTGAAGCGCTATGAGGTCATTAATTGGACACATTTGCATCATTAAAATGCGAGCAACACACACATGCTAAAACGGCAGAGTTCACATTGAGGTACTTGCCACCCGCACGTCAGTCATTTTGACAAACATCCCAAATCTGAGTGTTTTCAAATGCTCATGGTGTGCGAGTGTGTTCGTTACCCAGAATGCACAGGTTTGGACATTATTTTGTTAAAAAACAATACGGAATTTTCGATGATATTTGTAATATATAGCTTGAGATCATATGTGTTTAGAGCCAATGAGCTCTCCATCAAGCAACTGAATAAACCAGAACAGGAGGTTCCAGGAAAATAATCAACAACACATCCTGAAGTGACAACCAAAGTGTTTTATTCATCGTATAACACTAATACCGAGCAGAGTTACTGTTCCCACCCTGAAGGTGATTATCTTCTGAAAACAGAACATCCCAAGAAGTGTTTTTTTTTCCTTTTATGATTATATTTTTTTTCTTAACTAAAGAACACCACAGCATACTTTTTTATCCATTTGTAGTGACATTTAAATGTCGTTGAATGCTGACAAAACAAGAAAATTAAACTGACGACTTTACTGCTACAAAGCGCCGACACTGGAGACTCCTTCCACAAATGTTTGATAAACATCTCTTTACTTTTGCAACACGTCACCATATCAACATTTTTGTCATCCGTCTTTGTGGCGCGTCCACTTTACACATCCCTGTGCATGAGCTGTTACTGTGGAAACTGTATTAGAACGAGGCTATTGATATAAACCTGTGCTGACACCTTCTGACCAATCAGAATCCAGGATCTCAGAAGAGCGTGTTCTCTTTTTCTCCCGTGTGATGCAGTATCTATGTTCAGTGTCCAAAACCACATGTTCTTTCATGTTCACATTAGCATTTGAGATAGAGCCCACTTGGAACGATGCGTCCTCCAGGGCACAAATGTGTCGAGTTTTTAGTGTTCAGATTGTCCAACGAAACCAGGAAATGAGGCGTTTATTACAACGCGAAACAGATGTACGATGATTAAAGATTTCATAAAATTTATGCACCGTTTGCCATGGCAGGCTGACCGGGCGCTATTTACATGACGTAAAGTGTATCGGTAGCAAAACACTGTTTGTTACTGTAATAATGAGAGCTCTTTAAAAAAAACACCACACACAAGAGCCACTTGGTGAAACAAAAAATGGCTCCTGCACAGAAACTAATTGGCCTTACATATTTTTGCGCTGCGGGTTTTTGCTCCGTTTTAACCCCAGATTTATGTTGCGTGTTCGCCTTTTTGCTGCAGTAGGGCAGAAAGCGCAGTCAAACCACCAACGCAAACATCCACCTTTGAGGTCATTGTTAATGTTGGACGGAGCCGCATGTCAAAAGATCCCGCTGAGCAGCCGTGGTAGCCTGGGATTGTATTTTTAGGCTTTTATTTATCATCCAACTTGTCCAACTTTTCCCATTTTCTCATGTTTGCTAAGTGCAAAAGGGCAAACCGTTAGTTGTGAATCACGGGTTTACAATTTAACCACGAAAAAAGAGAAATCTCTCTGTTTTAATCACATAAAAAGAGGCAGATCTTTTCAGCTGATCGAGGATGCCCGTTTATGTTCATGTTTAAGAGATGTGGTGATGGGATGTGGTGTAGGTGCTAAAACTAGAGGAATGTGATAAATTCACACTCAGCCATAAACCGTCCAATAAACTGTCCAACTCAGAATGAGGGTTTATATGGATCACAAAGCAGCACGTATTAAAGTGGGGTACATAGGTCATTAGTCAGAAAAGCAACCAAAAGGCCAAAATTAACACTGAAGGTGCTGGAGAGAGCTACATCTCAAATGGGAGAAGCTGTTCACACGCCACCGACGGCTTGGACACTCGGACAGCTGGACTTTATGGAAGATTGGTGAGCCATGTCAGAACCTGTTTGGAGTTTGCCCAAAGATAAGACTTTGGAAAATGTGTTTAACCTCAACACAAAGCCCAACATGTGGCGGAAATGAAACATTGAGCAAATCACCCTGAGAACATCATCCCCACTGTGAAGCATGATGGTGGTAGCATCACGGTGAGCGACTCTTGATTGCTTCTCTGAGTAATGCCAACTTTACATTTTAAATAATGGTTTTAATCCCATGGGATGTCCAAAGTTCAGGATTTTTTTTAGAACCAAATCCTGTTACTTTTCTAGAACTTTGTCCTGGACTTGTTTTGATAGCTCCTTGTTCTTCATGATGCTCGGGTTAGGAAGGAATTTATATTAAAAGCATGTCACACTTTAATTGGACACAGATTCCCCTGTTTGACTAATCACATGACTTCTGATGGCGAATGGTTACAGAAGAACTACTCCACTGGTTTCATCAGGATGAAGACTCAATATGCAATCTCAACTTGTGTTTTTTTTTATTTTTTAAATTTGTGAAGTTTTTGATATGATATTGATTTTTCCCCCATTTGTGCAGTTGTGTGTAGATTTATGGCATATAATCCCAGGTGAATTTGTTTAGTTCCAGGTTGTAACATGACAAAATATGGAAACATTCAAGAGGGCATGAATAATTGTGCAAATATCTGTACATGTAGCCAATTGGATAAAGTTGGGCAAGTAGAGCAACAATGAAAATAATGGAACTGGAATGCTAAAGGAACCTGAAAAACTAGCCAAGTTGGGGAACTTGAAGTATGAAAATGAGGAAACAGCAGGAGAACAGAGGGAGGAACTGTGGAACTCGGGGAACTAGGGATCTGTTTGAATGAGGAGATGAGGGAAACCAGGTCACCAAGGAGTGTAACTACAAGGATGAAGAAACTGCAACAGCAGGACACTGGGGAGATACAGGAACTTTAAGATTGAGGAAACTTGGGGGAACTAGGACAGAGAAACTTGATGACTATTGAAAATAGGAACACTGAATTAATTGGGGAAAGAGTGGATCTAGTACGCTTGGAGAACTGCAAATCTTCTGTGGAATTTTTTGAAAAAGAGCTAGAAGAACTTGGAAAACTGAGGAACTAGAAAGCTATTAGACTGAGGGCAGTCGGGGAGGAGATAAAACAGGGGGTCTTGGGAAACTAGTAGAGCTACAAGAACAAGAAAACTGAGAGAACCAAAGGATCGAGGAAATGAGGAACTCATAAGAGTGAGAAAAACAAGGAGAATTGGGCGACCCCATGAACGATGAGGAAATAATATGAGAAGTTTCAAAGCGAGTTAATTACGCCAGCGCACAGCTTGTCAAGTTCCAGAAAAGCCATTCAGTGCACAGCGACAGTGTTTTTTCCTGTCTTTCTGTTCACATGGTGACCACATGCTAATCGTGGGTCGCGCTCCATGAGGAGGGAAGCCATGTGTGGGAAAGTCATAAACTTGATATAAACAGGACAGAATTTTGACAAAACAAAACATTGTTAACTTTGTTTCCATGCACACCAAACGTCTTATATTCAAATAAAGCTGCTGATCAACTTCCTGATCGAGGTTTGATCATGTCACCAAGACTTTCCAGCTGTCCTGGTCCCACCAAGGTTCAAGCTGACCTAAAAAACAGCATGGAGTCCAATGTGGAGTGACTGTTTATATGTCCACATCTAATTGGAACACTCAGATCACTTTACTGACTCTCAGTGGGACATCTTGTGACATTTTTAAGAACTTCCTGCAAGAGCATGTGTGATCACAGCGTGACCCCTGATGTGGGTGAATAAGACAACATGAGTGTGATGCTTCAGAAGAACTAGAAGAACTGGGGAAGGACTTGAAACATGAAAAAACAAGTACAAGTAGGGTTATGAGAAGAACGAGGTGAGCTTGGGAACTAGTGGAACTACAGGAACTAGGAAGCCAGAGGAACTCATGTTTCTGGAAATGGAGCTGACTGGACAAGCTGGGGAACTTGAACAGTAGTGAAACTAGCAGAACCAAGAGAACTAAAAAAAAAGAACTTGAAAGACTAGGAACCTCGAGGAACTTTGAAGAACTTGGAGAACTAGGAAACTAGAACAAGAGAGAAACTACTGGATCTCCTTTAGGCTCTGTGTCTATGTATATAACGGATGGACTCAGAAAACCTATAGGAAATTGGAGAGCTAAGAAGACTGTGGCAGCTACTGTAAGTAACTAATGGAACTTGGAGAACTGGAAAATAATAGAATATGGCAAACTAAGCACTTGTAGAAGCTCTTGTAGGAATAGAAAATAAAAGCATTTGAAGGACTATGAACTTTGAGGAACTTGGAGATTGAAGAAACTTGAACTGGGAAGCTAGATGAACTTGGAGATCTAGAAAACTCTTGGACTTCATTTGGGCTACAATGTCCATGTAGAGAACTATGTGGAGAGCTAGGAAATGAGGAGGAACCTGGATAATTAAAAATTAAGCATAACTTGTAAAACTAGAAAACTACAAGAATTTGGAGGACAAGTAAACAAAAGAACACAGACAACAAGGACACTAGAAGAACGAAGACATTTGGAGTTCAGTTGGGCTACTATGTGAATGTAAATATAACTGAAGAACAAAGAGAACTTGAGGAACACAGAGGACTAGGAAATTAGAAGAAAATGAGAACAGGAAACTAGGAGAACCTGGAACACTTGGAAATTAGAGAAACAGCAAGTGGAAACTAGGGGAACTTTGAGAACTAGGAAGACTGGAAAACAGAAGACCTTGTCGAACACGGTAACTAGGACCGAGTTGGCCTACTGATTACATGTAAATGCAACTAATGGACAAATGAGAACCAGAGGAACTGGGAGAAGTCGGGGAGATCAGAGAACTGGAAAGTAAAGGAACTTGAAAACCCAAGAAACTATAGAAACCTATTTGGCCTGCAGTAAACATTGGTGATGGAGTGATTTTGTGCAGGGGAAAAAGAGAAAGATGAGTGATGGCAGATTAAATAGTAGAGGTGAGAAGCAAAGGAGGATGTGTGGTAGAACCTGGAAGTTCTCACTCTGTCAGAGCAGGAACCCTGAGAAACGTGGTGAAGGGAGGGATGGAGGGATGGAGTAGTGGTCAAACACTTCATCCTCTGGAATCTATGGCATTCTGCTGGAATTCAGAAAAGAGAGAGAGAGAGAGAGAGAGAGCTAATGTCCTGACCCTTTAGGACGATTAGAAAGCTAGAAGGAGGTGAAGGAGTGTGAGAGCTTCCAGATTACAGTGATGACTCTGATGAATGGATTTGAGCAGGATCTCTCTCTCTCTCTCTCTCTCTCTTTCTCTCTTTCTCTCTCTCACACACACACTTCTCTTGAAGATGAATTAGTCGCAATTCAATCCGTTGTTCTTTCACTCCTGTCACTTCAGACCTTCACCATTGTTCCTAATGTTCCCCAGAAGGGAAGAGAAAGCAATGGAATGAGTGACAGAGTGAAAAATGAAAAGAAAACACACCCGAGCAAGTGGACTGAGAGACAATCTCGGTCTCCGTTACTGGTTTCTCTCGCCTTCTTTGTGAAACGCAGATCTCTGGGCTTCTGTTTAAAACCTGGGTTACTTAGGAGACAGAGAAATAAAAACAGAGAACTGAAATAAAACGCAGAGAGATGAAGATCCCGTTAAGAAGCTGAGAGAAATGACGCGCAGGGAGGAAACAGGAATGTGAAGTCTCGTTAAAAAGCCATTAGCTTAATTCCATCAGGCTCACTAGGAAAACCTCGAGAGGGGAACGTGTTGAAGTGTTCTGTAGCTCCGGGTGAAAATCGGCACTCACGCCAACCCTCCTGTTCTGTTCAGGGTCAAAAGGAACGGTTTAAATTTTTAATTTTTTACTTAAATAAAACAGCACGAGTCAATCAGATAATGTAGCGAACAGGTAATTAAAGTTTATTGGTACCAGTTTAGCATTGTATTGCATTGTATCACTTCAAACATATAACTCTGCCTACACACTTAAGGCCACGCCTCCTATCTACCCGAGTCTGAAGCGGAGTTCCTGTTACCAGTTCAAAGTGAATCATTATCCCATCACACCACGTCCCTAAGTGTTTTAGTCCTCTTACACCACAGAAATTTCGCAACAATTACAATTTTTATTTCTTAAAAAAGAAGTTGCACTTTTTATCCATTTATAGATACGCTTTATGCTGTAGAACATTTCCAAAACCAAGCTGTAAAGAATTGTTCCCTCACCACCATCTCTTTTTTCTCTCTTTGGAAGTTTGTAAGATTAAAAAATAAATAAATAAATGCAGCTTGTCATATTACCAAGAAACTGCAAAAAGCATCATGTGGAAAAAAAACAAACTTTAAAGTTACAGCTTTACCTCTGACTGGAGGCTCCTTTAATAAACGTTGAAATAACAGAAAACTTCACTATATGAAGTTACATCCACTTTTAATCTGTTTACGCAGAGCGTTTCCTGTACAAGCCCCCTGCGAATGAGCTGTTACTATGGAAACGATAATGTATAAGAACGAGCGCATTAATACAGTATAAACCTACGATTTCAACACCTTCGGACCAATCAGAATCAAGAATTCAACAGCGATGTGGTATAAGCAAACCGTATGCGAGGCAGGACACCGGTCCATTGCACACCGATAGAGTCACCAATCAAACTACCGGCATGTTTCTGGGAGGAAACCGGAGACAACTCACACAGACAGCACATATGAAACTCGACCCAGCCAGTAAATGGAGGTCAGAATGGAAGGGGCAGAGCTGTGGGGCAGCAATGATCTCATCTCATCTCATTATCTGTAGCCGCTTTATCCTGTTCTACAGGGTCGCAGGCAAGCTGGAGCCTATCCCAG
>JAODLJ010000026.1:1773501-1787361 GCA_027576115.1 Cathorops melanopus
TATTTTTATGTGGTTTCTCTGGTTTTTCTGCACTTTTTTCTCTCTTATTATCTTCAAAAGAGAGAAAACCAAGAGGCCGGTGAGGGAATGACTGTTCAGCTGCTATAACAGAAGTAAGTGAGAGCTTGTTTCATGGATGTTCCACAACATTAAATGCAACTATAACCAGATAAATAATCTAAATGACGGCATTCTTTTATTAAAAAATGTAAATCAGTGGGAAATTGATGTGAAATCAGAAAAAAAAAAGCACTTTGGAACAGTTTTGTTGGGTTTTAAATCAAATCCTCTACAAGTTCCTCCAGCAGGACAAGTTGAGGAGCCCCTCAGGGTTCTAGAATTAACCTTCTTGGTCTGGCAGTGTGTTCTCATCAGTGCTGCTCTCAGCTCAGAAGAACACACTGTAGCCTACTGTGGAGAATGATGTTGAAATGTTCTTTAGATGATTACTTGTTCCAGGTTTGTAAAAGAGCTCCATTTGAAACTATTGTAAAGTTCTCTCAGAAGGACAAGTACATTCAGGATAAAAGGGTTCTTTAAGGATTCTTTGTATGGTTCGAGGTTCTATTTGGAACCTCGTCTCAAAGGAAACCTGGTGTTGTTGGGTTTTACGTCGACCCTTTCCTCCACGTTCCTCCAGTGGGACAAGCTGAAGAAGCTCTTTGGGTTCTAGATTTAACCATTTTGTCTAAGAGATAGTGTTCTTGTTCTTACTGCTCTCAGCCAATGAGAACCCACTGCACTGAACTTATTAGCGAAGAATGATTGCATCATCACTCTTTGGAAATGTTCTTCAAGTTGAGGAGTCTTCAGATTTCTCTAAAGACCTCCAATTTGACCCCAATCAAGCTTCCTGAATAAAATGAAGTACTGACATTAGTCGTGTGGTTAGCACTACAGAAACCGGTATTGTTTTCCACGCCACGCATTTCCTCCGTTCCAGCTACGAGCCTAGCGATGTTTTCCGATAGCGTCCAACGGTCTGTGAAACGGCTGCCGCTCCCAATCAGGACTCAGGCGTCCACTCGCAAACCGAAGGGGACAGGTCCTGGTTTGGAACGTGACCAGCCTAAACACACATCCACTCAGTCGGTGAATTGCGTTTGACACGAGCACTGAACCGCGAAGCAGAGGCTCATCAGATGCTAACGCTAGTGTTAGGAACCCCAAAACGTCCAGACCTCCCAAACGTACAGTCTTGACCTTAAAGAAAATAAGCCGATGTTTAATTCAAGCCACATGAGTTCAATATCGCATTACAAGCCTTACTGGGTACCAAACAAGTATAATACGGAACAGTTACTAGCCAAGTATCCATTATTGGCTAATAACATGACTCAAATGCTCGCGCAGATCAGGTTTTTTCAGTGTATATGATTATTTTGGATAATTTGAAGCAAAGTTTTCCAGCACATGTCTTTAAGATTATATTGTAAACCTACCAGAGTAAACAAGTAGTCATGGACAGTAACGAAATTCAAACAAGCTAGCGCCGCTAGAATGTAAACAAAAGCGTTTGGATTTATACAGGTAAACTAGCCAGCGTTAGACATTTATTCCAAATTCATGGCTTCTACAGAACATTCGAGCTGTGATCGCGAGCTGCTGCTCGCTAACTCACCATTAACGGCTAATAACACGGTTCATACATGCTAGCATATCAGTCGAAGGCAAACAGAAGAACTTTGGTATTCCAGTTATGCATATTTACTCTTTACTATGCTAATCAGTATGCTAATAACTCGTTCTAGAAGGAAATGTTTAGGGAAGGAGGTAAAGCTGTAACAGAGTTTGACGACATCTTCAGGAGCCGAGGAGTTTGTGTGTCGTGGTTTTTGGCTAACATGACAAGCTTTTCAAAAGAAAAAAAAAAAAGACAGGTGAAGGAAGGATGGTGTACAGGAACAGGAACTAACATTTATTGGACATAACTATAAACAGATTTTTTTTAAAAGTACATCACATTGATGTTTAATAAAGGTTTGCCCTGAGACACCACCTAGCATAATTATACTAGCGATACTCGCAGGTTATGTGAACCATGTCTCCTTTCCATCCCTCATTTCAAGCCTTATTGAGCACCCAAGACATTAATTTCTGTCAAACTCTTTAATAGCGCTTAATAAAATGATCGAAATCAGCTCGCTTTGTCTTATATCTGAGGAAATAAAGCAGAAGTATTCCTTGCCAGGGCTTTGGAAGTCGGTTAGCCAACATTTGATTCAATGTTTAGTTCACTTAATAAAGACAAAGTTCCTTTCCAGTGTAATTCGGTGAAGGCCTCCATTACGGGTTTATTCAAACCAGCGTGGCTCCACATGGATCCAATATTGCATTACAAGCCTTATTGGGTACTAAACAAGGACAATGGGCGAGCATCGCTATCTAAGTACTTGCTGGAGCACTTCAGCAGTGCAGGTTAGCCAATGTTTGATTAAGTGTGCTTAATAGAAAAGGTTTTTTTTTTTCCCCCCCCTCTAAGGGGTTCCATTACAGGTTATTTAAACTAGGGTTTCCCTCCACATGGCTTTAATATCCTCCTCCGCGGTCCATGCAGTCTATTAGCGCTGCCTGGTAGGAGAGATACGGTTACTCTGAAACGCCACCGAGGAGCAGCGGCTCCCTGATTGCGCTTTTACAGTTTTACGAGCTCTCAGATGCGCTAAATGTGCTTCAGATGTGAGCTGGGCTGGATCTGCGTCCGTCTGTCCGCCCGCCCGCGTCAGGGCCTACACTTTGGGCTCACCGTATCGTATTTATGTCTTGGCAAGCGGTCGGGACGGCGAACGTCAAGGTTGGCTTTAAGGCAGATTGACAGTCTGTGGTTGGCTTTCTATCTTCAGGCAAAAACGCACACAAAAAAAACTCCTTTAAACCCCTCTGGAAAAGCATGATGAAGGTGAACCCCCTCTCCCACCTTCCCTCCCTCTGTTTGCTCTCCATCCTTTCTTAAAAATTCGATTAGGCGAAGTGAGATTTGTTGGAGTTGGACTGGAAATACCAAAGCAGTCACGTACGTCCTGGAGATGGCATTGGTGGTTACAGGAAACGCTTTGATGTAGGTGAAGGTAATGCAACCTCTCTGGCAAGAATACTGATGACTGAAATTAAACACTGCCATAAAGTTTAATAACGTTAACGCTCGAGAGAGACGACGTTTCTCTGTTCTGCCAGACCGAGTGCTGAGGCACTGGAGGAAAAATCCACCCTGAACAACTCGCGTGTTAATCTTTATTACAGGAGATCTTCAATACCGTTGCTCTGGTTTCTCTCTCCTGCGTTACCCACAATGCTGTTTGACGACTTGCTGATAGCAGTGCAGTGGAAATTAGCCCTCATCTCGTATCATCATCTCATCAGCGTGATGCGGCGGCGCTTTAGTCTGTCTGGCCCTCTCACCTCATCACCGACACGCTCCTCTGAAAACAGATCCACTTCCAAAGCTTTCAGTTTTTTGGGGTTTTTTCGTCACGCCAGTCATCTCGTCAATCGCTCATGTCGAGCTGCATCACGTTCTGGGACTTTGAGTACACCGTCTCTGCTAATTCTGTGCCAGAGTTCTCGTTAACACACTGACGCTGAACAACAATGCCTTCCTGAGATGTCAGAGCAGGATGCAAACCTCTCAAAAGAACAAAATACAGAAAATAAAGCAGCAACCTGCAAATTAGCAATAAATATTTCATATAAACAAGTTTAATATATACAGGTACGTGTGTGAGTGTGTGTGTGTTTCAGGGTGGAGGTTTGAGGGTCCAGGAATTCCTCTTCTCTTCTTCCAGTCAGGGGAAGACCCTCTGCTTGACCGACGCTCTCCAAACATTCCCTGCGTTTACATGAACTCGTAGGACGCGCTGAAAAATGTGACAGCTCCCCTCCCGACTCCTGAGCGCTAAATGAGCGAGAACGGCCCAAGCGATGTAAACACGCTGAGAAAGAGTGAGCCGGGCAGCAGCAGTAGCACGTCTTTTGTTTTTAATATCGCTGACGCGTGTTATTACATGTCCAAGCTGTTGCAGTGAACGTCTTCTGAACAGTAGCCAGGCAATGCAATCATGTGAAAACCTCTTCATTTCTTTTCACAATTATAAACCGCGTGTGTGTGTGTGTGTGTGTGTGTGTGTATATTAAATGTTCTGCTTGTCCACTTTTATTAGGGTTAAGGGTCAAAAACTAGCAAGTCATGATGAATTTTTATTCCTGCGGATGTGACTGTGTAGGACAGGAGCTGTGAGAGAGAGAGAGAGAGAGAGAGAGTGTGAGAGAGAGAGTGCTCCCCTGCCTCCAGACCTACGTGGTAGAATCAGATAGAGTGCTATTGTGAATTTGTCTCATGCACACCAAAATGGGTGTGTGGGTATGGGTGTGTGTGGGGGGGTGGGAGACAAAAATTAACAATGAACGCTGAGGTCAGCCGTTCGACTGGCGGTTTCCAGTGAGCGCAAGTCCGCAAGGCATGGATGCTTCTGGAGTAAACGAGACGCAGGCCATGGCGGCTTGATTGCCGCGTCTCGTTGCCGTCTGAGAGGTTCTGACTCGCTGTGTGGTGGGGAAGGGAAAAAAAAAAGAAAGAAAGAAAAAAAACAATCCAAAACAAGCGTCTGAGATATCGCTTCATCTCCACGGAGCCTGCAAGCAATTAAAATATAGCTATTTTTTAATTTTTTGTAATTACACCGATTGTATTTTTGTAAGGCCGCGAAATTGCAATTACCTCCAGTGCCACAAATGGTCTTCACTTTTTTTTTTTTTTGAGTTATGCATTTTTCCCCCCTTGAGTTTCTTTCTCTGGATCTCCAAGTCTCAGTCGAGCACACTGTTTCCTTGCTCGCTGCCAAGAAAATGAGGAACATTTGTGCTGCAAAAGTGGAGAAGCTTGTAATGGCATGGAAGCTCGAGCGGGAAGCCAAGCCGAATATCCATCTTAACAGATTCGTTTTCATGCATGTGTTCCCTTTCTCGCTAATGCTTTATGGAAATGAAAACAGCTAACGTTTTTCTCTCCAGGCCAGAACAGAGAGACGACACCGCCGCCATCATCATCGTCACGGCAACAGAATCTCACATTATTTACACATGGTGTACACAAACATCATCATCATCACTCACGTCTAATGGACTTCCACTCGGAGTTTGGAGCTCAGCTCAAACGTCGCTGCTCGGTTCCACCCGAGTCATGACGCGTTCGATACGAGGTGAACCATCTCCCTGTCTGACAGTTCAAGGCTTCGTGATCTTCAATTCGCTCCTTCCATTTCTGTTTTTACACAAAATTTATTCCACTTGTTGAAAGTGCAGCTGCACTGAAATTACCGCATGTTGCGTTTGTATAAAGTCTAATAGCAACCTGCTGTTTCCGGAGTATTCCGGATCCGAAGTGTGCTCCAAAAAGTCAGTGGAAGTCATCCATCATTCTCCAATGAATAATAATCCAAATTTTTTTTTTTTTACTTCGCAAGTAATAAAAGCAGTATATTTCGGTCAACATCAGGAGTTTAGATCCAGTGAACACAAAAACCTCCGGGTGGACGACATGACGGAAAAAAAAAGGTCACAGCATGATGATCCTGATGATACGTAAAATATATCGCAATACTGAGAGCTTTATATGGAAGTAGCAAGAGCTTAAGAGGTTTTTTTTTTTGAGAAAAACATTCAAAATTATAAAAACATTTACATTCAGGCTGTGCGATTTGACAAAAATATCACCACGATATGGGTACTTTAATCCATTTCTGCGATCCACGATGTTTGACGTTTCAGAGTTGATCATTTTACGTATTTGTGTCGGCATTTTTAAAATGACTTTTTCAAAAAACACACCACTCGCACGGTACAATTTTAAAGATTCAAACATTAAAAAAAAAAAAAAAGCAATGAAAACTCAAAAATATATTGTGACCTCGTTTATTGTGATATTATAAGGCCCTGACTTTACACTCGCAGTAACAGCTTCGTACAGGACGATGAAAACGAAGCCGTTACACTGAGTGACGGAGTTTATTGCGATGTGACTCTGATTGGTGACTTTTTTTTTCGATTCGTGTCATCGCAGCGTTCACATTCTGAGATTTTTGCTCTAGATTTTCTGACACTTTACTAAACCGATTTGTCCTCATAACCGAGATATTTTACAATTTGTGACCGTTTCCATGACGGCGTTATCGAGATGAAAATCTGTACGGTGTAAAGCAGCGTTTAAGCGGATTTACTAACTACGAAGATGGATTTTTAAAAAAAAAAAAAACACTTCTAAGCGTGATAACTGTCCTGCTCAGGGTTCACGTTAATGAATATGCAAATTAGGGGTGTTTCACTACAAATTTTTAATTTAGTCGGATTACTTATTATGAATTATTACAATGATTTGATCTTACAGTCGTAAAGGCAGTTTTATGAGAGAGATTTGTTTGTTTGATCACAGCATTCTTATTGCTGAGGTTTAATCGCACATCACAATGTACGAAACAACGGCGAGAATATGGTGGTCAAATTTGGTGACTTTTCTCAAATTTTCAACTAATCAAGTTCTGGCAAAGATGTTTTATCAGTCTGAGAGAGAGAGAGAGAGAATTACGATGTTTGTCTGTCAAGATATCATTATTGTGACAAAGACTGTACAGCGTCAAATAAATAAATAAATAAATAAATAAAAATCCGAGTTTATTTACTTGGGGGTGATTCAGTGCCATTAAAAAAAAAAGTTATTGAAAATTGATCAGTTATGTTAATTGTTTCAGCTGAAGGGCGGGTATTAACTTTGTGGAAGCTCGTTGGAAGCCGAGACCGTTTACGCAAACTTGATAATATGAATACATTTTTGCAAACGTATGACTTTGTATTCCAGCAGGACATCGGTTTCTATAACCGACATTCACACCATTTAATGAGTGCATGAAATGGTGTTTAGGTTTTTACTAAATTAAAATTGTACGACTTTTCATCCGTGTTGTTTTTAATACGTTTCGGGGTTCGTAGTTTCCTTCTCTGGGAGTCTCTGTGAGATCTGAACTCATCAGGACAATCAAGAAGAAACTGTGGGCACCTACGTACTTTACGTGGCATCAGTAATAATAAGTTCATTCTTTTCGAAATCTTCTGAACAAAAATGTATATCATGGTAGCTAATTAATTAATTAACCCATAATTTATCTGCCTGCTCACGGAGGTGAGCCGATGATTTACGGCATCGTTGTTTGAATGAAATATCCGGCTTTAAGGTCATTTGAAACAATGATAACGAATAATATTAGCTTCTGGAATGCTATTTTTTCAATTTTATGAATAATATATATATATATATATATAGCTTTACTTACGTCAAGTCCAAATAATTTTTTTGGAAGTAATATATTCAAACCTGAACATAGAGAACTTTGATTTTACAACATTTTTCTTTCTCCCCCCCCAAAATAAATAAAGAAAGAAAATAATTTCTCTCTCTTTTCTTAAACACGCCCTCTATATTTCATGTTAACTTCCTGAATTATTGCAAAGAATTAAATTTCACTTTTCCTTGAACCTTTTATGGTGATTATTGAGAATTTACGGCGGTAAACCCCGCCTCCGTCTCCCGCAGCAGCACAATTCCTCGGATTACAAAAATTCCACAAACCTCGAATTTCCAACATTTCAGGAATAAAATATTGCGATTTGAATGAAACCGAGTCGATTAGAGCTGTTTATTTTTAAGAAGAGTTATACACATGTTCCTGAGTAATCATGCTCTCAGGAGTACTGTGTTATTGTGATCATCATAAAAGTTGAAAAAAAAAAAAGAGATTGTTTTTCTCTCAGTAATGCGCACAGGCTTTTAGAGTCAGCTGCAGGTATTGTGAGAACGTGCCGCAGCAGGAACGCGTGTCCCGATCCCGTACACTCTGCTCCGTCCAGGTTTTAAACACCGACGGTGTTATTGTGCGATGAGGAGCATTAGCGATGAGCCAGATGGCTTCTGTCTGTCCTACACTTCTGAGTGGATCACCGCCGAGTCCAGACTTTCTCCACTCCCTTTATTTTTTTTTTAAAACTCACTTTCAGACACACGGGTGCTAATAGCTAGTGGCGCTCTTTGACGGATGCGTTTAGCCTTGATGTGCTTTCTTAGCCTCCCACGCACTCGGGCTACATATACATCTCCATCTACGCATATGTATACGTATTCTAACCTCTTATTGGGTTTCACAGCCGGCACTTCAAACGATCCGTGTATTTTCAGTGCCGAGAGAGGGTCAGGGTGCGAGGTCAGGACACTTCGGTTGTGTTTAGATGAGATCCCGGCTGTCCGGGATGAATTAGCCAGCGCTAGACGGCGGCCATCTTGAGCTCACCAATTTTTCTCGGATTACCGAGGAAATGTCGAAACTTTGACACGAAAAAAAAAATCCGTCAGATTTGACAGACACGCCAGCGAGGACCTCTCCCCCCCCCACACACACACACACACTCACTCCTCCACCTCCTGTCCCTCGCCTGTTATCATTTCCAAAAGAGCTTATGTGTACAGCTGAAAAAAAGAAAGAAAAAAATGAAAAAGAAGAAGTGGTGGATGACGGTGCAATGCGATGTCTCATCCCCGCTGAGATGGGACTTTCACCCCGTGCAATGGATCAGGGTTAGAATGAGTCACGGAGTGAGAGAGACTGATGGAAAGGCTGGCTGTCACAGAGGGGAGATGGAAAAGTGAAATAAAATATTCTTCCACTGCCGAGCCACGGACTGTCAGATCTTTCTCCGGATCTGCGCTGACGGGTTCACCCAGAGAACCGCTCGCCTCACTTACCCTTTCAAAAAGGGGACCGAAAAACAACATGGCGGCTGCGAACGTCAAAACGTCAATGCTCCTTTCTTCCACTGAAAAACTCTTCATGGTAGCGTCGATCACTTATCTCGGATCCTCGTGATCTACTGCGCACTCGCTCGCTCAGCCAAACACATGGCTCGAGAACAATGAGCAATGATCTGATTTCGACATGTCCTTTGGAGACGGTCCCCATCAAAGAAAACTGTACCAGAAGACAAACCGTTCCAGAGTTGCTCAAAATCTCGTAAACATCAAGAACTGCTTCGGTTCCAAAAACGTCGAAAAAATGTCAAGGGTCACGTTTGCAGCGGCATCAGGAAGCACCGCGCGATGAAAACGGCGCTAACGGATTTATTAGCTCGCACTCACAGATCGTTCACGGTGCTTTTCAAGCTCAGAGTCCGGAGATGATACAGCTGAAAGGGTTTTATCCCTTTAACACCAGACGTATAGTTTTACTTCAACATCATACTCGATTCATTATTTTGGTGGCGTTTTCAAACCCGAGCACAGAGCAGTTTATATCGAATCAAAGATCGACTCATCGGCCCATTAACCTGAAAAACAAAACATTTTTACCCATAATGCCTCCTGGATATTGGAATGAACATTAATGAATCTACCTTCCCAAAAAAAAAGAAAAAAGGGGCAAAGATATAATTATAATGTAAATATATGCAAATATATGTAAATATTATTACATGCGGATTTTTCTTTTTACAAACACATCACCAGCAAAGTTTTTTAAAAAAAGTTTTATATTTCTTAAACACGCCTTTTAATTCAACTTCCTCACTTATTTCTTCCCTCCCCCAAACATGACATCGTTTTTTCTTTTTAAATTGGAAATCGTCAACATTTTCACTAAAACATATTAACATGCAGCCCAGAGAAGAATTCGTCCAATAATTGGTTATTTATACCGAGGGGGCGGGACTTGCATAATCAAGACACCGTGTTGAGTGAGTGGGACGTGCTGTGATACCTTTGTCTTCTTTTCATTATTTTAAGCTCATCAGCCAATCATGAGTAATTAATCAGACCTCGTCCATCAGCCAGAGGATGAGTCGCTCCATATTCGGTGTGTTCCCTTCTGATCGGAAACTTTTTTTAAAACTTTTATCTGGATTTTTTTTTTTGTTTCGTGATGAATCCGAGCTGATCAATCAGCGATGCAGTAAAATGTAACCAGGTTCGAGTCACAAGGTATAAAGACCCGCCCATATTTAGGGTCATGTCTTGCAGAATTCATTCCATGCTTTGTTCTGAACAAACCCAAAGCATTTAGTCACGTTAATGTATCGCATTTATGCCACATTCTCATTACAGTGACTCAGTGATAAAGGTGATGAAGAGATGATGAAAATGATGGTGATGAAGGTGCTGGAGAGATGAAAATGATGAAGAAAGTGATGATGGTGATCAGTGATGAAGGTGATGGAGAGATGAAGAAACTGAAGATCAGCGATGGTGATGGAGACATGAAGAAAACGAAGGTGATGAAGAAAGTGATGATGGAGAGATAAAGAAAATGATGGTGATGAAAGGTGGTGAGGGTGATTGTGATGTAGGTGATGAAGTGAGTGATGATGAAAGTGGTCATGGATGTCCATCATTTTTATCCGATGACGACGCGATCTGAACGCATCTTGATCAGCCTGCAGGAGGAACGACCGAGACTAAAGTGAAGTGAAGAATTGTTGTTGACGGAGGTAGAGAGACTGTGCAGGCCTCACTCACACCACTGTGCTCTTGGCCCCAATCTCCAGAGAGCTGGACTACTCATACTGGTCTCCTTGAGGAATGGAGGTGTGGATCCTTTGGTCTCTGGAGTGTTTTGACGGTGATGATGAAGGTGATGCTCCTCTTTCATTCATTCCTTCACTTGTTCGTTTGTATGCTTGTTTATTCTCTTTTCTTTTTTTGATCCTTCATTTGTTCTCTCGAGTTCATTCTTTATTTTGAGATCCACATCCCAATTCTTTACTTTTCTTTGTTCCTTTCTTTACCTTTCTTTCTTTTATTTAATTGCGTAACTTCCTGAGTGATGAGCCGAGATTAAAACGTGACCGGAGACACGTAACCGCTGTGTGTGTGTGTGTGGTGTAAAATGAGTATCATGAAAATCATTATCATCATCATCATCAATTCCAGCAGCCACAGGTTACACAACCATGACATCATTGTAGATTATGATTTTACATCATGTCCACAGACAGAAAGTGGACTGAAACACGTGTTCAAAAGGAATTCGTTGAGATCCTGGCATGACGCGTCCGGAGTGGTTGCTGTTGCGAGAGAATCTAAGGACACGTCAAAAACGTTTCACCAGTAATCTCCAGTAGACTTGAGAACGTTATCATTGCCTTTCATCACCCTAAAAATGCGCGACCTCTTCATGACCTTTCATCTCCATGGCAAGTAAACTCATTTAAACATTGCTCCGACTCCAACTCCGAAACAGACGCTTTATACAAGAATGCACGACTGGCGTAATTTCACTGCTGGCCAATTTTCATGCAGAACGCTTTGAAGCAGATTGTTGTGTCTGTTTACTCTCGCACTTTTGCGTCTGGATGCAATACATCATCGTGCCAGGCTGTGTATGTGCTAATGTACGTTTGGCAGCGAGACTCGGCATTTTGGCCTCCAGCGGAAACGTAGGCCTCTGAAAACATTTCAAAAAGGAGTGGTAGCAGGCGGAGAAAAAATATTTTATGACAAAAATAAACCCCCTCTGGGGTATGTCTGTGGATGAGGTAGCGAAACAGAGACGCAAAAAGTTCAGCGCCAGCTTGAAAAAAAAAAAATCAGCGTCTCCCTTAATTCATCACCAACCCAAGTCTTGTTTTCTATCAGCTCACAAACACAGGGTTATAAATTCACACAAAACGTCAAAAATCGTGACCGCTACAGCGAAACCGTAAACGTTTTGAGAGTCGATGCTGGCGATCGCATGACTTCTGCCCTCCTTACACCGATGTTGGACTTCCATGTTTTGAGAACAAACATCTCCCAGGTCTTTTCAGGTTCCTGCGCTTGAAAATAAAGAGCTCAAGCTCGTGTTTGTTGAATGCCATTTCTCTTAGTCGCACTGGACCGCTCCTGAGAAAATCTGAGTGTTTCACTGAGGACTTTCCAGAGCCTCGTCATCCTCCCAGAAACCTCCAAACATTACCAAACTGATCCTCATGTTCATTCAAAGCAAAACAATTTATTACCTCAAACCGTCTCCAGTAGGGTTAGCGATGCCGGTGATGACGGACTGATTCCTGACAAGGCTGCCTCAGGAGTGGGCTTGTGATATGTCACATGTTCGCCACCCAGGAAGAAGCAACTGGCTTGGAAAGGCAGGAAGGAATTGCTGAGTGTGTGTGTGTGTGTGTGTGTGTGTGTGTGTGCGTGCGCGCACTGTTCTGGATTGGGAAAAAAAAATGCAGCGGTTTGAGCCAGAGCAACATCTGCCTCAGATCAAAGCTGTCCGTTCGAGCATCAAATCCAACGATGCCGTGGTTCTGTTTGCGGCTGTGAAGCGGAGCTACGGTAAATGTTTTTAAACCCTGCTGAATTCATGCCGTGCTCTTCGATAACGCAGATCTGTTTGCGCAGAGGCAGGAAAGGAGGAACTGGGAAAAGAAAAAAAAAATACCAGATGGAAACAAAAGAAGTTTCGTTAAGCAGGTGTGCAGTCCAGAACGGTGCGGCGGATGGTCTGCATTTGGAACGTTTATACGCGAGGTTCATGAGCGAAACCGAAGCTGATTAGCATCGAATTTTGCATCTGAGGATCGGCCTTGAGGTGTCTGGCCTCATCATGGCCTGAAAATCCCCACGTCTTTATATTTAGACATTTTTCTCAAAACACACAGCGTGAGGTCGAGGTGAGGGCTCACTGAAGACGACTGAAGACGACTTCAAGGAAAACGTTTCTGATGTGCGGACGATCCACACTCCAAGTCTTAACATCTTAACGCGAACATCTCCAGTTTCTCTCAACAGGTCAATCCTGGAACGTCATGTGAAGTAGGAACATCATGGTTCCTCATGAACATCTCCAACATTCATCCTGCTGAGAGTTCGACACAGACATTTATCATCATGGAAACAAAGATAAGACACATAAACCTAAACATACGCAATCTACAAACTCACGAGATAGTAAACTATTAAAGCTGATTTAAGGAAACAAAGCTGGGGGAAAAAAAAGCCATTTTTATTGATTTCTTGTTTCTTCAATGTCAACACAATCACCTCCACCCAGCTGTTGAGGTCACAGCACACTGGCCCCGCCCATTCACTTGAGTAGTGCTACATTCTAATAAAAAATAAATAAATAAAATGTGTTATAACTATGACCTCCAACTCGGAAAAAAACAAAGAACACACCTCCTACTCGGGAACTCTGTACGATCTCCTCGAACCCAAGCAACATCAGATCAACGTGGCCGCTCACAGCGTGAACAGCCAACACTGCAGCGCTGTTTCTACAGTTCACTGTCCTGAGGAGGAAAACGTGCATCACTCATCACCATTCCGAGCTCCAACTTCCTGTTCCTGAGGCAAGTTCATCAGAGGCAGCGTAGTTTACAGCTTGTTATTTGTGAACTCTACAGTTAGGCATATCAAGTGAAAATTCAAATTGCTTCAAACTGCTCTTGTTGAATTCAGAATTGAATGCAGGACAACATACTTTTTACAGAATTAAAGTATGTTTATCCATTCTTGAGTTATTACAAATCAAAGATTGAAAAAAAACAGCTTAATTTTTTAGAAAACTGCTGTAATATTGTCTATGAGGATCACATGGTCCAAAACGGGCCTCATTAACCAATGAGATCAAATGTTTTTTCTTAACAACATTTCCATTTTTCCAAGATATTTACATGGAAATACCCAACCAGAACTGCCACCTGATTGTGGTGGAGGGGTTTGTGTGCTTGAATGATCCTAGGAGCTATGTTGTTGGGGGCATTATGCCCCGTTAGGGTCTCCCAAGGCAAACAGGTCCTAGGTGACAGGCCAGACCAAGAGCAGTTCACCAAACCCCTTATGGAAAT
>JAODLJ010000026.1:1886579-1897445 GCA_027576115.1 Cathorops melanopus
CAGATGGGTTAAATGCAGAGGATGAATTTCACTGTGCTTGAAGTGTGCCTGTGACGAATAAAGGTTTCTTCTTTCTTCTTCTTCTTTGTAATGCAAGCTTTCAGGTCGGCGAAAAAAAACTAGATTTGCGCTTTTCCACCTAATTAACAATTCGTTTCCTGTTTTTGTCCACGGATGTGTGGGCGGAGCTAGAAATATTACAGATCACTGATTGGTCATGAGATTGTCCTGATGATAACGTCTCTGAAAACAGGAAACACAAAAATGTCTGTGTGTAATTCCGTGTTTTGTCCTCATGTCCATGCAGGGGTTTTACAGGTTCTCCAGGTTCTCCGGTTTCCTCCCACCTCTGAAAACACACCATGACATGGATCGGCGATGATGAAATGACCCTATGTGTGAATCTGTCTGAACCATCGCACTGGTGCCTCGTGATGGATTGGTGTCCCAGTCAGGATGTTCCCCTGATAGTTTTCAGATCCAATCCCAATCCACTTCCTACTGACTTTGTTCACTACTTCGGGTACAACCAAATGTCACTGTACACCCTATATAGTGCACGATATTCTGATTGAACACAGACAATATGTGCAACTTGTTTTTTTTAGGGGGGTTTTGTCGGTGTTGCATTTTATTGTCATTTGGCAAAATTTCTCACTACATGATCTGTTCTGCTTTGTCAGACATAAAAGTATTGGCACCCTTGGCTTTGTGTGTGCTGGACCAGAGGATCGCCAGGAAAACTGTTAAAGAGGTGAACGTGTGTTCCTGACTCACCTTTAACAACGTTTCCCTTGGCTGTTTGCTCAGGGATGAGCATGCTGCACGTCTCGCACCTCCGACTCTTTCTGATGATCTCCCATGGACAACACTGTGTCTCGCTCTTTCACACACTCCTCGGGGAGGCATGAGAAGGAAAACACAGAGTCCTCTGTGCATCTCTGTTATACTGAACTCCACATGAACTTGTTATCTGATGGAGAGATCGTCTTCATGCGCGTCATCAGCTACGCCACCTGATCGCAAAGATTCAGCTCGCGGCCTCCTAACTGGATCTGAAGATCATCGCTTCGTCACTGACGCCTGGAAAATTTAAGACAAAAATAAGTCCTTGGGTGTGTTTCACGGAGGCAGATATCAATAAATAGTACAACACATCACAATATTCAACGAGCAGTACTGTTTTTGGAGATACGTTATAAAATACCGTAGCTCCACACATTAGGAGAGAGCCAAAAGTGCCAAGTGAGATTCAGACAGGAGCCACAGGAGCCTCATTTCAGACAGCTTTCTGAATTTGTTAGTTTATTTTCAGAAATAGCTTCCTACCAGTACCATACAATCTCAGTATTCCATACACATCACTATTCCCCATACGTTTCATTATCATGTGCATTCTTCAGTATTCCATACTCTTCAGTACGGTTCCGTATAACCTGTACACCTCAGCACCATATGTACTCTTCAGTCTTTACTTCAGTTGTCTGGAAAATTCATCATGTACACCTGGATTTTCAGTATACTTCAGTTTACTGTCCTCTGTATTCAGCAAACATTGTTTTCCGTATACATCAGGATTCTGTACCCTTCACTATTCCATACAATTCAGTTTTACCCAGACCCTTCAGTATTTTGTACACATCAGTATTCCTTACACTTCTGTGTTCTGCACATTTCAGCACTCCATACACTTCAACAATCGATAAAGTTCAAAGTTTAGCATTACATACCCTTCATCATTCCGTACATGTCAGTATTTTGTACACTTCAGCATTCTATAAAGTTCAGCATTCCACACACTTCATCATTCCATGCACACCCCATATTTTGTACACTTCAACATTCCATACACTTCAACATTTTGGGCATTTCAACACTTCAGCATTCCATACCCTTCATTATCCTGTACATTTCAACATTCTATAAAGTTCAGCATTCCATCCACTTCAACATTCTGTAAAGTCCAGCATTCCATACACTTCAGCATTTTGGGCATTTTAAATTTCTTTACACTTCAGCATTCTAGAAAGTTGAGCATTCCAAAAAGTTCAGCATTCCATACCCTTCAGCATTCCAAAAAGTTCAGCATTCCCTACCCTTCAGCATTCCAAAAAGTTCAGCATTCCCTACCCTTCAGCATTCCAAAAAGTTCAGCATTCTATACCCTTCAGCATGTTGGGCACTTCAACATTCCATATACTTCAGCATTCGATAAAGTTCAGCATTCCATACCCTTCAGCATTCCATACATTTATCCCTCAGTATGATACATACACTCCACTATTCCACATACACGAGACATTTTCTGTTAGTAAAAGAGCTAATAATAATAACTTACCCTGGAAATCATTAAGTCTTGCTTGAAGGCAGGACAGAACACACAGCTAATAAGATGAGCATTAAAACATGTCAGCATCAGAGACCCATCACAAAGTGTCGCGCAGGACGACGGCGCTAAAAATAATGCGCAGTTTGAGCACTGTCAGCAAAAAGGTGGCTTTGTGTTTTCACAGAGACACAGGGAGCGGCAACAAGAGGCTGAGGAGCCGGGGCCAGATAATGATCTTTATTTTTGGGGAATGATGCCAACCTGGTTCTGAGTCTCAGTTTTCCTGGTGAGAGCAGTAACAAGGTCTTCGTCCAAATGCCTTTCTGTGTGTGTGTGTGTGTGTGTGAGTAGTCTCACACACACACAGAGGCTGAACTCATTGTGTTGAATTGAATTAATACAGTCACATCTTTGGAAGGCATCCTGAAGTCATTGCCGTTATAAAAAATCCATCTTGCCAAATCTTCAATCTCATCTCCATAGTGAAGGTGTTACTGGGTTTAAACAGTTCCATTAAATCTTCAGGCTGTATTCCACATTTTCAGTATTCCATATACTTGAGTATTCCAGATACCTCTGTATTCCTTGCAATTCAGTACATTTCTGTACGTTTCACTATTCCGTATTACTCAGTATTCAGGACACTCCGCAGTGTTATATGTACACTTCGACATTCCATACAGCTCAGTATTCTTTGTACACGTCACTATTCCATACACTTCATTATTCCATACACTGTACTGTTTCTTTCAGTTCACTACTCCCTACACTTGAGTATTCCGGACACGATATTCCATACGTATCAGTAATCTGCCCATTTCTGTGTTCCGTACAATCCAGTAGTCCGTACACCTCAGTATCCGACACACTTTTGTATTCCTTACAGCTCAGTATTCCCTACCTCTCACGGATCAGGCTGAGGTTCCAGATGTTCTCTCTCACACCATCGTAATGAAGGTGTTACTGGCATTAAGCAGTTCCTTTAAATCAATGCAGCTCAATAATAAGTGTTAATTAGACATTTATGTGTTGAGCACCACAAAACTGGCTTGCAGTGCAATTTTCTGTTTTTAAAGACCGAGCAAAGTGGTTACAGCTCTGCGCCAGTGAATAAAACTTTGCAAGTACGAATCCGGCGACTGCCAAAGAGGTGTTCCTGGAGGTATCTGGTGCATTGAACTGGAAATTTGTTCTTTCAACATGTCTTCAAAGTGATTGTGAGTCAGAACAATATAAAACATACGCTAAAGCACTTTTCTGTTCCTAAAAATGAGGCTCGTGATTGGGACAGCTAGCACGTGGACATGGCAATGATGGAAATGACACAAAACTAACCAAAACATCAACATTTCCCTCAGACGTGTTGGTAAATTATGAAGAAAAGGCACCGTATAACTAAAAATACACCTTACCCCAATGCTAACTCTACCTCCTTGAGTTCTGCCATAGTGAGAGAGAGAAAGAGAAACACCAACGTCACTCAGGAAAAGAAAAATCTATTCTCGAAATTAAAAAAAACCCACAGGCCGAGGTTAAATAAAAGTCTCACATCGTAAAATAATTCTTTGGTCATGAGTTGAGCTCGGCCGTTTAAAATCTCAGAGTTTGAGCACCGCTACAATGACGTTCGTCTAAAATCCACCAATAGGACGATGCAAACTCATGGGACAGATACGGTAGCAGCGATGGAGAAACCTAAAGGAGAGAAAACATTTTTTCCGAACGAACCGATTTCTGGATCACGCTGATTGATGATGTAAACAGAACACAGTCGTTTTCTTTCATCGCAGGTCTATAACTCACGCATCTTCATTGTATAACCTGACATGAAGAGAACACACATCACAGAGTCTGTGGCGGAATTTCGACAAGGTTTTATTCTGATCTCATACAGTGCGATGAGGAACAATGCTAAAAAAAAAAAGCAATAAAAATCAGTCAATAAACCAGATTATAATTCATATAAAGAAATAAACGTGAAATCGATGTGTACTCATTGCCCATTTTATAAGCTCAGTCATCCACACAGATGTCCATTTATTCACTGTAGCCTATCTGTTGTGCTCCACAAAATATTGGCACCCTTCTGCCCACCTTTCATCCATCACTAAAAAGGAGTCTGAACGATCAGTGGTGTGAACTGAATGGAACATGATCTGAGACAAAATTTCAGTCTTTGGATAACTATCAGAAATGGCAAGCTGAGGTGAAGTGAGGACCCAAGAGCAGACTCAAAACAGGCAGTGTACAGAGAAAAACTTCTTTAATGAAGTAGAGGGCAGAGGTACAGTAGGGCTCAGGCAAAAATCAGTGGTCAAAGAACAGGCCAGGAGGTCAAAAACACAGAGGAGCAGATAGGCATGGTCAGGGACAAAGACAGGACAGAAAAATCTTCACAAAATCTGAAAAACACAGGGATAAGGAAAATCCAGGCAGAGGAAGCAAAAACACAATCCAAAAGAACAGGCAGGTAAAATGGGCAAAAAACTGGACAGAGAACTAGACAAAAAACAAGGAACAATTCAGGCAGGGGGAATTGAGAAGACACAATACCAAAGGGTTGTAGCAAGGTGAGGAAAGTCTACAAGAGACAGTCTGGCAACTGGAGTAGCTTCAAACAGTTCTTAAAAAGGCCCTGGCTGATGGGAGAGGATTGGTAGCAGATGTGGGAGTGCTGCTTCAGGAAAGTGGCCTTCAGCAAGGCAAGACTGAATTCCTGTCCCAGATCCGACCTGGAGGCAGCATGGAAGTCCCACAAACTCAGGCATGGATGGACTGGACCGGACTGTGACAACACGAGTGTTTTCTCTCTTGACTTATTGCTGAGTTTTTATTTTGCCCATAATAAAAGTTTTAATCTTTTGCAGGATGTGACGAATATTAAAAAAGTGCACCGTCATAATGTTACACTTTTTCACATTCAGGTCATTTTTTCTGGGTTTGGTGAAAGTGTTCCTGTCACAAACTGAAGAGTCAGACGATGCAATGATGAGTAAAATCTTTTATCACAAATCCAGAAATCAGGTCAAGGTCAGTTGATCAGAGTGAAAAGAGAAAAGAGGACAGAAAGAAGGTCAAATGTCATGAGACACCTGGAAAGTGGAAATACGCTCAGAAATACAAATCCATGGAAATAAGGGGGAAAAAACATTGAAGGGAAAAGAACACGGGGAAAATGAGTTTCCACAGAGTGATGACCAGGAAACAGGAAGTAGGTGTGTCTTCGGGCTCTTTTTACACGTATTAGTTCAGTTGCTTTGCTGTGTGAGTTGGAGGTTACGTCCAGGCAACGTCGGGTAAATCTGAATAGCATTTCTGTGCATGCGATTGTCTTTATACTGTTTTCCAAATGTTCTACATCCACGAACACACCGTGAGCACTCACGCAAAACACTGAAACATCTCAGTGTTTGTTGTTACGCAGTTTCCCGTCATGTTTGTTTTGTTGTCTTGAGCACATATCAGTTTGCCAGTGTTATGACAACATCGGTGTTTCTGAGACTGCCCATTTCCCCACCCACATTGCAACACAAACCCGGCGTTTTTCATTTCTAAATGTACGCACCTCAAGGAGTGTTTCTGAAAAGCATTATTTTTGTAAATGTGTGGACGGAGAATGGAGGAGTTAAACAGAGAAACCACTGTGAAATTTCCTGTTTGCCCGCCTCGTGTGGACGCAGCCTGAATCAGAGCAAAATCAAAGTTCTGGTACTGATCCGAACAGACAGAAGACCTTGAAACGTCTCGGGTCACTTTGTCGTGTTTCCGTGTTTCATCCAGTATGATAAAGTGTGAAGGAGTAAACTCAGGGAGATCCTCCACTGCTAAAACAATTACAGGAGCATCGAGTCTCGTTCTGTTTTCCAGATTCAATCACTTGCACCAGGCCTGAAGATGACCTGAGAGAGAGACAGAGAGACAGAGAGAGTGAGAGCGCATGTAATCAGCATGAAGTCGAGCACGACAGCTAAACATTTAAGTGAAGTAATGAAAGGAGATTGCCGAGGTGTCGAAGAAGAGCAGCCGGGCCACTTTAGCGCTGTCACGCCGCATCACACTCGCGGTAATAAATTTCCCCTCCAGACACTCAACTCTTTTCCTCGTTTCAAAAGGCCCTGCTTTTAAAAAATGTGGATTAGAGAACGTGTCCATCACCTGTTTGCTTGTTGCACTTTTTTTATACAGACATTTAGAACGGCATTAGCTTCTCGCTCATAGCTTTTGTCGTTGGCTTTTCCAGCACGAAGACAGATGATAGGAGTCGGGAGAAAAAGAAGGAGGACAGGTGATTGGTGGCAGCAGAGCGTTTGAGCGACACTGTTCGGACGCAGCCGTGCTTGTCAAATCTTAAGGCACGAAATGAATATCTGTTCAGCCGAAGAGATATCTCAAGCTGTGCTTCAGTAGACTTTCGGAGCCTAAGCTGTTTTTCTCGTGCAGCTCTGGTGCTTTTAGAGGTCTTTCGATGTGAAGGGGAAAAGCACCGGTGGCAGCGGCGGCGGTGGAGGAGGAGGAGGAGGAGGCAGCGGCGGTGTCTCCTCATTCACCCTGTTAAATGACACGGAATTGAATCTCTCTGCCTTCAGCCGTAAGCTTTAGCCTCCGCAAATTAGGAAAAGGTGCTAGACACGACTCCTCTCCCTCCTTTATCCTCTCCATCTCCCTCGCTGTCACTTCTCCACCCCTCCCCCCTACAACGCTCTCATTTCCCACTCGTCCTCCCCCATCTCATCTCCATCTCTCCCATTAGTTTAGTGACCAGCGGTGGATGAAAGCCGGCGGTAAGGCTGTGACAGGCGCCGGGCCGATGGAGCTCTTCCATTAACGACTGTAACGTGGTGACACCGGACCCCGGCTGCTATTACCCCAGCACTGATTGGGAGATGGGAAACGGAGCAGGGGATCGGGGGGCTTTCACACACTCGGGTCCGCCTCGACAAGTCTGCGGACACGGACTGGGACGGTTAATTGGGGAAGTGGAGTATGAGAAGGTTAGGGTTGCTTAAGGAGAGAGAGATAGAGAGAGAGAGAGAGTTGAGAGGAAAGCATCCATACAGGATGTGCAGAGAGAACAGCACAGGTTTTTATTCTCACCACCGTTGAATTGTAGAATGTTTTTTTTCCCTTTTAGGCTACAGTAACTTTTCCAGAGTTGCTTGAGAACTTCAGGACTAGTTTTTTCTCACTTTTTCACAGATTGTTATTATTTGCGTCACATGCTGCTACGCTACACGCTCCGAGTCAACCTCACTACTTGAATTCATTTCATAATATGTGAAAAACCTAGGTGTACATTACGTTACAGGCATTTAGATGATGTTTTTAACCAGAGCGACATACAACATACCCAGAGCAGCCTGAGGAGCAGCTGGGAGTTAGGGGCCTTGCTCAAGGGCACTTCAGCCATTCCTGCTGGTTCAGGGAATCAAACCAGTGACCTTTTGGTCCCAAAACTGCTTCTCTAACCATTAGTCCATGGCTTCTACAGCAAATGTAGCCTGCTCTTTTTCATCGACTGCAGTTTTGCTGTCTGACCTGAACCTCAACCAATGGAACCAGTGGAAGCTGATTTTCCTTATTTGGAGTTGATGCAATTTAGGAAGAAACTATGCAAAAATAAAGAAAAAACAGGTTCTTACGCTTTTGCGTAATGTTGTGAAAAACAATTGTATAAATTTCACATGACTAAACTTTATATCCAAATTACTCTTAATATCATCAGTGTCTTCATTTGAGAAGAATGATCAGAACGTGATAAACATACTATTCTTGAGTTTAAAAAAAAGTATAAAAATTGTTACTTTTTCATTTGGGTTTCCTTGGGGTTCTCCAATTTTTCCCTACCTTCCAGAAACATATCAGTAGGAGCCGTGGCTGAGGTTCATTTCCCCTCGGTGTGAACGTGTGTACACATGGTGCCTTGTGATGAACCAGTGTCCCGTCCTGTTCAGGACATATTCCCACTTCACACCCATTATTCCTGGGATACACTAAATAATTTATGGGAAAGTCGGATGGATAGAGATATTATATGTTCTAACGTGCTTCTGTTTTACCTTTAAGATGATTGAACCAGACATTGATGTTTCCTTTTAATCCTTTTATTGTTTTATTTCTATTTTCGTTTGAGAGTATGGTGCGCGCGTTTTGACTTCCACTTCTCGCCAGAGCTTTTACTTTTTCTTTTCTTTTTTCCCCTTTTTTTTCTTTCTTTCGGTGTTTGTATGGTTTGATGTTTGTTCTTTGTCTTGAACATTTTTTGTCCGCTGGTTGTAGTGCAGCTCCCGACCCAGTTTTGGGCATCGGTTTCCTCAGGCCTCTGGCTGCTATGGGTGATCCATGTTCTGCTCATTGTTCTCTTTGACATCGGAGTTGCCCAGTGCTCTGTGCGGCGGTGCTTCTGTGCTTGCTTTGTGGATCCATGGCGCGGTGTTCCGAGTGCTGTTGCCTGGTGACATTGTGGCGGCTGTACTGGCGGGGTGGGATTTACCCTCATGCACCTTTGGGTGGGACTGTGGCCAAGCTACACCACTGGAGTTACATCCTGGTGGACTTTTTTGGTGGACTTGGTCTGGCACAGCGATATAAAGTTGACTTGACAGCTTATATTTTTCTAAATGCACTCTGTTTTCACTCAGTGGATCTCTGAGGTGCAGGTCATTTGTGATTGGGGAAGGAAAGACACATCTGAAACACTGTGAGGTGAAAATCTACACGTATATCAGCAGCACTGCGGTGACATTCGTCTTCGTCGCTCTGAAGCGGAGCGAGGGTGATTTTAATGTGATAAAAACTCACGGTGTTTGATTTAAGAGCTGTGTCCTCAGGCACGGTGCTAAACGGTGCTCGCCCTGTGATTATTCTCTGCCCAGGAAGAGCCGTGGGCCTGAACTCTTTCAACCACGACGCAATAAAACTCCTGCATACATTATACACACACACACCACACACACCTACCTCATTACAGAAGATCCTGCCAGAATTAGATTCCCCCCCCTTTCCTTTTTTTTAACTTCGTTCATGCAGTCAAAGGTTAAAATAGCAATCAGGCCAATGCAGCCAGACATTTTAATATTCGCATCACTCAGTAATTGTGGAGGGACGTCACATGCCTCCCTTCTCTCGCCTCTTTATCCTAAAGGCGAAAAGTGCGAAGATGCAGGAAGAGACGGGAAAAGATGGAGTATGGAGTGCTTTCCATGGCTTGCACAAAAGATCAATGGTTTGATGAATAAATGCAAAAATTTTGGTACCAAAAAAACTCTGTTTCTTTCTCTTTTCTCTTCAGACAATATGGTCACATGAGGGTTAAAGTTCATGCTGTTGGGGTGCAATTTGGTACAAACCACTGAAGGTACCATTTTTAGAAAAAGTACACTGATTGTGCACGATTGGTGAAACAAAATTGAGCGTCAGCCTTTCTGTGAGTGGTGGGAGGAGCTTTGGAGACCAGCGTTCCAGGGACTCGCTTGGTCAGAGGTTCTCACACTAGGAGATGCACCTCCAAGAGGAGTCACTCGGTTTACAGAAAGAAACACAATCTTCTTCTCCTCCTCATGATTTATTCATTTATGATATAAATAAATATTACAAATGTCACTCGACTATGAAGATTAAAATTTTTAAATGTTAATGTTGGAGTTGTAGTCAAACGAGACATGATTAAATGAAGTGTGCTGGTTTTTTATCGCTATCCTGCTACACGGCACTCGTGTAGCGATAAAAACACGTGAAAAGTTGTGAAAATCTGTAAATGTATCAATCTGGAATAAATGAATAAATAAATATTTTCCATTCGATGCTGAGGATTTTTCACAATTAAAATAACTTTCATAAATAAAGTTCCCGAGCGAGCGACGGCCATCTTACAGCTTTCTGGAAGAACACTCGCACATTTCTGCCTCTCGCTTTCCATCTGTGCTCTAATGGGACTGACTCTCTCCTTTCTCACCTCGTTCTTCTCTTGTCTTTTTATTTTCCCCTCCAATTTGTTTGTTTTTAACTCTTCTCTTTCCTTTCTCCCTTTCTACTTTTCTCATTTTTCCTTTCTGTCTTGCATTTTATTTCTTTTTTGTTCTCTTTTTATTCCCTCCAATTTTTATTTGTTTGTTTCTTTCTGCTTTTTAACATTCTTTATTCTCACTTTCTTTTTTATTTACAGTATCTATATTTATATCAATTCTATATTTAATTCAATATTTACATTTTTATTAATCTATATTTATAGATTTATGTAGTGACAGGAAAGGAGAGTAAAATGTAAAAAGTTTCTTTCTTTCTTTCTTTCTTTCTTTCTTTCTTTCTTTCTTTCTTTCTGCTTTTCTCACACTTTCTCCCTCCTCTTTTATTTCATTTTCTTCCTTTTATTCTTGCTCATGAAAAACTAAACAGAAATGGAGAGTGTTTCAGACTCATGGCCCAACCTCTGTGTTTGGGAGTTTTGGTTGTTGTGGGAGTTTTGGGAGTTGGGGATTTTTGGAGGGTTTGGGGAGTTTGGAATGGGTGGTGTTTTTTTTTTTTTTTTTTTGTTTTGTGGG
>JAODLJ010000026.1:2119606-2133831 GCA_027576115.1 Cathorops melanopus
GTTAGACTTATTTATGACATTGCTTCTCTCTCTCTCTCTCTCTCTCTCACACACACGCACACACACACACACACACACACAGCCTGTTTTTCTCTGCAGGTGAGTGCATGCCACTGCTCTAACTTTCACTCCATCCATGCATCCCATCTCGCTCTTCTTTTCCTTCCGTTCTCTGTTGTGTGTGTGTGTGTGTGTGTGTGTTTTGTGTCCATGCGTATAAGGGTCGTTGTGTCTCTCCTGTAGGCCAGAGAGGAGGAGGCCTCCACGCAGCACAGCAAAGACACGCCCAGACTTGTCCTCAAGACACACAGCGATGCGCTTGTAAGACATTTAAACACCACCAGTGTGGAGTGTGTTAGACAGGAAGTGGACAGGAGATGTGATTTTGCCTGAAGTGTGTGTACGTGTGTTTCCATCCAAAACTTTACCTGAGTGTTTTTCCGTCATTAAAAGAGCCCCAGTAAAACACACACACACACACACACCCACACACACACACAGCATTCCACCCCGTTATAAATAACATTCCATGAGGTTCTTTCTCATATTTATTTTATCCTCACGTTGTTTTTCACACTTCGGCTGTTTATTTCTGTTCTTTTTTTCCCCACACCAGTTCTTCTGTTGCAGAAAGTTCATTATGGATGGAAACATCAACAACACAAACACTTAAAGGAATACTCCGGCGTTTTTGAGCATAATCTGCAGTGTGTGTGATTTACCACGGGCAAAAATGTCAATGCTGAAAAGAGCAATAAGTAAAGAATAAAACATCACACAGCATGCTGTTCTAGGAAACTAATCAGTGCTGGGACGGTGTGATGAAGAGGATGATGTTACCACTTGAAAGTACCAATTTTTACATATACATTCTGTACGTATTAAAGAATGACATGAACTTTTTATCTGTGAATAATTACATTTCATGGTGAAGAATTAAAGAAAAGAAAAATAAAGAATGGAGAGACAGAATGAAACTGAAACAAACGAATAAAAGAATGAAGAAGGAGAAATGAAACACAGAAAAAACAAGACAGAAGCAGAGAAAACTGGTAAGAAAAGGAAAGAAAAAATTAATACAAAGGAAAAATATGAAAGAAAAAACAAAGAAGGAACAAAAGGAAGAAAGATAAAATTAAAAAGAGGAAAAATAAGAAAAAGAAATAAGCAAAAAAAATCATGGAGAGATAGAATGAAACGGAAAGAAACAAATAAAAGAATGAAGAAGGAGAAATGAAACAAAAAACAAACAAACAGGAAACTAGAAAGAAAAAGAAATAAATACAAAATGAATGCAAATGAATAATATGAAAGGAAAAAAGAAAGAACAAAAGAAAGACAAAATTAGTCAAAAAGGACAAAATTTCAAAGAAAGAAATGTTCGTGTGTTCTTATCATTTAGAGAATATTTTGTTTTCAAAAAATGTGTTTTTGCACATTTAAATTTTTTTATTTTTTAAAGAATGACATGACAAAGATAATTCATTTTATCATTACATTTCATGTTCACAAAATAAGATCTCGCTTATGTTATAGCAGCTGTAGACAGTTGTTCCTTCACCAGTTCATTAAATTAAAATTAATTTAAAAAAATAATAATAATCTGAGAATTGTAAACTCGTCTGTCCTGTAAACGTTCCCGTGATGTTAACCTTCCTGAATGTTCCAGAGCGCTGAGTCTCCTTCTGTAAATGTGAAATAATTGTCTCCTTATAAAAAAACTTCACCATATCAGTGATTACAAACCATATTAACCTGTTTGTGTTGAGCGTCCGATGGAACACATCGCTGTCAGTGAGCTGTTACTATAGAAACAATAAACTATGAGAAGGTAATTAGATTTTAATCGACACCTTCTGATCGATCAGAATCTAGAATTCAACCGCAGACACCTTGATTAAAAAAATCTATTAAAATGTTCCACAAAAAAAAAAAAAAGGGAAAAAAAAGGTTTTCTGGGGTTTTTCAATGCAGGGAAACAAAGCCAAATTTTTGTCCATGGTAATCTTAAACACACACACACACACACACATCAGGTTGAAAAACAGAGTATTCCTTTAAAACTTGCAGAATCACACCTTCTTTAACATCTCTCCGTTTATTCATATTTGATTTTAGCATTGTCATTCTGCATTGCATTGTATCAGACTGTGTGTGTGTGTGTGTGTGTGTGTGTGTGTGTGTCCGCGTGTGTGTGTGTTAATGGCTGACTCAGTCAGGGGTCAGAGGTGAAGGAGACGCGGGAGACGAGTTGAGATGTAAAGCAGAGGCGCTAATGTCCGAGGTAATTACGGAAAGAAAAAGAGCACAAAATAAACGACTGTAATTAGAGAGAGAGAGATGGGAAAGATGCAGGGATATAGAGAAAATACGGAGGGGAAAAAGGCAAGTGAAAGACAAAATAAGGAGGTGAAAGGAAGACTGAAAGGGAGGTAGAGATGAAAAATTAGTAAAAAGGAGAAAAAGTTTTAAAAACGGAGAACCAGGAGGAAGGAGAGAAGGAGAAAGAGAAAAGAGAGCATGCAAAGGTATAAGATAAAGATAGAGACAGAGAGGAGAGAAAAGAAAAGGAGAGATGGAGATGGCGGGACAGAGAAAAGTTAGTGGAGACAAAAAGACCGATGGAGACAACGCCAGAGAGATAGAAGAATAAAGCAGACAGAGCGATGGAGAAGGAGATAAAATAGTGACGCGAAAGAGGAAAAAGAGAGAAAATGGAAAGAGGGGAGAGGGAAAAGGAAAAACAGACATAATGATAGAGAAAAGGAGGAGGACTGAGAGAAGAGAAAAAGGGTAAAACAGAAAAGAGAGAGAGATTTGAATAAAAAATAAATGAAGGAAAGGAGTGAGAAAAGGGGAATAGAAAGGAAAAAGAAGAGACGCATTAGAGAGAGAAGGAAGAGTGTGAGACAAAAACATAGAAGAGAGAAGGAAAGACGAAAGGGTGGAATAATGTGCGAATGAAGGCAATGTATCAAATGAAATAAGGAAAAGATGTGGGAGAGAGAGAGAGAGAGAGAGAGAAGGCGGAGTCAGGGACTCCATTAGCGTAATGTGCAGTGAAATGTCCCGCTCAGAGCAGTGACTCGTTAAGTGCTCTCCATCTGTGCTGCTGTATAAATGAGGGGAAATTAACGCTTGTCTATAATTCAGCACACACACACTTCACTGCATCAAGACGTTTCACAAATGTTAGCCAAGTTGTGAACAGAAGTGACAAGATGATGTCATCAAACACAGACAGTCACGGCCGTACTTCACACGATTTTAGTCACGCTCTAATGGCTAGCTAACATGCTAATCTGACACGAGTTCTGACAGGATTTGTTATAAATGTTCATCAACTTCACTCTTAATCATTTCGATAATGTGCTGAATATGATCTTCACCGACAGGATTTTAAAGTTATGTTCGCAAGTGTCCGTGAGCTTCACTTGTACTACTAGCTAGCAAACAAAGGATAATCTGACAGGACTGTCAAAGTCATATACATAAATATTCATATTGTTTACTGCTAGGATTTTAAACTTGTAAATAATCTTCATGAGATAAAGCTGGCTAACACGAACCTGACAGGATTTCTAATGGAATTTTAAACCATATCATTCTTCTTCGGTGAGGCTAAACTAGTAAGCTAACATGCGCTAACTTAACAGGATCTCTGATGCTATTTTTGTCTTTCATAAATGCTCATAATCCTCACTGATAAAACTCTCCAGCTGGCGAATATGGATGAATCGAACAGGATTTCTGAGGAAAATGTGAGTCAAATTCATCATTGTTCCTCACTGCTGAGTTTAGCTTGAAAGTGAACATGCGTTAACATGGACTGTTAGCTAACTAGCTATGATTGGTGAAAGGACATTTACATTAAAATGCGTTCTGATTTATAGTCTACATTTCTGAGGTAAGCCAGCAAGCGAGCATGTGCTAACATGACTGGGGTTATTGATAAATGTTCAGAGCTAACATAACAGGATTTCCGACAGGAATTTTTCCTTGTGAATTATCTTTATAGGTTACACTAGCTAACATGAGCTAACCTCACTGGATTCCTGATAGAATTTGAAATCAGAATTATCATTTCGACATCATTGTTAGGCTTAGCCAGCAAGCTAGCATGTGCTACCTTGACTGGTTGGATAAAGGTTCAAAGTCTTTCCTGCTAATACTAGCTAACATAAGCTAATCTGACAGGATTCCTGACAGAATTTAGCTAGATAGCGAACATGAGCTAATCTGACAAGATTTTAAAGAAGCTTTTAAAACAATTTTAATCAATCAGTGTTCATACTGTTCACTGCTAACGCTAGCTAGCCAGCTGACTTTCTGTCAGGATTTTAAATGATAGATTTATGTTTATGTTTGTAGTATGAGATAGCTAAATAGGGTATATAATGAAGCGGGACATATTTAAATGCAATTGTAAAAGTAGTTTTATATTTGAAGGCCATGTTTTTGAGCTATGGGTAAAAAGACGCATTAACATTTTCTACATCTTACTTTTTGTGTCAGACAAACGACGAGAAACTCAACATGGCACCCTGGCTGTGTGTTTTGTGCTGTGTGGAGAGTGTTAGGAGTGTGTGTGAAGGACTTGTGTTATTTTAACGTAGGCCAGGGCTGTGTCTGTTGTGTATGTGTGTGTATGTGTGTGCGTACTTGTACTTGCTACATATTGAGGACCGGAACATGCTTTTAACCAACAGAGTTCGAACCTTTTGGGGAAATGAGGACCTTTTGGCTGGTGCTCACTCCTTCAAAGGGCTGTTTGAGGGCTAAGAGTTTTAGAGGTCAAGTTAGAATTAGGTTGAGGTTCGGGTTGGGGTAAGGGGTGGGGTTAGGCATTTAGTTGTGATGGTTAAGGTTAGGGTAAGGGGCAAGGGAATACGTTGCATTGTCAGTGAGTCCCCACAAAGATAGAAGTACAATTTTGTGTGTGTGTGTGTTTGAGAGAGACTAGGAGAGGGAAAGACAGTGTATATGTCATTGTCATTGACTGAACCGACAGCTGATTAATCCGCTTATTACTTCCTGTGAGACTTGGCTTGTTCGGTAATCATCTCACTAGGCCTGGGGCAAATCCGTGAGTCTGCATTGCACCTGTCAACCTGAGCAGTTCTCATGAGGAGAGACAGACAGCAGACACACACACACACACACAGGTCTTCTTTTCAGACGTGTCCTTGTCATGTTGTGTTAGTGTCACCTTGAATACACATCTACTTGTGTTGTGTGTATTTACGCGCACGCACACACACACACTTGAAGGGAAAACCTTTTGTCAGACTGTCTGTGTTTGACCCTGCAGCTCTGCCAGAGGCGACTGCCTCTCTGTCTCTGTGTGTGTGTGTGTGTGTGAGGGGGGGATGGAATGTTCTCTCAAAATTGTTACCCCACAACAGGAAAATGGACATTTGGTGTTTGAAAGAAACAGATGAGCACAAACTTAAGCTGATGTTAAAATTTTATGGCATAAGTGTCATGTTTCTCCACCTAGAGTGGTTATTTTTAAACACACTTGCATACATATAAGTCTAAGTACTGAGAACGCCTCTTGAATTATTTATTCAGTGACTTTGTAGCACTTTCTGATGCTCTGCTAATTTCGCTGACCTAAAATATTTACATGTTGTATGTTGTGTGTGTTTTGTGTTTACCAGGTGTGTGACTGGTGCAAGCACATCCGCCACACTAAAGAGTATCTGGATTTTGGCTCGGGTGAGAGGCGACTCCAGTTCTGCAGCGCTAAGTGTCTCAACCAGTACAAGATGGACATCTTTTATAAAGAAACCCAGGCGGCTCTGCCTGGTGGACTGTGTAACCCTGTTTATCCGGCCGGAGACGGAAAAACGGAAGCAAATGCCGGGGTCCAGCTTCTGACTCCTGAATCTTGGAATGCACCTTTGGCTGAACTAAGGCCCCGCAAGGCACCATCACCAGGGGCAACAACATCCGGGGCTGGACACTCTGGATCAGCGTCTGCATCACCCTCTGATAACAGCGCCGCAGGTTCAGCGTCTTCATCATCCTCATCTTCGGTGAAAATCCCCACGCCAAGGCCACATGAGAGTCCAACATTACCCCCACCACCACCACACTTGCCACCACCCTCTGCTCCTGGAATTCACCCTCCAATGGGTGTGGTGCCTAATGGAACTCCTCCAATGGTGATGACACCACGTGGCCCAATGCCTCTACCCCTGTTTATGGAGCACCAGATGATGCAGCAAATACGCCCTCCCTTCCTACGCCCTCCTGGCCCCAACAGCCCCCTTCCAAATCCCATGATTCCCGGAATCGGGCCACCTCCTCCACCTCGGACCTTGGGTCCTCCATCTAGTCCCATGCACCGACCCCTACTTTCACCCCATGTCCACCCCTCTTCCACGCCAACCTTGCCTGGTAACCCTCCCGGAATAATGCCCCCTCATCCAGGTACCCACATTCCTGGACTTCCCTTCCCTCCAGTTAACATCATGCCTCCTGGGCACATACCAATACCACCTATGATGAACTTTGGCATGCCATCACTGGCGCCGTTAGTACCCCCTCCGATGCTCTTAGTGCCGTATCCCGTAATTGTGCCATTACCAGTCCCCATTCCCATCCCTGTTCCTATCCCGATCGGTCCAAAGGCATCAGGCAATCGCCCCGGGAATGATGGGACACTTCCAGAAGTTTCTGGTGAGCACAGTGACTCACAGGACTCATCCTTCTCATCCAGAGGAGAAAGTGGAGCTCATAAGCAAAATTCCTCCAGCTCGGATGTGCTTTCTCCAGGCATTTCCAGCCAGATGGAACAGCACAGTACGAGCTTGATTAAAACAGAAAGCACTGGAAGTTCCAGTTTGTCACATCCAGGATCTCCTACAGAAGCAACAGCAAATGGAATAATTGACTTGACGACAAGCCGGCGCTCGCGGCAGCAGCTAGTGATCCAGAGAGCCGCACCATGCGTGCAGGTAAAGCCCGAGCCTGAATCAACCACACCCACTGCACATAGCATGTCAAGAGTGGGTGAATGTGAAACAAATGAGAGAGATTCTTGCAGCACAAGACCATTAGAGGACACACAAAAAGACCGAGACACAGAAGCTAAAAGCCCACTGAGCAACATCACTCTGCCTTGTGCTGACCCTTCATTCTGCAGTGCTACGCCTCTACTATCTCAACCAATCACATGCAGCCTTTCAACCCCCCTGGTCAGCATCGCCGTGACAAAAACAGAGCCAGGTACTGGTACACCTTGTAATGTGATTGTCAATGGCAGTTGCAATATGCAGCTCCTAGAACCCGCAGTCCGGACACCCCCTCCAGAACAGCGCCTTGCTGTGGAAATGAACCGAAGGACAGCCACAATCTGTGATGAGCCAGTTGAGGGAGAGGACCTGAAGGAAAACAGCTGCTCAGCCATTGAGAGAACCTTATCCGAGCAGGCTGTCGCACCTGGGCGTGCTGGAGAGGAAAAGTCCCAAGAGGCAGAGGATGCTGCATCTGGAGCAGATCATGCATACGCCTTGCCCCTCATGCCTAAACCGGGCTGCGTCATTCAGCCTGTGCCAAAACCAGCAGATAAGACGGCAGCCATATTGCCGTGCGGCTTGGAAGCTCCATTATCGGTGGCTGGGGCTGCAGACATGGAGCCGCCATTGAAAAGGAGGTGCTTGCGCATCCGCAACCAGAACAAGTGAAGAGAGAAAAAGCTTGCAGGTCAATCATTTATGAGTTTTTGGTCGATTTGATTTCAGGCTAACTTTTAACTCGTATGGTAGAAAAATAGAATGGTAGGAAGACAAAAATGGCTACCAGGGGTCAATTGGGAAGGAAGTGTCAAATTTCTAATTGTGCCAGTGTGGTTGGTCAGAATTTTCAGTTCTGTGCAGAAATAGAATTGTAGTTTCATATTTACCTTTGAATTTGGCCGTAGATTTGGCATGGAAGAGACTGCCGAATGTAGAACTGTAAAATGCATTGTGTGATTTCCAGAATATGGTATAATTTTTTTTCCTTTTTCTGCTTTCTTTCCCCCTCTCTCTCTCTTATAGACACTCACCAAAGTGACAAGAGCGCAGCACTGCAGCGGATCCCACCAGTCCACCAATCAACATGTCAACACCTGCCTCTGCTCCGCCAGAACCTTTTCTACAGGCTCAATCATGTCTTAGTTAAATAAATAACTGCACTTCCCACCTATGTGATCTCATAACAGACTGATCCCAAGGATTCCTTTGAAGGACATATTTTCAATTGTCCTTTCAATTTCCGGTTTTTCATGGTCCTTCATTTCTCATCACTGTTTGGTCATATTCTATCTACACAGACGTGTCTCCCTCTACAGGACTGGCGCGGCGATGCAGTGCTAAGGATTGTAATGTACATAAAGAATTGTGACAGGGCCAAAACATGGGTGATTAAGCCAAAACAGCAATTCTGAAAGGTCCAGTGGACTGCCAATGAAACATGCAAAGATGGACAGGACCAGATCCTGAACAGTCCCCGAAGCGGGCTTTAAACATGGCCTTAAACATGAGGCCTGCCGCTCAAATGTGCCCACAGATGACAGACAAGTATTTTTTGTTAAGTTTCAGTGTTCAGACAAGTCTGCTTTTGTCGATATGAGGTGAAAGTGAAAGAGCTGGAGCTCTGGGATGCCGGTAGTGTCACACTTTAGATAGACAGAGTGCCAAGAACGTAATGAGAAAAGGTCACTGTGGTCATATCCTTTGGTGACATTTTTTTTTTTTAAATACTTCTACTTCTTTCTTTGGCACCACCAGCAAGACACTGAAATGTTTCTCTATGTCCTTTCTGGTCACCAGAATGGTCTGAAATGTCAAACAATACTCCCCCTACTGGAACAGAACAGACATCGAAAGAAAATGAAAAAAAGAGGATTGCAGTGTCGATGAAGACTAGTATTTATAGACAGTTTGCAGGTTGCCAGTTGTGGTGGTGTTTAAAAGGGAAGGATGTGCAATGTAAACTGTCATTGAGGCATGGACGACAGGGTAGAAACGACATGGCTTAAGTTAAACCAGGAGTCTCGACATCCAGCCTCCAACCAAAACCTGGAGATCAGCAGATCGAGGGACATGTCAGTCACTATTTTATAATATGGGCATGAAATGAGACACGCATAGTGGTGCTTGAGGGTCCTGAAGTCCAGCATAGTGGTGATTTTCCTGCTCTAACACAACTATTAAACTGGGTTAAATCGGTGTCTTCGTGTCAGGGAATCTACAAGCTGTGCTGGACTCCAGTTCTTCACCCTTCTAGTGGAGTAGCTCAATAAATCATCTCATTATTACGTTAGCCAAATGAGTCCATAGGAATCCTGTTGTCAGTTCAGTCACACTAATCAACCTCAATCAATCAGTCATTGGTTAAACCATGAAGCACGAGGTCCGGGTTTACTGAGGTCTGTCTTTTTTGGTGTCACGGTTAAGTTATAATGTTTTGCCAACTTGCTGATTTTGTTGAGTGGCCATTATTTTGCCATCCCAAGCAGAAATGTTTTTGGTTTCTGGTTTATCAGGTTTACCACACGTGTGGAATAGACATGCGCTGGTAGGCAGAAATGACACAATCTATGCGATGGTAGGCAGAAATGCACACAGGCATGCTTCCGATAAGAAGAGAAAAGATGAGGTTAAATATAACTGGTGTTAAACTTTAAGCAAAAAAACAAAAACACATCCATCAGATTTGTTTAAAGGAAGTTTGAGGCAACCATCAAAAGGCTCCATGCCAAAAAGTGAAGAAAGCTAAAACACCAAATTAACACAGACTAAATCCTCGAGGAAAGACCTGAAGAAACAAACCAGCAAAGTTAAAATTCTAACTTACAACGTGGTGATCTCTTGTTCCGTAAGAATTTAATTCAAAGCCTGTAGAGTGTGTGAGAGAGAGAGGTTCAGGTCTTGCCAAGAACCTGAGGCATTTCAGTCTGTTTTGTTTTCCTAAATCATTATGAAAGAAAAACATGGCTGTCACAAAGGGGGCATGAAGCGATGTGAGAACTTGCTGAGGAAATCGTATATCATTTTTGGGCGTCAGAAAAAGTCAAGGTCGTTCTGAGAGGATCTGTGTTGTAACATCACACGAAAATATCATCTCCCATTTACCCAAGAGCTCGAGTTCCTCAATTGGTTTGGTGTTTTCGTTTCAGATTTTCTCTCTCTTTCTCTTTCTCTCTCTCAGCAGCGCAGTGTCTTATTCTAGTGTCTAATTTCTATGTTTGGTTTCATCCGTCGCGCTGACGTCAGCCAAAATGTCCCCCAAATGTTTTTTTAGCTCTTTTTTTTTTCCCTTCATCCTTCTTTCTGTCCCTCTGTCCTTACTTCGAAGATGAATGTGGAATTGCATTGGCTGGGCTTTTTTTTTTTTTTTTAAATGAGGCACACGGCTGCCATTCATCTCTACACAAATTTTCTGGAAGAACTGAACTTGTGGGGACTCATAAGGACAATAATGTGAGGGTTCGCGTTGAGAGAAAACAGACATGTACAAATCTCACAACACACACACACACAGAGTAATTTCCAAACCCAGATTTTTAGAGTCTCAGTGCATTTCCCCTTACGGAACACAAGACGTTTTTTTTTTTTTTTTTCCATAAAGTCTCCGGTCCTCATGAGTTTAGTGTGTGAACAGGATCCTGTTCACAGAAACGCAAACACACGTCCAAACACCTTGACTTTGTCACACAGGATCATTTTCAGTCCCAGAGACTCACTACATCACTGAAAAAGAGACACATTGGTGAGGAATTGGATTTTTAAATCAATTTTCAGTTTTCACAGTGCACCAACCAACACACACACACTTTACATACTTTACATGATCCATAATCCATTACTTAAAATGTTTTACTAAATTGACTATAAATCAGTAAAAATCACTCAAAATCTACTAAACTAGACATACACACCCAAACACTCCAGAAGCTCTCGGATAACGCTGAAAACTGAAATATTGTAGCCTATATTTTCCATCCGACCACGTCTGTGTGTGTGTGTGTGTGTGACCTTGCTGTTGTAACCTGATTCGTGCAGACTGGACAGATATAACTCTGAAACTGAAGCCCGCTGTAGTGTCTGTGGTTTCATGCAGACAAGACAATGACACCAGCAAAAAAAAAGTGTGTGTGTGTGTGTGTGTGTGTGTGTGTGTGTGTGTGTTTTGTGACAGCGAGCGCTGTCCTTGATTAGCAAGAACAGCAAAAAAATAGAAGGTTTCAAGGAAAGATTTGCTGCACTGTGGGCTATCGACAAATCCAAACAAACCAAAGTGTGTTACATAAGACGCAGCTTCTATTGTATTGATAAAAGCCACTTGTGTCCTTTTAGTGGCTTTGTGCTCTTAAATTCTACAGAATTTTTTGTTTTCACCCGTCTACTGTATGAGTATTTTATGGTATCAGTTTACAGGAAAGTTGAAGTTCATTACCGCCACATGAATCTTTTTAGCAGACATTAGCGTTATTGTAGCGATAGTGCTCAGACAGATTAAAGCTACTTCGCACAGAATGTCCAAAAGTCGTCCAACTGAAAAGGAGTTGTTTGCGATTTTTATTTCGCAATGTAAAAAACATTTGTTTGCGGAAATTTTGCTTTATGATGCTACACTGGTGGACTGAAACTTCCTGAAAATCACGAGCTAATCAGCGATTTATTTATTACTGATATGTTTTGGAGCCCAGTGCAAAAAAATCTCAGAAATCAGTTTCCTTAACAATTTTAAAAACAAAGCGAGTGTAGCTTAACTGAGTAATACTGTTACCGGTATTTTAACGCCATTTACACCTTTAGACAGTGCCAAGTGTTTCAATCCTGTGGTCGAAGCAAGTGCTAATACTCCTACGAAACAGAATTATCTCACAAATTTGAATCATTGCGATACGTTTCTTTTTTCTTACGTAAAAAGTAAAGCATTAGATAGCTATCTTTTGATCTTAGTTGGATCTTGGCCTGGATTTTCCATCTTACGATAGTGGTTCATTTTTTAAATAAGGTCCCTCTGTACCTGGAGCCCGTTCGAAATTTAAAGACTAAATTAGCCGGATCGGATCATCGTCGAGTTGACGTGATCTAGGATTTGTCCGTTCTTCAAAGCTGTTGTTGGATCTTGTTACCAAGACAGCAAACCTGCCAGCTCCAACCTGGTGAGGTGGTTTGGATTTTGGCTATTAAAGAAAAAAATAATAATGGATTTGTAGCCAGAAATTGTACAGTTTTACGTCCAAGTGTTTGGAGATGAATTATCGCCTGATTGTCTCCACAGAGAAAGTCGGAGACAAGTTCACCACGGTTACATGTGTAAAGCTTGGTTCAGTTGAAATATTTGTGAGACTGGCCCCAGGATAGCAGCAGCTCAAAAAACAAGTACAGTGAGATAATCTGGTGTGTAATTTCCGCTAAACATGGCTAAAAATCAGCAATGTTTCCAAGAAGACGTTATAAACAACCAATCACAGACTCCTCCTGTAGCCTGTTCAAGGGAATTTGAATTGAATTGCAATTCATTGTGTGCAAACGATGTAAATGAATCAGAATGTAACTTTCTGAAGTGTAGAAAAACCTGAGGTTGTAGCAAAACTAACGGGACAAATGTTGATAGATCATACGAAGTGCCATTTGAGACACTAACATTCTGCTAAAATGATGCAACCGACATTTCAGAAAATACACACGTTTAAAACGTTACCAAAAACGCATAGCGTACAAAAGTCTTGTCTTTTCTCCAGAGTTCACACAGAGGCCATTAAACTATTTGGACACAGCAGACTGTCAGCCAAAAGAAATCTTTTTTTTTTCCTCCCTAATTGTGTCTAGAAGCCAAAAAGTGAGTCTCACATTATGGGTGCCAACGTGTCACTCAGCACACAGAAATAACACAAGTGAAATAAAATTTGGCTTTGACGTTTACTCCAGTCGTTCATGAACATATCCTGAGAGAGACTGGTGACGTGCCATATACTGTACATGGTGAGGCAGAGAGAGGACAAATCCACCCTGTAAAGCTTTCACTGTGTCTAGGCATGTGCCGATAATCAGTTCCACGATATATCGCAATATTCAGCACACAGTTTCATACCTTAGTGTGAGAACATCATCTTGTTCTCGTTTATCGACTTATTTATTTAATTTTATTTATTTACGCTTCCTTACAGATGAAACTTCTTTGCTTTTTTATGTACTTCCCAAAAATCTCCAAGATACAGTACCAGTCAAAAGTTTGTACACCCCTACTCGACTCATTCGTAGGTGTTTCTGTATTGTGACTGTTTTCTACATTGTAGAACAATACTGAAGACATCAAAACTATAAAATAACATATACAGAAAACAAAAAAAAGTGTAATATTTTAGATTCTAAAATAAAGTATCCGGCACTTCCCTTGATGACACTTTGCACACTACTGACATTCTCTTAACCAGCTTCATGAGGGAGTCACCTGGAATGCTTTTCAATTAACCGGTGCCTCGTCAAGAGATAATTAGTGAATGAGTTTCTTGCCTTCGTAATGCATTTGAGGTCAAACAGCAAATAGTAAATAATAAACATACTCTCTAAAAAATAGCCCAATAACACAACTGTAGTAATCCATATTATGTCAAGAACTGAACAACTCAGTAAAGAGAAACGGCATCCATCATTACTTTAAGACATGAAGTGACTTTTAATGAATAAAAATAAAGATAAACATTGAGTTAGTACTTCTGATTGGTACTGGAGATATATACACACAGTGTGGGAAATAAGGCCGGACCGGTGGACATTGACCGGTCATTTTCGCATTTGTCCGTCTGTATTTCAAAAGCATCGGACTGGATGGCCGATAAAAAATAATCAGGGCTCGACATTTGTGGTAGTCCGACAACTAAATGTTTGGTTCAGACAAGTCAAATCGAGTTATTGCTAGCTCTCCCGGAAGTTCCGGGAGTCTCCCGTATATTCATAGTGGCTCCTTGAGAGAGAGCGCGAGCGCATGCTGATTGCTCTGTCTTGCTAAGTAGACCAATCAGTGTTCTGTGTGGGCGGGCTTTACGTCTTGTCTACCGAATGGAGAGTCCATCAGTTCAGTGTATACAGGAGCGTCGTTACAGAGTGCCCAAAAACAAAACGCGCTTCACCTCAGACTACACGAAACTGGAACATCCTTGGCCCCCCATACTTTTTTTCTAGACATGGAACTGACCTGTGTGTGCTACTGTTTTCTTG
>JAODLJ010000026.1:2509763-2521085 GCA_027576115.1 Cathorops melanopus
TGGCGACTTGTCCAGGGTGTACCCCGCCTTTCACCCATAGTCAGCTGGGATAGGCTCCAGCTCGCCTGCGACCCTGTCGAACAGGATAAAGCGGCTAGAGATAATGGATGGATGGATTGGAGATTTCACTGAGCCGACTCAGTTAACAGACATCACACACCTTGACAGGGATTAAAAATGATGTCAGAAATCAGGTCAAGTTCAATCTGACGCTGATTCATCATTCAGTCTAATATTGACTCCAGACGAACACTCAGCATCAAATCTGTGCAACTCCAATAATTATATTCATATATTTTGCTATGCATTTAATGTCAATGGTATCAGTTACTATGACATTAGTATTGATTTAGTATCAGGTATTGGTTTAAACCTGTAGCTCAGATAATGGTATCTTATGAAAATTTTGTAATTTTCAACATCTAATGTAGAAGAAGAAGAAGAATCAAGACACGACAGTAATTATTGTGGATTGTAATACAGTGCAAAATTTTCAAATACAGTGCAAAGTGGTGAAAATAGACATCAACTGTGAAAGCAAAGTGTTTCTCGTATAGTTCTAAGCCAAAAGTTGCAATGGCCCATTCATGTGACGAACAGATTTTAAATTAAAAAAAAAACCTGTTCTGTCTGACGTCTTGGGGTTGAACTGATTTCAATAAACGAATGTAAAGTAATTTCAAAAGCATGAAAGAAAAGAGCTTCAAAGAAATAACAGCCACAACCGGCGATGATGGGCCCTCGCACCTACGGTACAGTCACAGCTCTAGCGATATTACCAGATTAACACAACACGACAATTAAAAGTGTTCTTTTTTGATAAGCTGAGATGGGTCAAAAAGCCACTCTTTCTGCTGCCAGATGATTGCGCTGTACCAGAGAGTCATTTTGGGCACCACCTCAAAATGTGGTACACCTCAAAATAATAAAATCATAATCCTTGCAATCCAATAAAGTCCCTGCACCTATGGTGCTCGTGCCCTAACTAACCAGACACACAGAGGAATGAATAACTGATGATTTATGTGAATGCTATTTAAAAATCAGGGTCAAGAGATATTCAGCATCTAATATTCGTCATAATTTTGAGATCGCCAGGACATTTCTTTTTCCTCGTGTTTTTTCAGCTGATGAAGGACTTCTGTTGAAACTCCGTGTACCTCCTCCACATACATTACTTCATCTCACTGTAGATTTTCTGAGTCGTCACCTGACCTCCAGTTCCACTCACCCGCATGTAAAATTCACGGCCCTCGTTGCCAGATTTGATCTGGAAGATGTAGAAAGCCCCAGGGTAGCGCGTGGTGGCCTGCATCTGAAAAATATCAGCAGGGACACTACGTCCAGAGGACAGGTCCATGTGGCGGTACAGAATAGTGAAGGGCCTGTCTCGACAGGCGGGGTTCTCCGCCGAACACATGCACTGACTGAGACAGACAGACAGACAGACATGGGGCAATTATTTTATTTTACCAGGACCAATGTGATGATTATGAAATGGATTGAAATGCTGTGTGACTCACTTGTCACTGAGCTCGATGTACGGCAGTTCACACATGAGGGGGTCCAGGCATGTGTACCCTCCCTGGAAATTGAAACACACTTGTGCTGTTGTACACGTGTTGTTACCAGACTCACATTCATTGAGGTCTTTGAAATCAAACACACAACAGTTAGTTAGGGAGCAGCGAGGTCAACACTGATCATAATTCATCATCATTATCATCATCAGAAATTATATATCAGAGAATATAATAAACAGATAGAAAAATTATTTGTAAACTCATAACTATTCACCTCCCAATCCACTAAACTAATCTGCTCATCACCAAGTGAAGCATGGTGGCAGTAGCATCAGGTTGAACGTTACCCTTGGCCTCTTGGTTGCTTCCCTGTCTTTAACTGGTCACAGAATTTTGGTGGACTGTGGTGGTCAATCTGTTATTTCCATTTTTAATCATGGATTTATTGTCGCTCCATGGATGTTCAAAGTTATTTTCAAAACAAACAGTGATTGATATTTTTCCAGAACTTTGTCCTGGACTTGTTTTAATTGTTTCTTGGTCTTCGTGAGGTTTGTACCGGTATGTTCTCTAACACAATCTGAGTTGGTGTATTTATATTGAGATCACTTTTATAACAGGTCAACTCCATTTAATTGATGATATATGACTTTTGATGGCAACCAGAACTCATTTTTGGAGTTTCACAGCAATGAGGGGTAGGGGTAAATACTTTTAGGCAATTTCAATTTATAAAAACATTTTGTAGAGTTTGTTGATTTTGCTGCCCTGCAACAATATGATGGGCTATTTTGTAGAGGCTCATGATAAAATCCCAATGAAGTCCATTTCATTTCGAGGTTATAAGACGACAAAATGTGGACAAGTTCAACAGGGTGAATGCAGTGCTTGCGCAATGATGACAAATATTGACAGAATTTGGTCCAAATAAAGTGCTATACCATACTTTCATGTTATTTTAGCAATTTCTGATCTACATGTACCAATTTTGTCAGCTCCATAAATAAATATTTAGCATTCATCAAAGAATATCTATAACTGATCCAACAAATTTCATCATACAGCTCTAAAAATGTAGACATTACCTTCGCAGCTCCGGCCATCCTCGAAGACGTAGTAACCAGGCGGACACGTGCACGCAAATGAGCCCGGAGTGTTTATACATGTGTGCTGACACAGGAAGTCTGAGAAACTGCATTCATCCACATCTGACAAACAGAGGAGAAAACATGAGAAACACACACACACTAAACACACTAAACACACACACACACACACTAAACACATTTGAGAATTTTTTCCCCTCTCAATGTCTGTCTTCTCTCACTCTCTCTATAACTCTAAGCCATCTGTCAGTGCTCCTGCTCTTCCCCTTTGAATATTTTCCTCTATCTCTCATTATTTTTCATTCCATTTATCTCGCCTCCTCTTGTTATTTATCACTTCTCCTCTTTTCCTTTCGCTTCCTTTGCCCTGCTTTTCACCGCTTCCTCCTCTGTTCACCGATGCAGGTAGTTCCGTCGGAGGCGAGCTCGAAGCCTTCATCACAGCTGCACATGAATGAGCCGTACGAGTTCAGACATCCATGAGTGCAGGGGTTAGTCCCACACTCGTCTATATCTGCAGACACAGACAACGTTCATTTTAGTTCCAATCCAAATATTATTTCAGACCAACATCATCAAGTTTATAGCCAGATGTTCAAATTGACATTTGGGCATTTAAGTTAAGGTAAGACCGAGGGCTACTGATTGAAATGTTATAGTTACTGAGGTGAGTTATTGAGGTAAAAGTTAAGGCTACTGAAGTAAACATTAAGTTCACTGAGGTAAAGGATAAACTTACCGGGATAAAAGTTTAAGCTTACTGGGGTAAATGTTTACATTACTAAGGTAAAGGTTAAATGTACTGAAGTAAAAGTTTAGCTTACTGAGGTAAAAGTTTGAGTTCCTGAGGTAAAAGTTAAGATTACTGAGGTAAAGGTTAGGGTTAGTGAGGCAAAGGTTAATGTCACTGAGGCACATGTTATGTTTACTAAGACAAATAATACTAAGATAAAAGGTGAGGGTTTCTGAGGTAAATGTTAAATTTACTGAGGCAAAGGTTAAGCTTACCAGGGTAAAAGGTTTACATTACTCAGGTAAAGGTTAAATGTAGTGAAGTAAAGGTTGAAGTCACTGAGGTAAAAATTCGGGGTTCCTGAGGTAAAAGTTGAGCTTACTGAGGCAAAGATTCAGGTTATAGAGGTAAAGGTTACGGTTACAGAGGCCAGGTTTAGGGTTACTGAAGCAAAGGTTAAATTACTGAAGAAAAGGTTAGGCTTACAGAGGCAAAGGTTAAGTAAAAAATATTGAGGTAAAGGTGAGGGTTACTGAGGTAAAGTTTAATGTTACTGAGGCAAAGGTTAGGGTTGCTTAGGTAAAAGTTAAGGTAACTAAGGTAAAAGTGTAGATTTCTGAGGTAAAAGTTGAGGTTTGTAAGGTTAATTTTGAGGTTACAGAGGATGAGGTTAGAGTTAGGTGTATGGAGTTTAAGGTTCTTGGGGTTTAGGTTAGGGTTAAAATGTAGCATAACATTATTTAGCTACAGAAATACACAAGGCAACGGAAATACCCCATAAAAATAGTGATACAAGACTGTGTGTGTGTGGGCGGGGTGGGGTGGGGGGTTCATTGTGTGAGAAAAGAGTGCGCACGCCTGTACCTTCACAGGTTCTACTGTCAGTATTCAGGTTGAATCCTGGGCTGCAAGAGCAGGAATAAGAGCCCGGTAGGTTTGCACAGAGTTGCTGGCAGTATCCGTAGCGGCATTCATCAATATCTGATGAAAAGAGACACACGAAATACAGATGTGATGTGACATGTTGTAAAAGCAGATCTAGAGTTAATATAAAATCTGAAACATTTATGGGTTGTTTGGAAATCTTGAACTTTTTTTCGGAAATGCCATTTTCTTTGTTTAGCTTTTGCTTTTTTGTTTTTTAGCAAATCTTTATTTGTTTAGTGATGTGCCTACATGGTGTAAATATTCACCAGATGAAGAATGAGACTTCAAACAAACAGAAATCTGGGCACTAATCCATCGAGCAAGGTCCATTTGCGTGGGTTTTTTTCAGCAGTGCACAAATCCTTCTTAGGAACTGCTGCAGAAATAGAAATACCGCCAGAATGATCTGGCGAAGTTGACTGTCCAGGCTCAGGTACTCACCCTGGCACTGTCCAGCCACCAGCCAGTAACCCTCGGTGCAGGTGCAGGAGTAACCCCCCGCCGTGTTTATACACACCTGTGTGGGATTACATTGATGAGACCGTGCCTCACACTCATCAATGTCTGGAAAAGAAACAAAAAGAAAACAGAGAGAAAGTGAATTATAAAGATTAAACAGCATGGGGTCTGTTTTCATCCAGGCACAAGCATGCTTTAGTGGTATAACACTGGCATATTGGTAATTTGGAAACTTGGCATAGCTATTGTAATGGCTAGAAAAGAAAGCATATGGGAACGCAGGTATGGATTAATACAGTGGTTGTTTGAGGACCTCCAGGTTTCTGTGAAGCATAGCCAGGGTTGACTTTGTTTTTATTTTGTTACAGTGGTAGAAATCACAACCCAGCCTTATCGATATCAGTGTATTTGACTGGTCACTTGAATTGAATGGGTTTAATTTGAACCTCAGTAACTCTATTCATATATAATTGGATGTAATGTGTTCTGTCAGTGGAAAGTTCAGGATTAAAAAGCAGTATGGCATCAATAAATAACCAATATATTATTGTATGCATTTATTATAGCGCTCTTTTCATACATCGAGCATGTTCAAAAGCGCTTAACAATAAAATGTATGTAGAAACACGGAATTAAACAAAAAACAGAATTAAAATCAAATTGTATAAAACATAGCACATAATTAACATTAAAACCTGATTAGATTATATTCAGACACTGTCATATAATGTAAACAAGTGAGTTTTAGTTTAGTTTAATGAATTCGTCACAAAATCATACAACACGATACTAATGAACTAAAATAATAATTTAACACTTGCACATAATAAATTGATAAAGTAAAGAGAAGGGTGTGACAGAGGAAAGGAACAAGACTCTTGTCCCAATTGTGACCTAACCCCTACTTAATAAAAGATAAGATAGACAATCTAAAACTACAGAAAAACTTTAGGAATACATTAACATAAATAAAAGCAATAATGACAATGAATACAAAAAAAAAAAAAAATCATTTGTGGACACATTACCACACTCAGAAAGTGTAAGCGGGCACTGACGTGCAATGGGTTACACATTCTCAGAATTTTACTTAAAATAGAATAAATAAATAAATAAATAAATAAATAAATATGACTAAATTCTAGATTCTATACATAAGTATTAATTAGAGTGATCTTAAATAAACTAGGTAAATTAAATGTTTTAATACTAGATGGTAAATTCCATAATTCAGCAGTTCTGATAAAATACGAATTCCTATAGTAGTCCTGTTTATGTAGATTTATAAAATTGTAATTATTGGAATCACAGCTAGGCATTCTATATTGTGGCTCAAACATATCGAAATAATTCTTGACATCAATAGAAATGAGGCCCTTTCTGGACTCGAAAAAAGTAATAAATTAGATATTTTCCTACGACATTCTAAAGGCAATAAGTTAAATTTAATCAATCTCTCATTATAAGTAATGTTCTGGGGATGGTTTAATATAAACTTCGTTGCTCTCCTCTGAACATTCTCCAAGAGTGCATGGTGCTTGGTCGTATAGGGCAACCACAAACTGCTATTATATTCAAGCTTTGGTCGAACTAGCACATAGTAGAGGAGCTTTCTAATGGTGGAGTCCTGCACGTCCCAGCAAACTCTTTTAAGGAGACCAAGAGTCTTATTAGCTTTTGCAACAGTGTCCTCTATGTGCCTTGACCAGGGCATGTCGTTAGACATTGTAATTCCAAGGTCAGTGACGGATGTCACACATTCAAGTCGTCGACCGTCAAGGGTGTAATTCCAGCTAGTACTTGGAGTTTTCTTCTGGGAAATGTGCAGCACTTTACATTTGGTTGCATTGAAGTCCATTGCCCAGTCCTGACTCCACTTGAGATGACAATCAAAGTCACTTTGAAGAAGATTCTCAGCATCAGGCTGGTCGATTGCACGATACAGTTTAGAGTCATCTGCAAAAAGAGCGATGGTTGAGTTGGAACAGATGTACTCGGGAGCATCACTGACGTACACAAGGAACGTAAGTGGGCCAAGGATTGACCCTTGTGGCATGCCAGATGTCACAGGAAGTCAATCAGAATAGCAGCCATCTATCACAACTCTTTGTTGCCTGTCAGTAAGATAGCTTCGAAACCAAGAAAGCAGTGATCCATTGATGCCACACAGTTCCAATTTTAGCAATAGCAAATCATGAGATACCTTATCAAAAGCTTTGGATAAGTCGAGGAAAATAGCATCGACCTCTTTACCGCCAGCAACAGAGTTCACTGTGTCATGATAGACCTCTAGGAGTTGTGGTAGATCTTCCTTTAAGGAAGCCATGTTGAAGTTGGTACAACTGGGCTGCAAGATGTTGATAGCAACGGTTAAAGACACACCACTTAAGTACCTTGGAGACTATACTAAACAGGGAGATTGGCCTGTAGTTCAAAGACATGCAGTTAGGTTAACATGAGACGGCCTTGGGCTGAAGTACCCAAAAGTGGCGGCATGCACATACGCAGTGGCTTACTAAATTTCATTGGACATTTGTGCAGTGACAATGAAGGCATTCTTTTCTATTCTATTCGGGTGGCAAAATTGAATCGTCCTTCTTGTAGACAGGAGTAATATTGGCAAGTTTCCAATTTGCAGGCATGACTCCAAATGAAAGACAGAGATGAAACAATCTACACAGCAAAGGGGCAACTTCATCTGCAATGTTTGTAAGAAGTCTACTTGGCATCCCATCAGGGCCACACGCTTTATTGGGGTCCAAGTTGCGTAGTACTTCAGCCACTGTCAACTGGATACCGGAGATGCCATCAGAATTTCCACAGGTTGAAGGTATGGTAGGTGGATGCGGATTAGGCAGGCTAAATACAGAGTGAAAGAATCGATTCAAAATGTTCGCCTTCTCCACACTGTCCTTAACAAATACTTGGCCGTCCAAGTATTAAGAAAAGCGGGTTCTTGATTGACCTTAGTGGACGTTTTTACAAACGACCAGAAGTGCTTCGGATTCTCAAACACGGAATCTCTAAGCTTGTTGGTGCAATCTTTCTTTTTCCTTGAGATCATTTGTTTTATGTCTGAGAAGTTTGAATTTCTCAATGTCACTAGAGGATTTTGTCATTAGTGCCTTCTTCCTTTGACTGTTTTTCTTAAGTGTTCGAAGTTCTTTGTCAATCCACAGATGGTCAGTTACATCACGCCTTGTACATTTTGGAATGTGTTCATTTACAGCAGAGGTAAACAAGTCACTCCAAATGCTAAGCGATTCATTAACATAATTGGGAACAAAGGCCAAGTCCCAGGGGATGTGTAAGAGTAGTTCTTTAAGGCCTGACCAATTGGCTTTCTTGAAGTTGTAAACAGAACGCTTGACTTGACGCTTTCTTGTAATGTTCAAATCAAGTTCAAAACTTAAAATTTTATGATCTGTGCTTAAGATATCTTTGAAACCTTCAAGTTTCTTCACCTTGTCTGGGATGTTGGTGATAATTAAATCGAGTGTGTTGTTGATCCTGGTTGGAAAGTATACCAACTGCCACAGAAAGTTGTCTTTTACTGTCTTTGTAAAGTAATTATGAATTGCATCGCTTGTAGTTGCTGTCCCGGTTGTCCAGTCGATATGGGGAAGGTTGAAATCTCCTCATATAATTAGCTGGTCAAACTTGGCTTTAGAAGCAAGCAGCATTGAATTCTTGAACTCCTTTGATATAAGCCAAATCTGAATTTGGAGGTCTGTAAAATACTATAGTTAAGAGTTTCCTTTTTGACTCAGGGCGCAAGTGACAGGCCAAAATTTCGGCATTGCTTTCGAGATCTTTCCGTCAGATACTTGCAATGGTGTTTCTGACTGCAAGCATAATTCCTACACCAATTCTGTTAGCTCTATCATGCCTATGTATAGTAAAATCATCTCCAGGGAGGAGTTCACAATCTAAGATTTCAGGTCTTAGCCATGTCTCAGTTAGACTTATTAGATCAGCTTCAGTAGTGAGCGTTTGAAATTCCTTGATCTTACCGATTAAGCTCCTGACGTTGAGGTACAAACATCTTACTGAACGACTCCTCCCAGGATTTAAGGAGGGTCCAGGATTAGGGTGAATACCAACTAGAGACATTTTCTCCAAGGAGAAACTTGCTGAGGTGTGAATGTGAGTGTGAATAGTCTGTGTCTATGTGTCAGCCCTGTGATGACCTGGCGACTTGTCCAGGGCGTACCCCACCTTTCGCCCGTAGTCAGCTAGGATAGGCTCCAGCTCGCCTGCGAGAGATAATGGATGGATAAACTACAAGTAGCATTTGTGAGCCGCATGAGTTTAAGAATAATTATGAAGCGATGTTATTTCTCTCATAGATGTAACAAGCCTAGAATTGCATGAATAATATGAATACGAACTAATAAACATTATAACAACATGCATAATCCTTTATGAATGCATTATAACATTCTGAAAGTGTTCATGGTTCATTATCTCTCTGGGCTTCATGTTCTCACAACATCTCAGACCAAATGTAAACCAAGAGCCAAGTTCAGTTCTGAGAATGTTTGATTACGTTGGTGCTGTAATTATATTGTCGTATTCTCGAGTTCATTTTAAGATCGTAAGATTACGAATGTCTCCACAAGTTTCCTTCATGTCAGAGCCAACAGAATCAACTCTAAAACAAGCATGAAATCCTGCATGGAAAACGAAAAAACCGTAGTGAACACGTGTGGAAATCGGTGAGTTGGCCAAAGCTCTCAGTAGGCTAGATGTCGTTGGGGTACTTGACAGTAAAGTGTCCAGCCTACAGGGCTGGAACGTCTGTGCTGTGCTGGACAAACAACATGGTGTGCTGCTGTAAACACTGCGTCCTGGATGTGCTGACACAACCAGTTAACACCCAGAGGCTTCAGCCCATCTTATAATCTTTCTGAATAAATAGCCAGTGGGCAGCATTTGATCATCGAGAACAGTTCTTGATCTGTAATCAGGAAACATCTTGCCAGGGGAGTGTTTGCCTTGGCCGTAGGCACGGTGTCTATTAAGCGAGGCCATCCCTGCACTTCAAAGCATCTTGGGCTTTGTAGTCTCTTTATTCCTGGATCTCGAGATGTTTATCTTCCCTCGGAAATCTGGAAAGCATATAGCCGAGAGGCAATGATGTAGCCTTCTCTTTGCCCTATGCTTTCAGCACATGGTCAATATCCAAAAGTTCAAACCATGCTGAGAAGCTCTACTCCTCTGTCCAGGGATAAAGAAAAATAACAAAATAAAAAAAAGAAACATTTCTCATTTTTTTTTTTCACAGGAGAAAAGGAAAAACCTCTTCATCTTTTTCTGGGATCCAACTAGCTTTCCAGATGTGCGAAGGGCCAAAGGTCAGGGATAAAAGTACCAGGATGTGGCATGGCTCTAACTAGTATCCAGGTTTGCAGCGTGTACTTTCTTGTCTGAGCTGCACCCAGCAAGACGCCTCATTTCGCTCGGGTGAGTTACGACACCGAGACTTCATACTCGCTGCCTCTGCTGTGTTTACTGACAGCGTCCAGGCGAAATGTCAAGCATGGTAAAAGCTGAAAAAAAAAAGAGAAGCACTCCAGTAGTTCTGGGGGTTCTGGGCTCCAACGGTGACCTTTATGATCCTAAACTCCTAGTGCATTCAAGGAAAAGTTGTAACTTGGAATTTCTGACCTCAATTGGGAAAAACAAACAAGACGCTTCTTCAACTCGGGAGGGTTTACTCAACCCTGAGTTCAGCAACTGACATCAAATCAACATGGCTGCTCCCAGCCTTAACAGTAAACACAGTAGCACTATATCAACAGATTGACCAACATACACATATATATTATTCTCTTAAATCTATAACACTGACTATACAGTTGTTTATCAGGAGCAAAATATACATCGTTCATTGGCCCATCCTGTAACTGCAGGTACATTTCAAGTGTTGACTCTGTTAGTCATCGTCAGCTCTGTTTTCGTTCAACTGGGCAATCCGTTAACAGACTCGATGATAACAGAGTTGAAGTCTCCCACCATTTTGTGTCTTCACTCCACATGCTGACCTCAAACTAGCTACCACGTGGCGTGTATAAAAACAGAATTTTATGGATTTTAATCGTATTATCGTTTAAAAAAAACAAGTGAGAGATTCACTCTGATATCACAATAACAGATGCGATGAATAATTAATCTACTGATGGTGTATCCCAGGCTTGTAGTACTCGAGTCCAGGACTCGTGCCCTAATTTTAAGGACTTGTGACTTGACTCAGACTTCGACTCGGACTTGTGCATTAACCGCATTCGGACTCGTAAATTGGAAATGAGGACTTGGATTTTTTTCTTCACTTTTTGTAACATGCCCTAATAACTTGGCATAATATATTTATATTTGGGCGGCACGGTGGTGTAGTGGTTAGCGCTGTCGCCTCACAGCAAGAAGGTCTAGGTTTGAGCCCTGTGGCTGGCGAGGGCCTTTCTGTGTGGAGTTTGCATGTTCTCCCCATGTCTGCATGGGTGTGCTCCGGTTTCCCCCACAGTCCAAAGACATGCAGGTTAGGTTAACTGGTGACTCTAAATTGACCGTAGGT
>JAODLJ010000026.1:3143628-3156326 GCA_027576115.1 Cathorops melanopus
TCTGTAGCTGCTTATCCTGTACAGGGTCGCAGGCAAGCTGGAGCCTATCCCAGCTGACTATGGGCGAGAGGCGGGGTTCACTCTGGACAAGCCGCCAGGTCATCGCAAGGCTGACACATAGAGACAGATAACGATCAATTTAGAGACACCAAATTTTTAAGCGTCATGCTGTGACGGGTCAGGTTGTGTATTAAAAACCCTGACTGCTTCTTGTTGCAAGTTTCCAGCAGCGTCACTGTCAAGTTTGACGTGATGACACGTGAGTTTAGAAAAATTCCTGAAGTGACCTTTTGAAATGCTTTGATTTGTTTGGCATTTTTTGAAGCGATCACTTCAAGAGGTTTCCTGGCACTGCTCTTTGGTCTTTGTATTGAGATATAGTTCAAATGTAACTTAAAATTTGGGGGAAAATATTTCCTACTTAAAATAAAACAATAATAATGCAATGCTCTTATCCGTCACCGCTGGCAAACTAATTAAGATGATGCCAAGGTTTGGTTGAATGCTTGAATCTGAAGGCGTGTTATTTTCGTGTAATGACACAGCTCGGCACAGTAGTTCCAGTGGTAACATGAACGATGGGTTAATATTAATGTGCTTGTTCTTGTATGTTATTGTTTCTATAGTAACAGTTCACACACAGGGACTTACAAGGCAAGTAATCTAAGACTGATCAATAAAATGAATAATCATTGATGGTGATTTTTTTTTTTTTAAAGGAGATATTTATGGAAGGGAGGGGCCAGTGTCAGCACCTTGTCACAGAGTTTCTCAGCACAGGAAAGTCTTCAGGACAGAGGAATTTATGCTTTATGTTTCTCTGTAAAATGACAGATTGCGTTTTAGATAGTGAGAGAGAGCCTAACTGGTGAGGGAATGATTGTTTATCACAGCTGTAATGCCAGGTGTACACATACCTTTCATTTACCCTGTAGTAAAATGTGTGTGTGCTTCAGACATGACGTCCTTGGAGTGTGAGAAGGAGGTGGAGAGCAGGACGAAGTTGCTGCGGCTACTTGATGCCGTGACGGACGCGCTGGTGTGGGCCATTTCACGAACGGGTTTATCAATGCAACAGCAGTCCGCTCGCCTCGCTCACCTACTCATGCTGCTCTCGCATATCCGACATCTTAGGTACTGCAAACCTCTGGTTCCACCAGTTTGAAAGCTGAACCATCACCTAAACAGAGATATTTTACAAGTTAAATCTTTTTGTCAAATTGTCCGTGCATGTTACCCATAATCCATCTCTCTTTTCTCCTCTATGGTCTGCAGTAACAAAGGCATGGAGCACCTTTCCAGTATGAAGCGGAAAAATGTTGTCCTGCTTTATGACCTGCTGCTGGAGATGCTCGATGCCAATACGACTCACAGCAGGCGCGTGTCCGATAGCGCATGCTGTAACATGGCCACCCAAAAGACCGTGGTGGACGCTGACCCTGGGGTCACGACCCCGGTGACTTCGCCCAACACACTTGTGTCCCCTCAGCTCCACAGTCCTGTCGCTCATCAACTCGCGCAGGTGAACGAGTCACAGTGCAGCCAGGAGTGAGTGCTATCCCAGTCTGTCTGTCTCACGCGCACGGATACAGACGTCCCTCTGGCTACCTAATTCTTTCCCGGTCAATGTTTAAGTAATTGATGTAAAGTTTGTTTGATCCAGCACTAGCTCGATTAGGTGACCCAGAATGCATTGCAGCTTATTTCACAATGTGATGAAAGTTCTTTACATTTACTGTATTTTCCAGATAAGATTTTTTTTGGGGCAATTGAATAATTAACATCCCCAGTGTTTACAGTTGGACTGCTACTCTAGCATGTACGCTAGCTTGCCCATTTGTTAGCCTTACAGCGCTAATCTGACAATCAACACGTACCGTAACATTGTTAGTGGAAATTAACATTAGTGAAAGAGCAATAACGCGCACAAAAAAAAAAACCCCATAGGTTTCAGCAGTGATGTTTGTAAAATATACTGGTGACTTATCACCTGATAAGGTTGACCAATTTTAGTAATACTGAAGACTTTCATTGAATATGCCCATTTTGAGAAATTAAACTCAAAGTATAGGCATGTGTAAGGACATTTTTGTATGGAAATATTTTTATGTTCCTGTTCATTGTTAAAACATTATGGGAAGGAGAACAGGTAAATATTTAAAGAAAAAAAATCAGCCAAATAATCCAGTAATATACAAATATAGCGAACAATTTAAATGAGTACTCTAACAGTGTTGATGAAGTAGATTTAAAATAAGAGTTTAATTTTGTGGCGAGTGTTATGTAGTCTTATTTGGCACATGACATGAATGCTTTTGTCCTTGCATGAATAGTGAGGAAATAAGACACCAGAGTAATTAATGAGAACCCCATGATTGTCTTAAAGCTCAGGAAACAATACAGTGATGAACTTCCTCGAACACAAACTGGACAAAAGCTAAACTCAACTATACTGCAGCAGTCATGCATCGTTTTAGAGTGAAGTATTTGTGTGCGTCTGGTAGTCCAGAAAATACAGTATAATTCTCCAGTCCAAATAACTACCCCCCATGTGTTTTTCATTTGTACTACTCATCCCTCCTTCTTCTGTTCTGTGGTGCTATGTACATCTCAACTGAGAGGACTTTTTAAAAAAGGGCACTAATACGAGCAGACTGTTCCTTTCTTGTTTGAGAGGATCAGGAGTGTGTGACGTGAACCACCGCATGGATCTGCCCAAGCGCCTTCACTTTTGAAACCCTGGACTTTATACAGACATTACGACTGAGGTAACGCACGAGTTTTCCAGGCATCATGGTTTCACTCAATAGATCACAACAAAGTCTGAATTCAAAAAAGGGATTTTTGTAAAATTTTCAAGCCAAGGTACGTAAATCTCAACACCAAATCAGTAATGTACAATTACCTGATTATATCGCAGAATTCGTTGATGTAACAACTCCCTGCAAAAAAACCATGAACGCAGTGAACACATGTATAGTTTTCACAGCTTTGCTGTTTCTTAAATGTTGTTTTGTTTTTTTTTCTCTAAACTTGCACAGGAACGTGCAAAAATGTTTAAGGCCTGGATACTTGATTCTGCTTCAGCAACATCGCTACATTTACACTCAGCCTAAAGCTGACTGATGACTCAATTAGGAAAAAAATTGAATCAAATGAACCAATTAGAATTATACTTTGTCACGTTTTGACCAATATGGCAGCTACAAAAAAAAAAAAAAAAATGTATGAGTTCTCCATGATATAGAAACACAAGTGTTTAATGTAGTACTAGCTATGAGATGATGTCGCTGAGGGTGTTTAAATAACATTAATTCTGCACAGTACAATAAATGTACTTGTTAGAGTTAATCTGGGTGAGAGAGCTTGAAATGAAAACTAGTCAAATCTGGAACATGGCACTTTTGTGATGTAAACATACCCTCTTTAGGGTTAAATTGTGTTTTATGCAATGCATATAATGTTATTTCCCTAGAAACTGCAATTTGCACAAGTGAGTTTTAAAGATGTAACTTCTGAGCCACTTCAAAGAAAATTATATTTAAACAAATCATGGTTTACATTTTGCACTATTGAACTGCAGGAGAAGGCAAAATCTGTGTATTCAGGTCTTAAATGGTGAAGTGTTTTATATTCGTGCATTCTGTTGATTAAAACAAGTGTAAATCGTAACTAATTCAACAAAATCTGGGCAAATAACTTTATTTGTCAAGAGATACAAATTGACTTGTAAACTATACATAACCATAAATAGTTAAAACTGTACACACTTTTTATTATGGCTTTCTGTTGATGGGGGGAGGGAATAAATAAAGTATAATTATTGTACTGCAGTGCAATTCAAATAACTAGTGATACTTTGTGGTAAGTCAGTAGTGTTTAAAATTATTTTTATGCACACAAATACTGTGAAAACCCTCATTAAACTTAAATTAGAAGGGAAAGTTAGTCTCCACACAATATATGTCTTGGCTTTGAGCAACAAAAATGTACAATAAGAGCATAGCAGTTGGAGCTCAGCACTAGTGACTGCAAGGTTGTTTTTAAATCCCACAGGGCCTGATCTGCAATTTGACAGTAATGGTGTACGGGTCAAATATCATTATGACTCATGTTGGAGGAGGGCCATTGGTGTAGCGCAGCATGGGGTAAAAGGAACGAGCAAAGTTGTTGGAAAGGGCACAGCTGTAATCGTCCTCGGACGCTGGCACCAGGCATGCCAGCACCAACAGCAGCAGGAAGAACAAGTGCAGGGGAAATGCAGCTCGCAGAACACGGTAGAGGAAAGGCCTGCCTCCAGAAACTTCCCTGTAAGGCAGGAAAGTGTGAGGTGATTGATTAGAAAATCTACCTGTGCCGAACCAAACAACAGATGATGTGTTCTAGTGGTTTACTCATCACACACTTTGCATTTGCAGAAGGTCTCCTCTGAACACCTCTCGAGTCCTACAAGTAAAAGGTAAGGGAGTAAAAGTTAGTGTTTCTAACCCCCCCCAAAAAAAGAAAGAAGCTCATATGTTTCAATGTGGCCTGTTACCTTGTTCATGAGTGCTGGGTCTCTTGTGCACTCTCCATCCATTAATGAACCTCTGCTCTTCTGCAACACAGGTTGAAAATTCAGCAGCTGAATTAGTGGGTAATTGTCTTTTCATCCCAAATAGAAACATCTTTGTATTACTTCTATCCTGTGGGTGGGGACAGGCAAACATGCTCCACCTACACAATAGAAGTAATAGTTGGGGGAGGAGCCATGTATAGTAGTACGAGGACTGGGTATTACTACAGACAGCAACGTATGCCTCACTCTGTTTTGTACTTACCAGTCTGACCTTCAGTATGTTGAGGTCGTGGCTGATCTGTCTGAGGAGGAGGCAGAGCTTGTTGTTAATAACGTGCACCTTCTCCTTGGCCTCCATGCTCTCTTCACCCTGCTCCACATGCAGAATCTGGGAAGAGATCTGCTGCAGTGACTGCACCACTTGTTCCTGGTCCAGGAGCTCAAGTTGCACAGCCTGTACACATAGATGCTTACTGTCACTTCTGCACATCATCTAACAGCACAGCTCCTTTAAAAGAAAGTGTGTGGACCTTGAGTGTATCTCTGTGCTCCTGCAATACATCAGCATCCACATTGAGGTCATGAATGTTCACCATGTAGCGCTGACTCTCAGCTTGAGCCAGCCACAGCAGGAGAGTGTGCAGGGTCTCATGGAACTCCTGCCGGTAAAGGATCAGAGGTCAGCTAAAAAAAAAGCTGACCAGGTCAAACCTGAATTCATTGGTCCAAAATGTTCGTTTCCCCACCTGACACTGCAAAAGCTCAAGGTGCAGTTGATTCTCCCAGGCCTGGAGAGCAGAACAAGCCTGTGTCCATTTCTGATTGGCTGCCTTCAGATCTTGCACTTCTGCATCATCTCCTTGCAGGAGGCACTGCCCAGTCAGGTTCACATCAATCATCAGAGCCTTGTAGCTTCCAAAAGTCTTCTGGATCTCCTTCAAGGCACAAAAAAAACTGTAATCATGCTCTTCTCGACATGTGGGTTAACAATATAAAAACAGTGATTGTACCTTCAGTTTGTGGATGCTGCTCTCCATGTCTTGAATGCTTGGACGCTCCCTCCCTTGTTGAAGCCTGTCCAATTCAGGAAGCACACAGTCCAGCCAGGCAATGACCTCTCGAAGGTCAGAGGTCAACTTGTGGTGATCTTGCCGAGCACCAAGGTCCTCACCTTGAGCCTGGAGAAGCTCCCATCTCTCAATCACTCCTAACAAAGAGGAAATTTTCTATTGTCACAGCTCTGCCTTGACCATCAAAATGATCACAAGAAAGAAAGAGACCCACACACCTGTTTGTTTGTCTGTAGATGACAGTATAGTCAAGCCCTGACCCTTGAGCAGCTGGTCATTGTTCAGGATGTGTTGGACTCGTTTCACGTTGTCAATGCTTTTGGAGCACTTGGACATTAACTTCGCCTGTGAATGCAAAAGACATGTCGTAAACTTACTATAGAATACCCCTGCAACACCATAGTCCAGAAAGGACACGTTAAGAAACGCTCACATCTGTTGTGTATTTTACGGATAAGAATCTATAAATCAACTGACATGGCTGAGAATATCTGTAACATTACTTATATGCACTCATGATTTTAACTACTTGAACAGTATGGCTGCAGACAAAAATGAGTGAAATATCCGGTAGCCGACTTCTCTCATGACAGTGGAACAGATGTTGAGGAGTTGTTGCACTTACATGGACTCCTATAAACAAAACATGACCAACTGGCCCAGTTATGCACCTGTATCTCTTTTGCTGTATTACAAATAAACCGAGAGACCCTGCAGTTTGTGTGTGGAGTATTATGTCATGAAAAAGATGTTAACGCGTGTGTATACATACATATCCCTCAGGATGGTAAGAAGCACTGATGTGTGTCGGGGTGGAGGTCAGGCTGTGGATGATGCATTTCCTGTCTTGCCAGCTGGGCTCTGTCACTGAGAGAGACACAAAAAATCCAATACATCACCTGAGAAAAGTAACGTACAGTAAGATGTAAAGACACGACACAGCGGAAGATGTTGAGTGTAACTGATCAGCCAAGAGGATTCTCAGTCCTGCACCAAGCTAATGCAGTTCACTAGGAATTCAAAAAAGACTTGGATCCATGCTTTACTTTGACAGTGTGTTAATGTCATCTGACAGTTTCAGTGCAGCATAAACTACTTCGTCACCTTGGCAGATCAACTTAAAGAATCTATTATGAGACTCAAACATGCACGGGGGGGATTAAACTCATTCATGCTCAACACTCAGAAGTGTGTGCAGCAACCTGGAGCCTACCAAGTGCAGCATTCAGAGCTCGAGCTGTAACTTTAATAAAAGACTCGGAGCTCTCAGTGACCTCTACATCTGTAACAGAGGAGCAGCACATATACAGTCCAGTCACAAAGCCCTTTACACCACTCGTGTTTTTTTTTGGGGAGGGGGTTGTGTCAGAAGTTAAAAGCTGGACACAGCCAGATGTACGAGCAGCTGCTGACCATACCTGACAGCGCGCTGTAGTACGTGGCCTCGTCTTCGTCCTCGGGTGATGACGAGCCGCCCACATCCACCGTGTGGTCCCACTCAAGTGGTATGGAGTCCACGCTGACTGGCGTCTCTCTGCCCGATGGCTCAAGTGAAGGAGGGAGGAGAAGACACGCCGAGGGCTGGACAGACATTGGTGTCAATGCATCCTCCATGTCTGCGTGTCTCTCCCACACACTGGTCAGCTCTAACGACTCCTCGATATCCGGGTCTCTGTCTGAGAAATCACGCTCGTCGTCTGTGACCTGACAGAAATACTGAAGGTTAAAACACAGAAAAGTTCTTCGCTGTATAATAATCCCTACTGTACGCGTGCGAGACGGACCGGTCGCTTGTTGACAAGGCGATGGTGGAAGCGTGCAACTCGGCTGAACACTTCCTGGCAATAACAGTGCAGCTCCTCCAGCTCATCCTCGATCAACACGGCGTCCAGCGGGCAGCTCTTCTGGATCAGTTTCTCTCCAAACACAATCAGAGAATCAATCTTATTCGTGTTCAGCGTGATCTCCTGCTGGAACGCCTTCATGTACACAACAAATTACACAGTCTAAGAGTGATAAGTCTTTTTTTCCTGCGTAAGGGTCTTAAAACTGTTGTTCTAAAAATAATTAGTAGAGATATCGGTGTTAGACCCGATGCGATATTTAGTGAAGAAGATAAAGTTTGAGTGTGAAACTCGCACTGACTTTGAGTTGTCTCATCTTTTCATGGACGTCACTTTCGGAGAAGTGCTCGACGTTAGTGAGCTGCAAGTCCATCTCAGTGAGCCACACCAGCACAGCATCCCTCGTTCCCTCAAACTCCTCCCTTTGAGATGTAAAGTACTGCAGAGTGCAGAATAGAGATCTGTCAGAAACTTGATTTGTTTAAAGACTCCAGTGTTCCAACCATAAAATGTTTAATGCTACTTCACAGACATCTGGCGATGCACAAATGCCAACGTTATTGTTTGTCATAACAGAGAGATGTGTGTGAAATTTGTACTCGGAGTCTGCGGATGATGGCGCTGACTCTCCTTTGCAGCTCATCCCAGCGCTGGTTCCCTTCATTCACCATAGTCTTCAGCTTGCACGCCGCATCTGTGCGGTTCTCGCGGGCCAGGCGGCGGTACTGTTTATTCACCAGTTCCAGCTGCGTCAGCCGCTCGTGGACCTGCCGCTGGAATGCCTGTGTGCGTGAGAGACAAGAATTGTGATTCACTGCAGTACGAATTAGTCAAATCATTTCAGGGAAATACATTTTTTTGACTCTATAAACTTATGAAGACTCCAAAGCTCACCTCGAACTTTTTGAGCTCCTCCTTGGCGCACGTGTACAGGATGTCCGTGCTGGCCGGGTTCGCCGCCGTGCGCTCTGCCGTGCTTAGCCAGTCCTCAAAACGCGCGTAATCTTCCAGAAACTTGCACCAGAGCCGCCATGTCTCCTCAATCCTGCAGGGGGCGACAAATACACACAGCATGGAGGTCATCAACCTGAGGTAAAATAACTGATGGAAGAAAAGATGTTTCTGACCTGTGTGTACGAAAAACACTTCCTCACCTCATCCTCCTCTCCATGGACAAGGCGCAGATGTTTCTCCAGCGGCGGTCCAGACTGTGTGTGGTCTGCTGGATGGAGTCGTTCTCAACGTCGCTACTGCAGGCGTCAGCGTCATGCAGTAACATGTCACACAGCGTGAGCACAGACGCCACACCCTCCGTGTGCTGCTCGATGTCCTTCTGCAGCTCCTGGACGATCAGAAATAAGCGATGGTCTCGCATGATATTTATCCCGCTGTACTCCATGTGTGACTTTTTAAAAAAAATTTTAATCAGTGTGTACCTGCTGTTCAGCGAGTTTGCACTGGATTTCATCCCCGTGGCACACGCCAAACACAATGGGTTTAGTGAGCTCCCCCTCGATACGTGAGAGCCACGTGCGCAGGTTACTCATGTTCTTATCCAGCTGCTGCACCATCACCAGTGTCTCCTTCAACTTCCTCACCCTGAGACATCATCTTTCAGTTATATTACGATTAAAAATATTTGAAATTCATCATCAAACTCATCAGAAAAATTATTCTCAAATACAGCTCATGCTCTCAAGTTTAAACTGATCAGTTATTTCATTTCCACACATGGATTTTTCTTGAACCTGTCTTTCTGTCTTGAAAGAAAGCAATCCAAGTCTTGCTGTTTAATTAGGAAAAAAGTAATGGCACCCTATGAGTGTCATTGGTGTTTAATGACAAACACATGTCCAAGAAAAATTTACATACAGTAAGACATAGCACAATAAGCACCTTTTCTCTTCCGATACCGAAGCCCTGACACAAAAATTGTTTACACTGTAAATAATCAGTGAACATTTCAAGTTGTAAAAATAAATTCCTTTTCCAGCTCAGACAGGCAACAACTTTACCCACACAAGATCTCCAGAGCGTCAGGTCTAAAAGATTACGGGCATTACAAAAACAGAAGAATTCACTTCAGTCTGTACCAGCGTCTGTTTTGGGATATCATGCAGCTGCTCCTCAAGCCATGTCCAGACACATGAATCCACTTATTGACGGATTCTCAATCCCTTACTGAGCTGAAGCAGGAGGAAATTAAGCTGCAACAAAAACCTCTCACTGCTCACCTCACGAGTCCATTCAAAGCTCAAAACCCGACAGTATCCAAATACCAGTTGAGACTCAAGTCAGTGACCCACTTTCAGAGCGTCTGCTCGGTGATGTCGATGTTCTATCAACAACAGTCACATGACGAGGAACCAAAGCAAATCGGTGGACATGCTGCAGTGACATTTGCTGCATTCGCTCTGATGCCGTTTCATGGTTTATACAGGAAACAGAATCAAAGAAATTAAATATGATGAGAGCAAATAAAATAGCTCGATATGTATGAATTACATGATGCATCCACAGTGCAGTGCATGCGTGTAAAATGCAGAGCTCTTTCATGGGTTCTCTGAAGCACAGCAGCAGCCTACGTGCGTCTGTTTGCCGATTGCATGCTAGCGCACCATTCGGCATGAGCATTAGCCAGCCTGTTGAGTGTCTGCTGCTCAAAAAGACACAACCCATCCCCCCACCCAAGAGCTCCCTGCTGACTCCGCATGTATAAGTCGTCATAGTGAGCAGGTGGTACATACTCGGACCGATGAGGCGACTTCATGGTGCTCTCTCATGAGCGTTAGCATTTGCTGGATTAAACGGCTGCAGATGGTCTGTCACTTTTTCTACGTCTCCGTGCAGCGTGGTTAAGAATGCTTAAGGAAGCATGATGCATACGTCATCTTTTTTTTTTTTTTTTACAGTATGCACAGATCCCCTCTCACACTTGCAGCTCTGCATGGATTAAGCCACGAAAGAGGCTTAATATGCACACACACACTCAATATTACATTCCCGCACAGCCTGCAAACGTTCAGAGTTTCTAATCTGAAAACCAGAAACCATCAGAATAAATTTATGCAGGTCAACGAAAGAGAAATAATCTTCCACAGCTGTTCCTGAATAAAGCTACATAATGAGTTGCTGTCTGCTAAAGTCATTTATGATGGATAGATAGATGGATAGACAGATAAACCAAGGCCACCGGATGTGTGCACTACGTGTCAGGATGGCGTGTGCCTGAAACACAGAATTCAATTATGTTCCACACTTTGCCTTCATGCTAGATCAACAGCTTGACTTGGAGAGATCTCCTTTCACTTCCTTTATGTGCAGTGGGTTCGAGACAACAAAGTTTAGGAAGCTTATCCGATTTGTATGTATGCACACAGACGCACGCAGTCCCTTATCCTAAAATAGTAAGAGCCCAGGGATCATCTGACTAGTACAATAAAAAATCAGTTTAAGTGTGAATGGGGTAATGAACAATAAATCCAAGGCAAGTGGACAACTGTTTAATGTGAGAGAGAGAGAGAGACAGTGGACAGCAGATGGCTTGAACACAACATCTGCGTCAGTCCAATCATAATGAACAAAGTGCACAGGACACCCTGGTTTCGGCCCACAGTGGCTGCTCCGTCTGGGAGGACAATTTTAAAACAGGACAGTGAATCTGATTGGCTCAGACACACAATGGCGTTAAACAGAGGACTTATGGGACAGCGGGTGGACACAAATGCCTGAGGCAGCTGCCCTGTGTGTGTAGCGCGTGAATGTAATGTCACGGAGATTCGGGGTGACAAAAGAAGCCCACAGGCCTCAGTCAAGTCCCCTAATCCAAACACAAACACACAGCAGTCTGCTAGTCAGATATGTCCTGTCTGTCCACTCAGAGACAAGTGCAGCTGCACCAAAGCTGTGATGCAAAGTGACTTGAGTAAATCAAACTCATTCCACTTAGAAACTTGTGCCCCGTAAGACAGGTTGGGTGGGATTTTTAATTTTTTTTATTTTAATTATTTCAAACACGCATCTCTAAATGACCACCTTTCACACGCTCTACCCTCCTGACATTCGATGACATGACTGCAGAGTATGATGAGAAAGGATGAGCGTTGACCCTCGAAACGAGGGCGGCACTCAGGTCATGTGCCACCTCACCCACTGATCCACAAAGCTACTTTTAGCTTCTCTCTGTGCCAGTAAAGCCTGCAGTAAGTTTCTACAACTAAAACTCCAAAAACGATCAGATTTGCCTGTGCCTCGTTAGGGTTGAGGATCAGCAGGTCACACGTTCAATGCTCCGTCTGGACACAGTCCCTCCAACTGATCGGCTTACATCATGTTGTTTACAGCATTGTTTGTGTCCTGCAACCCTGAGTGTTAGAAAGGCATGATATAAATGGAAGTTAAATTTATTTACAAAGCTTAAAAAACTTCACGGTGTATTTTGCTCCTTAATGTGTAGTGTAGTGTACATTGGTCATACAGTGCGCAATAGGTAACAATACTGTGAACGAGTCAAGTCATCTGTTCTCTGTGGAAATGAGGATTTGTTTCAATAAAGCAGTGACGATGTTGAACTTCATGTCTCCATATAATACTGTATAACTACATAACAGCATAATTACAACTGTATAACAATTTATCAAGGCTTTTTTTGTGTATTCTGTAACCACAAAACATTTAAAAGCACAAAAACGCAACGACCGACTACGTTCTGTGGCATTTTAAAGGATTAATGATGACTTCTGACACATTAATTAAGTTGTCCTGACATTACAAACCCCAGCTCTGGGAGTCCAAGTGTTATAAATAAACAGGATGAAGAAAGAAAGAAAGATGTGTGATGGACCAACGGAGAAGACGAGTGGAAGGGTGAAATCTATTGAGACAGACTTCTACACAGAGCCAAGATACAAAATGGAGCAAAGATTCCTCTTTTGAGGGAACAATTCAGATCGGTTTCTGGATTTTTAAAGTAAAAAGAAAATTGTCATACTGATTTTAGTTGATTGATTTTTTTTTTCCTTTCAAGTTCAGATTTTAATCAAGTTCTGTTACTTTCTATTACACAATTCCAGGACAAATAAATAAAAAACAGGTCCCCTATAGGTCCACTGCTTATAAATAAAATAGTTTTCTAATCCCGTGTCCATACAGTAAATATCGCATATATACATGCTCTCAATTCTACTCGCATCATCTCTTCCAAGCGTCACCAAGCTGTGAGCAGCA
>JAODLJ010000026.1:4140903-4154023 GCA_027576115.1 Cathorops melanopus
CATTTTTATAATGTGATATTAATACAGTTTAATAATGTTTTTTTTAAATTAACTATAATAAGCTCCAAATTTCAGTATGTTTTAATAATAATGGTGATGATGATGATATCCTCAACAGTTTAACTGATTATTTTTTTCAAATATCGGATGAATATTAGGAAATACTGACCTGGAGTCCGATCATGCCGATATCTCCGGGCTCTCCAGGAGGTCCCCGATTTCCTCTGTTTCCCTACTCAACAGTAAGACAGCTGTAAATAATTACTTATGTGAAATGAATTACTCTGAGAAAAATCAGTTCATTCCTGGGCATATTTTGTATCTATTTAAAAGCAGTATTAACATGAAAAAAATCTTATCTAATTTAATCCAATGCTGATTATTGAGAACTTAATTTGAAGACCTTACCAGACGTCCTTGGTGCCCTTTGGGTCCTCTCACTCCTTTGAATCCTTTAGTTCCAGCTTCACCCTTGATTTTAATAATGTTTCAAAGATATTAAAAATGAAATGAAAAATATGCAAAAAAAAAAACAATTGATATAATTGAAAGAAATTACAGGAAAGAGTTATTCAAACAGACCGGGGAACCAGGATAACCAGGAAAACCAATGTTGCCCTGCAAGAGACCAAAATTCATAGCTATGATCAGCTAGTTCTAACCATATACAAGAAAATCTTTTATATGCAGTCCCCTTTGAAAGTTCTGGAACAGCAAGACCAATTTTTTTTTTTTCATTCTACATTGAAGATATTTGGGTTTGATATCAGAAGATGAACGTGAGACCAAAGATCATAATTTCAGCTTTTATTTCCTGTTATTTTACATCTCCATTGTGTTAAACAACTTGGAACGTGGTGCCTTTGGTGGCAGACCACCCAATTTAGGGTCATTGTCTTGCTGCAGGATGAAGTTTCTCCCCCTTTGATTGGATGCATTTCTCTGTGTATTGGCAGACAGAATGTTTCTTTTGACTTATGCTACTACCATCATGAGTTGCATCAATACATATTTATGAGACTGTTCCAGAAACAGCTATACACACCCCAAGCCATGACAGTACCTCCACCGTGCTTGACCCATGAGCTTGTATGTTTTGGATCATGAGGAGATCCTTTCTTTCTCCACATTTTGGCCTTTCCATCACTTTAGTAGAGTTTAATCTTTTTTTGAACTTTTGTGGCTAATCGGTCTTCTTCTTCTTCTTCTTCTTCTTTTTGTGAGTTCCAGGCTCACCTTCTGATCCTTATTGCTGATGAGAGGTTTGTATTTCTGCTCTCAAAATTTTCTTTGAATGCTGGATTGTGATACCTTCACTCTTGTCTTGTAGAGGTGGTTGGCGATGTCTCTGACTGTTGTTTTGGGTTTTTTCTTCACAGTTCTCACAAGGTTTGTCATCAACTCCTGTTGTTTTCCTTGGCCAACCTGTTCCATGTCTGGTTGTTAGTACACCAGTGGTTTCTTTCAGTTTTTCTCTTATTTCAATCTTTTCTCAGATTTGAAAGGGCTTGCTTTTCTCTCATAGACATCTCTCTGGTCTTCATGATGGTTTATCCTTTTTAACAACAAATTCAGTCTTTACAGGTGAAACCCAGGGCTCAAACCAAGAGTAGATATTCAAAGCTGTTAGTTGTTTAAACATTCAATCGAGCAGATCACACCTGGGTAATAAGAAACAAAAGAACTGGTCTTGCCGTTCTAATACTTTCAAAAGGGACCGAATTTAATAAATATATTCTACACAATAAAAAAAATAAATGAAAACATCTTGAAAAATTTTTATGCTATTGCCTGGAGTAGGTGGTGAACTGCTCAAAGTACTATAATGCTCAATTCAATAATAATAATAATAATCCAGACAAATGTTCTACTGAGAAAGTAAGTAGTCCTGGAGGTTCGTAACCATCTAAAGATACGTCTAAAAATCTATAAAAGGTGACTAAAATATTTGTAAAAATGATATTAAATAGATTACTAAAATTATAATTCCATTAAATAAAACAATCTTGAATTTCTTATTTGACATTTTGACATTACTTGGAGTCGATGATGAACTCTCTGATCTACATTAATGTTGTTACTACTACTACTACTACTAATAATAATAATAATGAGGGTTAAAGACAGGAAATGTGACAATACTTTATGTCCTTTATGTCCTGGAGGTCCGTAAGCATCTGCACCAATGTTGCCCTGTTTAAAAGAAAAGTGTTAATCAGTTTTACTCGCCTCTACATACCTGATTTCAGGTGAAATTTGCAATTCTAACATGCAAGTGTCATTTTAATTCATAAAATTAATCATTAAACTTATGAGCACTCACAACCCCTGTATTGCAATTTGAATAACTTATGATCATGATTATCTTGGTAATCATTATGTAACAAGAAGCATTCACTTTTTTAGTCATACTCAATGCCCTGATTTAATAAAGGATTATGTGTGTAAATAGGTGAGAACTTGAACACCCACAAAAAAATGGAAAAAAAAAAAAGCCATACAAGGTTAAGGTTAGTCCTTAACCAGACTTGCGGAGGATGAATATGATAAAAGGGCTGGTACAGTATTAAATTAGCAAAAGCTTCTTTGTGCCAGTTCGGGACAAAATTAAAAAAAAAAAATCTTCATGAATGACAAAATTCACCAAAAATATGCATTAGCAAAATGTTTTTATTCACTTGTGTTATAAATAGAACACGGCATCCTTGTCACAGTGCAGGCACTCATGGATGTATGCGCAGGGGAGAGCTGGGATGCAAACAGGAAGCGCAACCAAATTGGTGAACAAACTCGTAGTCAAAGCCAGGCAAGGGTCAGTCAATTGGCGAACAGAATGTCAGAGAGAGGACAGAGGCAGATAATGGGAAAACATAGCAAAAGTTCAATAATGGGAAAGCAGGTAGATTAGAAAGGTTTGGTATGACCGGAAAGAACGATACTTTGCACTGAAGGAGAGTGAGGAAGAGGCTTAAGTAGTGTTGCTGATAATTGTTAATGAGAGACAGCTGAAGTTAATAAGTTGGGGGCACTTTGTGTTTTGACTCACAACGCCATTACTGAGAGATACCACCCCCCAAGGAGCTTCCTCTAGGTGCAGGTTTGTCAGGATGCTGAATGTGAAATTCTTGAGTTAGCAGGGGGTCAAGGATGTCCTTAGCCATTACCCAGCTCTGTTCCTCTGGTCCATAGCCCTCCCATTCTACCAGGTACTCCACTTGACCTCCTCTTCTTCTGGAGTTGAGAATTCTGTTTACCTGGTAGATAGGTTCTCCCTCAAGACTTAGGAGTTGTTGTTCTGGGATGAGAGTATTTTCTGCCAGAGGACCTTGAATTGCTGGTTTCAGACATGACACATGGAAGATTGGGGAAATGTGGCAGTGAGGTGGAAGCTCCAGTCTGTCCGAAACCTCATTGATGCGACGTAACCTTTTGTGTATGGGCTGATGTAATGTGCCTGGAGTTTCTTGCAAGAATTCGGTTCCCTTAAGTCACGTGTGGAGACCCACACCTTGTCACCAGGCAAAAACTCAGGATTTGTTCCATGGTGCTTGTATATTCTTTATACTTGGCATTTACTGCTTCAATTCTTTGATGAACCTCCTCCCATACTGCTTGGCTCCTAGAAAACCAGTCCTTGATTGACTGTACCTGTGCTGGAGTGTCATCCCATGGGAACAGGGGTGGCAGGTAGCCGAGTATGCACTGGAACGGTGTTAACTGGGTAGCTGAGTGCTTGAGTGAGTTTCATGCATACTCCGCCCACGGGATGAAATGTGACCAGTCCTCCTGATTCCTCATGCAAAAGATTCTCAGGAAACAGTTGATCTTCTGGTTGGCCTGCTCCACCTTGTTGTTGGACTGAGGGTGATAACCCGACATGAGGCTTACTGAGACACCCGGACGCTCCATAAAACAAGTCCATAACTGTGAAATGACCTGTGGACCATGGTTGCTGACAATATCCTCTGGGATATGAAAGTACCTAAACACATACTGAAACAGGAGTTCTGCTGTCTGAAACATAGTGGGAATGCCTGGTAAGGGAATCGGCCTCAAAGTCTTGGAGAATCTGTCTATAGTCACCATGATGGTTGTGTTACCCTGGGATGGTGGTAAGTCTGTTAAGTCTATGGCCAGGTGGGCTGAAGGTCTCTGAGGTACAGGGAGGGGACATAGCTTACCAGAGGGAGGGGTTCGTGGAACCTTTGCTTGGGTGCATTCAGAGCAAGGAAGCAATAAAGTGATTGATCTTGGTTCTCATGTTTTCCCACCAATACTTACTTCATCATCATCAAATTTCCCCCGGAGGTGTCGGAGACAGCCTTGGGGTACTACTGCTGGAAACATGCATCCAGCAGTTGCTTGAAGTCTGCCTTCCCCATCATGGTTCTCCTTGCTTGCTGTACATCAACAGCAAGCTCCTTTTCAACTCTGTCCCATACTTTCTTCGGGGTTGACACGTCGAACAGCACCTGTTTCTGGAGGGCGTTGTTGTCAAGCCTACATACATGTGCCAGATATTTCAGGTGCTGTATCACACAGAAGTCCCAGATGGAATATGTTCTTGTGATTGTACGTAGCTTCTCGTTAGAAATACTGAAGCTCCAGTCAACCTCAGTTCCTTCTCTTTCTGCCCGATCCGGTGCATTTTTTCTTTCGAATCCTCGCCGAACCATTTTTCGCAGGAAGCCATGCCAGATGACTTCCACCTTGTTCAACTCGTCCATTGTCAGTTCCCATGCTTGAACACTATACAAAAGCCTTGATCTTATACAGGTGGTGAGGAATTACTTATCAACATCTGATAAGTCATTTGACTACTAGGATGTCCCATAGCAGGAGATGCATGTGCCCATGTGATGAGTTTACCTTGAAGGGTTTTGGGGACGTATAGTACTACAGTTCTCTGGGCGCCTTCGGGGTTGAGAGTTTCTGATCTCTTTATCTAGGTCCCAAGTGATAGACTACACGAAGCATTCTGGTGCAAAAACAGGATGTGGTTCAGTGTTGTAAAGAGCAGAACTGGAGGTTCGGGATAGAGCATCAGCTTTTGTGTTCCTAGAATCCTCGACAAAAAGAGATTGTGAAGTTGAATGGGGTGAAAAAGAGGGCCCATCGGGCCTGACATATGTTCAAGCTCTGCTTTCTTAAGGTATTCTAAGTTCTTGTGGATTGTAAAAATCACAAATGGGTGTGTAGCTCCCTCTAGCCAGTGTTTTCATTCCTCAAGGGCAAGCTTAATGGCTAGTAACTCACGATTCCTGATGTCATAGTTCCTCTCTGCAGGTGAGAGCTTCTTTGAGAAAAATGCTACTGGGTGAAGCTTTGATTTCTCATCAAAATGTTGAGATAGCACCCTTCCAACTCCTGTTTCTGAGGCATCCACCTCAACAGTGAACGGTTTGGTGGGGTCAGGATGTTGCAGGATGGGGGCTAACGTGAATGCAGTCTTTAGTTGGCTGAAGGCTTCCTCCACTGCTGAGTTCCAGAGGAGACGTTTTGTACCTTTTTTTAAGCAGGGCGGGTAATGGAGCAGCAATGGTACTGAAACCTCTGATAAATCTTCTGTAGAAGTTCACAAAACCTAGAAAGCATTGGAGTTCCTTAATGGATGTGGGTACAGGCCAAGACATAACAGCAGATACTTTGGAGGAGTCCATGCTGACTCCCTCTGCGCTGAAGATGTAACCCAGGAAAGAGATATGATGTAAATGGAACTCACATTTCTCAGCTTTGATGGAGAGATGATTCTCAAGTAGGTGTTTTAGCACGGATCGGATGTGTTCCAGGTGGCTTGATTCATCTGGGGAGTAGATCAGAATATCATCAATGTAAGCGATAACAAACCTCCCCAGCATGTCCTGGAGCACGTGATTGATCAGGCACTGGAAGATGCTTGGTGCTGAAAAAAGGCCATAAGGCATGACCTGGTACTCAAAATGGCCGGCAGTGGTGCTAAACGCTGTCTTCCATTTGTCGCCTTCTCGAATTCTGATCAGGTTGTATGCGCTGCGCAGGTCAAGTTTTGAGAATATCTTTGCTGAACGTAGTTGTTCTAACACTGAAGGGACAAGTGGAAGTGGATACTGATACTTTACCTGATTAAGTCCTCTATAATCTATGCATGGACAAAGACCCCCTCTTTTCTCCTCAAAGAAGCTGCCTGCAGAAGCAGGTGACTTGGAGAGCCGAATATAACCTTGCTTGAGAGCCTCCTGAATGTACTCCTTTATTGCTGCTTATTCTTTCTGGGAAAGTGGGTAGATGTGACTGCGAGGAGGTGATGTACCTGGGAGAAGGTCAATGGCACAGTCGTAAGGGTGATGTGGAGGTAGGCCACAGGCCTTGTCCTTACTGAAGACCTCCTTCAGATCAGGGTAGCACACCAGCACGTTGTGTAGGGAGGCAGGTTGAGGACTTTTTACTGAGGTCAAGGAGATGCATAGTTGAGGATGTGACAAACAGTTCTGGAAGCATGTGGGGAACCATTGGAGGATTTCTTTGTGTTGCCATGAAATCAGAGGATTGCGGATCTGTAACCAAGGATAACCCAGGTGATGATGTGATTGACCATAGAAGTCACAAACAGTGAAATGAGTTCAGAATGTAGAGCTCCTACTTGGATGCAAACTGGAGTGGTCCTAGCTGTGACAAGACCATCTCCTATGGGTCCTCCATCGATGGTCCTGATGCTGAGTGGACTTTGCAGAGGGGTTGTGGACAGGTTGAACTCCTGGACGATGGAGTTGTCAATGAAGTTCCCCTCCGCCCCTGAGTCAACAAATGCAGACAGTACATGGGCCAAAGCTGGCAGTTTCAACAAGACCGGTACTTTGAATGATTGAGTTAAATTTCCTTGTACGTAGAACTCTCTGCATCAGGAACAGGTTCAGCATTATTGTGATTTCTAGTGGGACGGACGGGACACTGAGAAATGTGATGGTCGGAACTGCCACGGTAAAAGCATAGACCCTCACGTCGTCTTCTCTCTCGTTCAGAGCACCTCAGTCTGGTTTGGGAAAACTCCATGGGTGAGGACACATCCATAGACTGGGCTGGTTTGCTGTCCTCTTTGAGAGAGGGATGGAGAAGCAGGTGATCCAGGCGAATCGTGAGATCTATGAGGGAGTCCAGTGTGAGATGTTCATCTCTGCAAGCCGTTTCACTCTGACTCTCGGGACATAAACCTTGACAGAATACTGCTTTCAATGCTGGCTCATTCCGTCCACTAGCAGCTGCAAGAGTTCTGAAGTCAAGCACATATTTGGCTATTCTTCTTGTTCCTTGCATGATGGTGAGCAGGCTCTCACCGGCTTTGATCCCCACAGGTTTGTGATCGAATATTCGCTTTAACAATTCTAGAAAGCATTCATATGAAGTGGTGTGTTCCTCTCCACTCTTCCATACCATGCTAGCCCACTGTAGCACCTTACCAGTGAGAAAGGAGATCAATTTTGCATTCATCAGAAAGATTTGGCATACTAGCAAAGTACATTGAGCATTGAAGCAGAAATCCCTTACAGTTGCGGGCCTCACCGGCATGTTTTTCGGGAGTTGGGAGAAGTTGCACGGGAGTAGAGGTAGCTTCAGAGCGTGTGAGGAGGGCCTGTGACATTACAGCGGTTAACTGTGCCATCCTGGTTTTGAGGTCGGCGAGCATTTGCTGATGTTCTCCTAAGAGGTGTCCCTGAGCATTCAGAGCTGTTTGCTTTGCCTCCTTTGCTATATCCATCATGAGGCGAAGTATCCTGTCTGAGTGCAGGCACTCACAGATGTATGTGCAGGGGAGAGTGGGGATGCAAACAGGAAGCATAGCCAAATCGGTGAGCAAACTCATAGTGAAAGCCAGGCAAGGATCAGTCAATCAGCGAACAGAATATCAGAGAGAGGACAGAGGCAGGTAACGGTAAAGCATAGCAAAAGTTCAGTAACAGGAAAGCAGGTAGATTAGAAAGGCTTGGTATGGCTGGAAAGATAGAACAATACTTTGCACTGAAGAACAGTGAGGGAGAGGCTTAAGTAGGGTTGCTGATGATTGTTAACAAGAGACAGCTGAAGTTAATAAGACAGACAGGGGGCGCTGTGAATCTTGGGCGTTGTAGTCTTGGGAAGCTATGTTTGTAGATTGCTTTGCATTCTGACTTGCAAAGCCATTACCGACAGTCCTTCACTTTAAGTAGACAAACTAACAATTTTTGGTCTCCCAGTTCTCCAATTTTTACTTTATTTTGTCAATATGTAAATAATTTATAAGGGACATATTTCCTAAAAGTCACTTTTTCAGTGCTTGTGCACATAATTTTTGATATTTGGAGTACCAACCAACCTACAAACTCTGAAATAAGAGATCCAGTCAGTTTCTTACGTTTTGTCTATTTCAGAAAACATGAGTTTCAACAACCTGTTCGGATTCTACTCCCTTTTCTATTTCACAAGTAGCGCTCATTAGAATTATACCACCCCCTGAGTATCTGAGTATCTCCAGTCATGACTTGAAAACTGCCTTTGCAAATTGATATTTATTTGCAAAGGCAACCTGACTGCTGACTGGCCGGTGAGCAGTGGCTCGTTGTCATTTAAAGGAATAGGCACTCAAATCGGCCGTTTTGAACAGGGCTGTTTGGACAGAGTGAGAAGGGAGCTGTGGGGCTTTATCCTTGTGGTATTTAGACCAAAGCAAGGTTTCATCATAGACCCTGATGAAACAGCAAAGAAGGAACTGCAGCACCCTCGCCCCGGGAGCAGGAAACCGGGGCCTCCTCCTGGAGCCAGACCTGGGATGGGAGCTTGCCTGCTTGTCTCGGCCCATGGGGCCCAGCCAGGCACAGCCTGAAGAAATTACATGGAGCCGCCACCATGTGGGCTCACCACCCACAAGGACAGGCACCGGGGTTAGGTGCAGTGTGAGCCAGGTGTCAGGCAAAGGTGGGAGCCTGGGCATGCTGATCCTTGGCAGCGCAGACTAGTTTTTGTGATGTGGAACGTCACCTCTCTGTTGGGGAAGGAACCGGAGCTGGTGCGGGAGGTGGAGTGGTACCAACTAGATGTCTTTGGGCTTACCTCCACATATATATATTGTTTTCTAAATAAAAAGCACTGGTTCTGGAACCAAACTCCTGGAGAGGGGTTGGACTCCTCTCCTTTTCCAGAGTTGTCCAGGGTGAGTGGCACTGGGCGGGTGTGGGGATACTCACCAGCCCCCAACTGATTGTCACTATGTTTTCCCCAGAGATTGAGAGGGTCGCACCAAGCAGCAGTGCAGAGTATTTGGCCTCCTTGGAGTTGCTGGGTGGTGTCCTGGAAGCGAGTTTTTTTTTTCCCAAACCACATAGCAATTGCACTTGCTATTCGTGCTCTGATTTGGTTTTTCCATTCGCGCTCTGATTGGTTGTCAGAGTGACGTCAGCACCTCTGACAATTCATCATGGCTGCGCCCATTGTTTGCCACTTTGGTGATCCAAATTGAGACAAAAGTTGAGATTTATGCATTGAAAACTTTCCTGAACTGCACGTTAGTATTGTACTTATACAAAAAACTCTCACTCTCTCACACATGCATGCACACACATATACAGGCTGTCAGCGAGCCCTCGGTCAACGCCGACCTCCCCTTCTCGCTCCCCTTTTATTGGGTGCGGTCACTGAAGGAGACACACAAACACACATTAAATGACAACAAGTGTAGTGACATGACCACTCACCTTCCCTGACTCTGCCCTCCATTCACAGACCGACACTCGGTCACACCCCCGCTGCCACACCCCAGTACCTTGAAAATTTAAATGCATTAAAAATGTTCAAAAATCTCCACTCGAATGTTTCCAAACTTTTCTGCATTCATGCAACACTTCTCTATTCACCGGTCATGTGGAGAGCCTTAAAGAAATATGATTAAATAAAATACTTAATGGAGTAAAAGTGCTCTTTGAACATAGAAGATATCAAGGATACAGCTGGTGTAGTACTGGAGATTTTACCACAGGAAGTAGATCTGGCTTTTATAAGATAATGCAAATTTTCCTATGATGAACATTTTATATTATTCACATTTTTATTATTATTAATTATTTTCAGTGCAGCTGTCATAAACATACTTTATTATTGTTATTAATATGGAAAGTTAATTTGCCAGTAGACTGATCGATACTGATAGATAGTATACATTTTTCGGCAGGTTTTAGGGAAACAGACTTGGAAAAGGCAGCTATAACCACCAAGACTAATCACGTACCGTAATACAGAGGAAGTTAGCAGTGTGTTGCAGATGGTGTTGAGAAACTGTAAACCTGAAACACCAACACACAACATCCTGTCTAAAGAGGAAATTCCTGATGACATGCTGATCTTTCAATAAAAACAGCTAAGAGAAGTCCACTCAAGCATTTCTCATTGTGCTAGAAAGAGCAAAAGAAGAGCAGAAGTGAAGCTTCAGTCCATGATGAAGATCCTCCTCATCTTCACCCTCTCCCTAATATCAGGTCAGCTATTCATTTTTATTCATCACATATGAAGTTATTTGTCATGGACTGTGAGAGTATTACCTAGAGTTATAGACATTAGTAAGATTTCCTTTTGATTGACAGGTCCAGTGGGCTGTGTTGATGTAATTGGCTACTCAGGAGGAAGCATCATTATAATGTCTGATCTGTACTGGAGTTCAGTAAATAGTAATTATATTTGTAAGGTGGAAAAGAGTAAGTGCACAGAAATAAAAAAGACAAACAATGGAATGGACCATGTTCAACTGGAAAGATTCATCCTTTTTAAAAACAACGAACGTTTGGCAGTGTTTATCACAAAGCTGAAGCCACAGGATGCTGGAACATACAGAATGGGACGGGAAAGGTTGATTTACACTGATGTGAGCCTGAAAATTGGTAAAAGTTATTATTAAAACTGAAACATTTTATCCTGACAACACAAAATTATTGCATCATTCAGGCACAGAGCTGATACTGCTATTTAACTTTTTCTTTTTTTTTGTATAACTGACAGATTCTTGTTGTGTGGGGACAAAAATAATGAACAGTAATCAAGGACAGCAAACCAACATCATCTGTAACTATCCAGCGGAGTACGAGAGAAACTACAAGTATTTCATGAAACTTGGCAATGGCAGTATTGAAAGCATTCTAGATACTGGAACACAATCTCAGAAGGGCAGATTCTCCATTTATGATGACAGAAGTGCTAAAGTGCTCAGTATGAACATCAGTGATGTGAGAAAAGCTGATGAAGGAGTTTATCATTGTGGAGTGGGGAACACGGTGGGCTTAGTCCAGTATTACTCCGACTTCACGAGGATTCAGCTGCATGTTAGAGGTGAAACTTTTATTTTTGTTGTTGTAAAGATGAATGAAATTTTACACTAACAGATCTCACAAACACTAAATATGTGTGATTTACTGGACAGTATTAAAGTCATATCTAAAATGTAGAAGATTTACTGTGTAATTGTTTTTCTTTCATGTTTTACACAACCACCACCTCCATAGTGACATCAGCAGCACCACCAGAAATCCCATCTGACGCAGAGTATTTCAGTAAGAACTTACTCATTATACATAACTCTCACTCTCTTACTCTGTGCTGCTTTTTTTAAATTCTTTTATTCTGTGTGCTCCTGGTTGATCTCAGTCTGGTATCAGGATACAGGTTTTAGTGTCCTTCTTTGACAACATGACATCATTACACCAGCACAAAGAATTTCAAAAAGGGCAGGAAGCAGCTTTACTGTACACACATACACACACTATAACATTTAGGACATGATAATGATTATGTATCAAGATTATGATCATGTATACGTTTGTGCATATTTGTTCCTGTTCTGTGTTGTCTCTTTTTTTTTTTTTTGTTCTGTGTTGTCTCTTTTCTGTCCGCAGGTTTTTCCAATGTCATCATCATCAGTGCGTGTATCTGTGTGGCTCTGCTGCTGATTGGAGGATTTACACTGATGGTCTACAAACTGAGACACAAGAGAACACAAGGTAGAATTTCTTCTCTCTAACACACACAAATTATCTCATTTAACACTGATAAGATTTTATAACCGTCAGTGTCAGGTGGAAGAAACTGAACCATTTCCTTTGTGTATCATTCCAGGTTCAACACATTCATCCAAAAACAATGAACAGGTCAGTGTTTATATCTGAATGTGCTCTGTGTGTATGTGTTTGTGTGTGCACACGTGCGTGTGTGACCACAGACCTTATTTATCAAGCTGAATATGAAGAGATTAATTCAGAAATTATTCACAGGACTATTTACAGTATAAAAAACTGTTTTATTAATGAAATTACAGTTAATTCAGAAAAAAATGTTCATATTCAATAACTCATGAATTGGTGTAAATTTACATATAATGAAAATCAGTAATTGGAACCTTGCCTTTTATCCACAGTTCATGTTTCTGGTTCTTGGTTTCACAGTTTTAAGCTGATTTGTGTGCATTTTACATAAGAAATGATCCACACTTGCATCCACCTATGCTACTCATCCCTGACAACAGCCAGTCTTCCCCAAATTATTGACTCAACCTGTGGATGAAAAACAAACAAGACAGAGCAGGGCATTAAAATACTGTACAACTGTTAACGCTGTTTGTTTTGGAGTGCTGGATATTCTAACATTGTACTACACGAAAAAATAACAGCCATTTATTTTTCTTATTGTAGGTTCCTTCTGTTTATGAGAATGTCCTGGCTAATTTACCCTCATGTGAAAACTTGAACACCATAATGAGATTGAACCATCAGACACCAGAATCATTTACAGGCCAATCAGATTCAACGTACCAAACACTGGACCCCCTCACCATCCAATCTGATTCAGACTACACGTCCCTGATTAACACCACTGAACAACTCCCAATGTCTTCTCACTACCAATGCCTGAATCCTAGAACTCTGACTAACTCAGTTTACCACACCCTTCATTCTTAATGCTTCCTTTTTTATTTATTCTTTTTATTATGATGTGAGGTTAATGATTTAGAAACATTTAATTGTTGGCAAATTGCTATGATATAAGTTTGGACATGTTGTTATTGGAAAATATTCCTGAAGTTCCTGGTACACAGTTAAAACTTCCGAGCATAAACGCAGTACACACAGCAAAC
>JAODLJ010000026.1:4252947-4263786 GCA_027576115.1 Cathorops melanopus
TTTTTTTTTGTATTTTTTGGGGTTTTGTTTTCGAGTAGAGTTTTTATTTCGTCCTCGGTTGGTTCAACAACACGCTCCACCATTTTGTTTTTCCCTGCTCACGGTATACGAGCTGATATCCTAGTAGTAGCGTAGCCAATCAGAGTGCGCGATTGCTCATATCCAGTGAATGTAGGTAGAATAAAATCAAATATACTTCGTATTTCCTATTATAAGATTCCAAGAATCCAAATATATGACTAGTAAACCTATTTCAAACTTGAACTTGTCTTGTTTTGTATTTCCTAGAAGGAAAGCAAAATCATCTCCTGATAGAATAAACCAATTTCAAGTTTGAACTGGAATAAAGTGGAATAACTTTGTATTTGATCAATAATAATCTCATAATAAGGAATACAAGATCAATTTTCCCGTTGTCAAGATATTTTCTCATTTTTTTTGCAATGTACACTGTATAAATCATTATTATCATAATAAGTGACTGACACGTCTGACCTTTCACCTGATTAAAAGCATCCCAAAAAAAGGATCTAAAACAACAAATAAAAGAATGAGTTGCACAACTTGAGTGTAATCAGATCCAACTCTCTAAGAGCAATGACTCATGCTTGTGTTTTGCCAAAAACAGGAAATAGTTCAAAACGAATCATTCAGGAATGGGGTTTGAGATGTGTTCAGTGCGTTTCCCTCACTTTCATTATAATGGAAATGAAACATAACTTTCCAATGTTCGGTCACTGGGTAAAAAGAGAGAAATACTGGTGTTGGTATAAAACAGATGCTGTCCAGATGTGTCTTTACCAGTCAAATGGTGTGACTTTTTCTAAATTAATCAAATGAGACATGCTTTATAATATGTGCTAATATAGTAAATAATTTGAATAAATTATTCCATAACTTTCACTACACTAGTCAGAAGTTTGCATACAGGGACATGAATGTCAGGGTAATTTTGGGTTTTCAGTGATTTCTCGGAATTGTTCTTTTTCTGTGGCAGAATGATTGTACATTGTACATCTTTAGTAGAAAATAAGCAAGAATTTGATGCACAAGTTTCAATTTATTTTGGGTTTTCTGAAATCAACACAGGGTCAAAATTATACATAAAGAGTCAAAAATTTACATACAGAACGCCTAATATTTGGCGAAATGGTACCTTAGGAAGTTTCTCCTTGACCAAATGCTTTTGGTCACCATCAGCAAGCTTCTGGCAGAATTCTGATTGGATATTTGTCCACTCATCTTGGCAGAATTGGTAGAGTTTAATTCAATTTGTGCATTTCCTGACACAGGCCTGCCTTTTCAGCACAGGCCATATATGTATATGTATTTTTGTTAGGATTAGGGTTGGGGGAAGTCATAGCCTAATGGTTAGAGAAGTAGCTTTGGGACCAAAAGGTCACTGGTTTGATTCCCTGGATCAGCAGGCATGACTGAAATACTCTTGAGCAAAGCCCCTAACTGCTCTCCAGGCTGCTCTGGATTTGTTGTAGGTCACTCTTGATAAGAATGTCTGCTAAATGCCATTGATGTGATGTTTTGACCTTCATGTTAACCAGCATTGATGTTGGTTGGGAATCATTGTCCTGTTGGAACACCCAATGGTGTCCAAGTTTCTGGTGTTTTGAGGTTGTGAGGTAATTCTGAGGTACTCTTCCTTCATTATTCTATCCATTGGCAGCAAAACAGCCCCAGAACATAATGCTACCACCACCATGCTGAACAGGTGACCTCTGGCATTGTGGCTAAACAACTCAATCTTCATCTCATCTGACCATAAAACTTTCCTCCAGAAGGCTTGTTCTTTGTCCTTGTGGTCAGCTTCAAACTTTAGTCCAGCTTGAAGGTGTTGGTTTTGGAGCAGGAGCTTCTTTCTTGGATGGCAACCTTTCAGTCCATGGAGATATAAAACTCACTTGACTGAAGACAGTTTTCCAGAAGCTTCCAGTTCATGGGAGGCCTGTGCCTTGGTGGTTCCTGGGTTGTTCCTGACCATCCAAATCAATTCCCTTTCAGCTGAGGGTGACAGTTTGGATCTTCTTCCAGAAAAGTGGCTTGGCAAAGTGGCTACACCTCCAAATAACTTGTACTTATGTACAATTGTTTGAACTGATGATCTTAGAACCTGCAGTTGTTTAGAAACGGCTCCAAGAGACATTACTGAGCTGTATAAATCTGTGATCCTTTTTCTCAGATCTGCACTGAGCTCCTTGGACTTTCCCATTTTACTGTGTGTTGGTCAATTCAATGAGCGCTGTAAACAAACCCTTTTTATGAAGGCGCAGAGAAGCTACCAGCTGCAGTCAATCATGATCACTAACAGGAAGTTAAGAGGCCTCGGCCTTGACAAGATAAGAGATGGCTTGGAAGTTTCAGGACCTCTGAATTAATAATCTAAGTGAGCATATGTAAATTTTTGACCCTGTATATATAATTTTGACCCTGTGTTGATTTCAGAAAACCCAAAGAAAATTAAAACTTGTGCACCAAATTCGACTATCTTTTTTTAATTAAAGATGTACGCTGTACAATCATTCTGCCACAGAAAAAGAACAGTTCAAAGAAATTACTGAAAGCCCAAATATTGCCATGACCGACATATCACTGGATGTAAACTTCTGGCCACAACTAATATTTTATGTACACACCTACCTTCTGGTTGGGAAATGATTTATTCTCAAGTGCAAATTCATGACCATCACCTTCATATATCCTTATTGAACATCCCATTGCAGATTTAGTCCCTCTTTCCTGTTAGAACAAACCCCACTCTTCTGGGAAGGCTTTGCATGAGATTTTGGGGCGTGGCTGTGGGGATCTGTGATCATTCTGCTACAAGAGCATAAGTGAGATCAGGCACTGAGGTCTGGGGTACAGTCTGTGTTCCAGTTCGTTCCAAAGGTCTTCAGCAGAGTTGAGTTCAGTCAGGTTCTTCTACTCCAACCTTCACACACACACACACGTCTTCATGGAGCTCGCGGTGTACATACTGCCATGCTGGAAAAGCAGAAATGTCCACAAGCACTGGCGACCGGTGGTTTTCTCCGGCTACACAGATGCTCTGTGCCCGCTATTCGATCCCAGAAAAAAATAAAAACTTGCCTTTCAATGGTCAAGTGATTTATATCGTCTCTGCTGCCCATAATTTGCTGCAAATCCAATTACGAAATTGTCTTCGATTCGGGTCTAGCGTGACCAGAAGTGACACCATATTTGTTGATCGATTCTCAAACTCTGATTGGTTGTGGTGGACCATGTGACCACACCATAGCGTATGTAGTTATGTTACAGAGCCAGGGAGCGTACTACAGAGTGGAACTGAGAAAGCCAAGCATACATACACACATCTGGAGAGAAATTTCATCCATATTTTTCAAGTATTTTACAGGGAAATGGTTTGTAATTTATGAGCTGAGAATGCACCAGAAGGGGTTTGTGGGGTCTGGGTAGGGGCGTGCCTCCAGACCCCCATATCATTTGCACACTTTTGGCACACCGCGGCCACCTACTACTCTTTGTTTTTTTTAGCTGGCTACTTCATATTTTCTGGAGAACCCTGTGGAACAAGTTTGGGTTTCTTAGTTCCAGTGAAGGGAAATTGTAATGTCGAGCATCCAAAGACATTCTACACAACTGTGTGCCAACAGTTTGGGGAAGAACCACATCCAAGTGAGATCGTCAGGTGTCCACATACATTTGGCCACAGTGTGTAGTGTATAATTACAGCATCAACATGATTCACAAGTGCTTTTTGTGTTAACCAGGGGCATAAAGGTTACAAAAATCACATTGAAGACTCCAAGGGGGTCAAAATGGAGCAAAATCTCACGGCCGTAACCTTAAGTCCTGACATAACTGTTGCAATGAAGACGCCTCTAATTCTTCACTCACAAGCTAATCTCATATAAACGCCATCCCGATGAAATCCTTTTCAGTTCCAGGTTATAATGTGGAAAAGTTCAAGCAGACTGATTTGGGATACACGGATACTAAGGTCTGTCTGTTCTGCAAAAGAGAACTGGAGGTGAAGAAGCTATTTTTAAACTGTGTACAACCAGGAATCATTTTATTTTTGCTGTTCCTGCCAATCATTATTTCTGTGCTCATGTACACAAATAGACGGATGATGAACTGGATTCAGGGATCTGCTGCGCAGGAGAACGGATGAATTTGATTTCCTGTCGAACGAGCACTGTCTAATCTTGCAGCTCGACTCAGACTGGCTTGTGAGATGTGTTTCATCGGCAAGAAAATCAAACGTGTTTGAAAAACTGAGTGAAAAATTCACGTTGACGATTCGCTCGTACGACAGGACCAATCAGCGAATCCATCGCTGACTTGAAATCAGGGTAAAACAATCACAGTTTGAATGTGCACGCTTAAAAAATAAATAAATAAGCAAAAGTAAATAAGGGGTGTGGCTGATTTTCTTTCTCTGAATGTTGAATCAGTCTTTTAGTAACATGATATTCGTGGTAAAGGTTACAGCGATGTGCTGAACAATAGCAGAAAAAAATTCAGAAGGCTCTGATCTTTTTTTACCATCCATCCAACACACACACGGTTAATTACTGTCTGTACTGATGAGGGAGTGCTGTGGGAGGCCTGTATCCCTCCCAAAGGGATCAATAAAGTTCTATCTAATCTAAGTATCCATTTTTAATGCCGGCCATTTTGCAGCGACAAAAACTCTTTTCACCACCTCATCGAGGAAAAACTGTTTTTTTCTAAAACAAGGGGAACACACACCGAACGACTTCATCTTCCATTCGAAGTCGCACCATTGTATTACGTTTTCCGACATTAACTCAGCGTCCGAGTTGCTAGTGGAAACAGAGTTTAGCGAAAGCACAATAAACTCATGCTCGAATTCCGCAACACCCTGCGTGCTAACATACGCCACATTCTCTATCTCCGATTACACAAAGAAGATCCGCTTACGATAGACCTACAACTGAAGAGAAATGACTACTTTCTGCCAACATCATCGATCAGCACGATCCAGGGGTCAGGTCGCACAAATAGAAATATGAATTTGCAGGAACAAGGATGATTTCTGGTACATTTGCATTACGCCATCTCCATGACCGTATTAGTCGCTGTCCCGCGAGTTTGGTGTCCTCCTATTGGCGAATTTCAGGAAAACGTCGTAGCAGCGCTCAAACTCGATAAAAAATTTCCGACCCCGCCAGAACCTTTTGCTGTCGGCTGTCTTTGGGTGCAGTAAAACTAAAATGGCCGCTGAGTGCGTGTCGAACGTTATGACCATCACTCAAAAGCAAAGAATAAGAACTTTATTCATCACCCGTACATTTGTGAAAGTTCTCTCTGCATCTGAAGCACTGAACACACACATACCCAGAGCAGTGGGCAGCCATGCTAACAGCACCCGGGGAGCAGTCGGGGATTAGGTGCCTCGCTCAAGGGCACCTCAGCCTAAGGCCACTCCATGTTAACCTAACCTGCAAGTCTTTGGACTGTGGGGGAAACCGGAACACCCGGAGGAAACCCACACAGACATGCAGAGAACCTGCAAACTCCACACAGGAAAGGCCCCAGTCGGTCACTGGGCTCAAACCCAGAACCTTCTTGCTGTGAGGCGACACTGCTAACCACTACACCACCGTGCCACCCTCTGGTAACCTGCCAAGCCATTTGCTTGCTCGGCTTGGCAAGGGTGCTTGGTGGGGCATGGCCCTGCTCAGTATATGAGAGGGACCCCAATCAAGCATCAAAGGATTCTTTTATTAATTTTTCTGCCAACAACTGCAAAATCTTTCCGCATAAAGACAGCTTAAGTGCTGCCCAAAAACACAGCCTGTCTCAGGAACTTGCTCCCAAACAGAGTGAGAGTTGTTTTCGACACCGTTGCAACTGTATCGGGGTATCTAATGCCTAGGTCAGACAGCAGAACGACGCATGCTGCGACCTGGGATCGGTTGGGTGGCGACTGGTCGCAGGAATTTTGTGTCAAATACTTTATTGTGGTCAGACATATTGCAAGACGCAGAGTTTTTAAGCTGTTACGACAGGACGTAACCAGTTGGAAGCAGATGCAGGTTGACAGAAAAACTTAAAAAAATATAAGGCCATAAAACTGCTCGCAGGTAGCTGTAAACCATTTGCATGTGCAGTCTGCGTCTACCTGCGATGCATCATAACCATCTCTAAAGACTTGTCTTCCCCTGCGTCAACCTGTGACTGGTCGCTCAAGCGTTGCACGACCTCCTGCCTCTACATGCGTCAACCTGGTATTTGCACCGACTGGAAGCGAATCGCAGCCGAAATGCGAACAGATCATGATCCACTTGCGTCAACCTGCCTCTACTAAAGACCCTCTGCAACATTCTGCCATTATCTGCATTGTCGTGCGTCGACACAAGACCAGTCTTGCGTCTACCTGCGATTTTGCCATCGCAGGTAGACGCAAGTAGTTGAAAACTAGTTGTAGCCTGCCGTCTGACCTGGGCATAACAGCTCCCTTTGCAGGGTTTCTGCAGAAATCAGCAAATCTAACTTAATGCTTTTTAATGCCATCAACAACCCATGAGAATCCAAGGATACATGAATAGTAAAGAAAAAACAAACAAACTGGAAACTCAATTGAAGAGGGTTAACGCATGTGACTTAGTTCACTAGCTTTTGATTCCAACTCTGACTTGACATTTTTCAGTTCACTGCATTTGTCCTTGTATCTCTTCCATAGAGTATTAGATTTTGTAATCATTTGAGCCATGAGTGCGCTCGATTTGTTTTCGGCCTGCTCAGCTAGTTGATCGGCATCCTTCTGAAGGCTGGCCTCCCAAAATCGAACACGTTCATCTAGTTGTTTTTTGTTGACTGCTTGAAACTCTCATCAAACATCAGTACAAATGGCCCTGCACTGTTAACTGCAGAATAAATCAGTTCGTTTTTGAAGTGTGGGGCAAGTCCGAACTTGAAAACGGAGCTGGTTTTGTCTTTTCCACAGGTGAAAGATTTGGCCATTTCTGAATCCGGAAACATTGACTGGAACAACTCAGAAAACACCTTCGTTGGTGGCGTATCCAACGCATCCAGAGCACCGCCTGCAGCGTCGCATTCAATCCAAACGATGCTCGAAAGTCGCTCGATTTTCCAAAGGTTGCGGCTCGGCTGGAAGCGGTGGTCACTACAGCAGCAGTTGTGCCATTTGTGGTGGTCGTTGTAGTTGCTGAAGATGTTACTTTGTTGGTCATGGAAAAGTCAAGTTTATTTTTTATAGCGCTTTTAACAATAGACACTGTCGCAAAGCAGCTTTACAGAATTTTAATGACTTTAAACATGAGCTGATTTGATCCCTAATCTATCCCCAATGAGCACGCCTGTGGCGACGGTGGCAAGGAAAAACTCCCTCAGACGACATGAAGAAACCTCGAGAGGAACCAGACTCAAAAGGGAACCCATCTTCATTTGGGTGAAGTAACTAGACACAGTTAACTGCTGTCTGCCTTTCACAGCCGATTTGTGGTTATCGGACTGCGTGCGAGATTTAACGGCGTCGACACCCATTGTACGGAGCTTTCATTTTTTTTACAAACACTACAAAATCCTTCTCCATCTTGACCATCAATGGGCTGCAACCACATCCTGAATTCCTTGCTTGCAAGCCAGTTTTGCTGGAATTTGCATTTCTTCTGTGCTTTCCTCCTCCCGGTCCAGCCCACGACTGTCCAAACATCCGGTGTTACGGCAATTCTGCATCGAATATACCCGATATATATTGAAAAAAAAAAGAAAAATTCCTTGAAAACTACCAGAATAATTTTAATGCTACTGGGAATCAGATTTAATGCTTTTTAATGCCATTTAAGGCCTTAATTTTTGCAAAATCCATTTAATGACTTGATGCCCCATGGAAACCCTGCTTTGTTTTCCTGAATGAAAAGTCGTGGCACAAAAGGTCACACAGCTTTAATAGGTCTATAATTACTTTATGCGTGCTCATCAGTTCGGTCATAAATTATTGCGCCATCGTGTACTTCGATATCTCAGACTTCTTCCTTGTCTCAGTCGCACGCCAATCCTTTCTCCCTTTTATTTCTATAGTCCAAGCCGCGGTCATAAAATCCCAGTTACGCCCCTCCTCTGAAATCGTGACTCGGGTTATGGATCATTTCTCCTGACCTGATTTCCACCTTTATCGTTGGAAAATATGAAATCCAAGAATGACTGCACGGAACAAAACAAGCTTTTATTGCATTACTGCACTGCAGACTGCGTCCAAGTGTGTAACTGGTTATCGGAACAAGGCTGTGTGGGATGTTCAGCAACTGATGCCAAGCAATTCTGCAGAAAAGGGTTCAAAAGTACACTAGTGAGAGTTCACTACTCAAGAACATACAACGTGTTGCTTCTGTACAGGATAAAATGCTTCGAGGCATGATGTTTTATTTCTCTTCTCCAACAGCAACTTGCCAACAAATCTAAACAGTTTCCTTTGTTCAAATGATGACGTCACGTTTTGGTTTTTTTAAATCCATTTATTGTTACATTTAATGCTGTGGGCCGTCCATGAAACAAGTTAGTTCCTGTTCTCGCTTACATTATCGCAGCTTTTCAGCCACCAGCCTTGTTTTTTTTTTTCTCTCGATGAAACTTAAAGGAGGAAAAAACTCACAATACAACTGGCCGTGTTACTGAGAAAGCACGGATACTGGAGAGTCCTCCCGAAAGAAACCTTGAAGTCTCCGTCATGCGATTTGTTACTCTAGAAACAGTAACACGTGGGCGTATTAGAACTTACGACGCAACCGACACACAATCGTTAGCTTGGATGAACAACAAAATAAAAACAACTGATCCAGATACCAGAAAGCGCAACATACTAGCTAGCTAGCTAGCTAGCTAGCAACATTTTCCAATTGACAAAATTCGTTCTTCATGCGCGTTAGTTCGGCTACGGTCACACTACAGCTCGCGGTGGGTTATTGATGAAAATGAGGTGCTTGGTAGCGATACTTCTCCGAGCTTCAGGAAGTATTCCCAAACCCATCCACATGTATTTGCCGACGAAAACATCGCCACCAAACTTTTCGTGACGTTTTTAGCCACTCACGATGCGGAGACGCACCAAAAAACAACTCGCGAAGCTCAGAGAACATTCGCCGTGCATCGTACGATTGGTGGCGATGCTACCGATTTTTCATCGTGTGACCGTAGCCTGAGTCACGCAAACTGATTTACATTTCTATTCTTTTCACACCACCAGGAAGCCCCATTTGACTGCCTGACATAAATATTTTTGTCCAAATCATTCTAAATTGTGCTTTTCTGTCTGCAAATCTTTTTTTTTTTTAAATAGACTGCAGTACCCCCTGGTGGTCAGGAGGTCCTATGTAACCGCCTCGAGAAAAATCAATCACCACCTTCTGACCAGTCACAATTGAGAATTCATCATCGCAGCAGTGTATTATTAAAGTGTGCATTATTCCATAGTATATAAAATTTTTCCCGTTTATTACATTGTCTCACTATAAATACCCGACAGCAACTTTACAACTTCGCAAAAGTTTGGTTTTTGTTGCATTATGAAAGGTTTCGCACATTTTCTGATCTTTTCTCTTCACAAATTCAACGCTTGCATCAAAACTGCTGAACGATCCCTCTGCTTCAGAGACTGCACAGCTGCGGCGTTGTCGATTTCAGCGCCCTTCCCTTCCTCTCTCTCAGACATACGCTGCAATTACAAGTCAGTTGTTTACTTCTTGGGAATTTAATCAGCACTGAGGAGAGGCTAACTGGCAGTTACAGCCTTTTTCCATGCAGACAATCAGCCTGGCTGGACTCGTTCCATGATATATGATCAGTGCAATACGTAATTGTGAAGCCGACATTGCTGTCACCGAGATGATTTTCCACTGATCCGTTTATGGACGAGATGGCTCTTTAGCTTGAAAATATATTACCTTAATGAGCAATAAAACAACAGTGGTTTGCAAAACAAAACCTCAGGGGACTTTAGACACCTGACAGAAATCACACAAGGCCTGAACGAACTCACCGTGCAGGAAGTAACGGTCGAAAAAAATCCAAAAGACAAACATGATGTATGTGATATAAACAAAAGTCACTCGACATTCATCCGGCCCCAGTGCAGCTAGGTTTTGATTTTTAATTGCTTATCAAGCAAAACTGCATCAGAGAAACAGAGTTATCCTTCAAGATTTATCCGATGGACGCTCTGCTGAACCAAGAACGAATAACTAAATTTTAAAAACACGTTTTGGTTTATTTTGCAAAGAAAAACGTATCAAGAAATTTCTGGTACGAGTCTCCAGTCTCAGAGCTTTGGAACAGTAAGCGGGTTTTCCGCCATTGGAAAGTCTTCGGCGAAGAAGAGTTTCTGCTTTGCGGTTTCTCAGGAACATGACAAGTTGCGTGTTTTTTGCTTTATTAACGTCGAGAGAGAGACAGAAGTGAGCATGGGAAGGGAACGACCATTTCTAACAAGCAGCACCTCGTTTCATGGCTGTCCCACAACACCACACAGGGGGTTTCATTAAGGGCCGGCGCAAAATCCGGCCACGATCAGCCTGGCACTGGTTACTTTTCAAAGTTCCTCAACCAACAATGCAAGCAGATTTCCTATTTTCCAAGACCTTTTCTTTCCTATGGTTATCGGTGTTATTTTCGCGTTCTTTTACACTTTTTTACTGTGTTTGTGTACTTGCAGTGGCTTTATGGCCTTGACCTTCAATCACGTCAGCTACGCTGTACGAATGCTTGACGCTAGGGCTGCGTACCGTGAAAATCGATTCGGTACAGGTCCAAAATACCGGATCATGAAGTACCGGTACTGTATCGATATAAATTTACACC
>JAODLJ010000026.1:5139975-5152260 GCA_027576115.1 Cathorops melanopus
TCCCTGTTCTTTAAATAAAACAGGGTGCCCACTCACACCTGATTGTCATCCCATTGATTGAAAACACCTGACTCTAAATTCACCTTCAAATTAACTGCTAATCCTAGAGGTTCACATACTTTTGCCACTCACAGATATGTAAATATTGGATCATTTTCCTCAATAAATGAATGACCAAGTATATATTTTTTTGTCTCATTTGTTTAACTGGGTTATCTTTATCTATTTTGAGGAATTGTGTGAAAATCTGATGTTTTAGGTCAAATTTATGCAGAAATTTGGAAAATTCTAAAGGCTTCACAAACTTTCAAGCACCACTGTAAGGTGTGAAATATTTTGCAATTTTAATCACGTTTTATTTAACAATTATCATTTAAAATATACAATGACTTTTGAGAGTTTCTGATTCTCATAAATAAATAAATAATGTTCTTTTCACGAATGTTCACCCCCTTTTGCTTTGGTTCCCATCATCCCATGCCATAATCCCCAGTAAACAATAAAACTGCAAAACAGAAAGTGCATCTTGGAAATTAAATGATTATTTTTGCAAATTTGGATAAATTGCACCTGGAAGCCTTTGCTTCTTCCTTGGGAATAAATTTGCTCCTTGGGAATTAAAAAAAAAAAAAAAATCAATCTTAAAATAATTAATATTGATTGCATTTTTTTTCTATGATTTTACTGTTGTTTTCATGTGTTGTATTATTGATTGTGTGAGAACTATGTGACCTATGTGATAGCTTGTACACAGATACAGTAATCTGGTCAGGTTAAGACAATGACGATGACTACTACTACTACTACTAGGTTGAGTCTCCTCGGGAATGACTGGTGATGGCATGCCAAGATGGCCTGTGACCCATAACAGTTCTGATTTCATCTGCTGAAGCGAGACCAGTATAGCATATCAGCTGGTTGACATATGGTCAGGTGCTGTCTACCCCAGGAAGCCTGGCCATGGCGTGGTTCCCACAGAACCAAGTTGTGAGCTGCCTCATCTCTGTGGCAGACACAATGCCCCACCAAATGCAATCATCTTGATCTTATTTTGAAAGAGAGTGGTGGTAAATCTCCACTCTCTGCACAAGTACTGGCACTAAGACGGCTCATCGAGGGCGCAAAGAAGAGATATCAACGTTCATTGACTTTAGAAAAGCCTTCAGTTCCATTCAGAGAGGCAAGCTCATGAAGATCCACCTGGCATATGGCATTCCTCCTAAAATAGTGCGTAAACAATATGTATGCCAGCACCTCAGCAAAAGTCCTCTCTCCAGACGGCGAAACAGAAGCGTTCAACATCAAAGCAGGCGTCTTGCGAGGTGACACCTTAGCCCTGTATCTGTTTGTGATTGCACTCGACCATGCTTTACGAAAGGCAATAAATGGTTGTGAAGAAGAACTAGGGTTTACCATACACCCAAGGTGAAGCCAGCGAGTGGGCCCAGTCATGATAACAGACCTCGACTTCGCGGACGATATTGCACTGTTGAGTGACTCAGTGAGCCAGGCTCAAACGGTGCTCAATGGTGTGGAGACGCAATGCTGAAAGCTCAGGCTGGCCTTGAACTCAAAAAAGACAGAGGTCGTACCATTGAACATCTCAGGCGAGATCAAGCTGACTACTCTAGATGGTGAGGAGATTTCTGTCAAGGATGATTTCAAGTACTTGGGCTCATGCACTGGTTCATGAGGGAAGGGTATTGGTGTGAGAAAGCCCCAGGCCTGGTGCACACTCCATAAGCTGAAAAACATCTGGCATTCAAATATGCCAATCTTTGTGGCTTCAGTGGAATCTCTTCTCACCTAGGGATGTGAAGCCAGGGACACTGGCGGTCCGGGAGGAATCGAGACTGGACAGCTGTGACACGCATGCTCCGAAAAGTCCACAACGTCATCTGGCAGGACCGAATTCCAAATGAAGTGCTGTATGGAGATTTACCAGGTTAAGAAACCAATCCCCGAATCTTTGTTACTACATTCATATCCAGATGGAGAGACAAGAATGTCATGGTCTGATCAAAGCTCAGGCTCATGCACACAAATGACGTCATCTCAATCTTCTCGCACGCATGTGAGACATGGATGGTCACAGCCGAGCAAGAAAAATAAATTTATTTCCATGGAAAAGTGATGCTTCCGAAAGATCCTTGGTATTATCTACAAAGATCATGTGACCAACACACAGAATGGTCCAGAAACATCACAAGATCATCAGGGTTGCCTCAGGACATTCTCCATGGCATGGTGGAAGGAACCAGGAGAAGAAATGGATGGATAACATCAAGGAATGGCCCAGGGCCGATTTCACCTCAACACAAGTCAAGGGTAAGCACCGCCAGAAACTGAGAGAGCTGTCCAGATGTGCATTATGACAATCCAAAGGATTATGGCGCTCATATAATAGTAAAATATCCATATTAAAAGAGACAGCACTTTATTAGATAGAATTGCTCAAAGCAAAATATAACGCCCTGTAAGAGTCCTTGTGCTCTGGAAAAGTAATTATCTGAAGCAAAGGAAGCATGTGTGTCTCCAGCATGTTTAATAAAAGTCTCCACCTCGACACCTCAGCACCAAGCTGCTGCTTCAGAAATCGGAATGGCACAGTGAAGTTCCCGGAAGCCATGTTTGCTCAGGGGATGACAGCATCTCTCCAGCTGTCCCTTCACCACACCATGGGTGATGAACACGAGTGAAATAACAATGGCCTCCCCCACCCGCTCTTGTTTTTCCTTAGCCTTTTTTTCATTCCGATGGCTGATCGATACGCCTGCAGCCATTTTCAAATCAGCTATGGCCTTGCAAGTGAGAAAAATTACCTGCGACTGTGGGAAAATTAAACAGTAATTGGCTTTTAGAGTATTGTGCAGCCCACTGTGCGAGCAGCAAATCTGTATTTTTGGCAACACTTCGGCGACACACACACACACACACACACCTTCTAGAATCCAGAACAATGGGTGCTTAAAAGACAACCATGGAAAGGGATTAGCCTGACTGACTTTTAACAAGGTTGATGAAAGTAAAGAGTTTTAGTTTGTCATTTAATTTTTTTTTTAAACACACACACACAAGCTCTCCGACACCCATCATTGTCTAGTGTCACTTGGAATGACGAGACAGACAGATTTTGCCCCTCCCAACCAGACACCACATCTAATTTTGCTCTATCCAACCTCCAGCAACATGTAGCTGGGTGATGGTCGGAATTCTTGTGTTTCATGTGATGTCACATCTGCCTTATTAGTTATTCAAGACTTTAGCTGGTGGTCTACCAAAGCTCAGTTGACAAAAGCGTTTGTATGGAGAAGGTGCATTGCTCACATGAAAAATGCCTTACACTTGCATTGTTTTAGGTTGTTCGAATTGATCAAACCGTGAAACTGATAAGTTTCTTCAAGGTTCCTGGTGAACTAATAAAGGGTGAATGAACACAGGATTTCACAAAAAGACGTTGAGAAAGGTGGCTTTTGAACCTCTCGCTGAAATCTAAGGGAGCCGAGTTGAAGCATGCTCAAGTTTGCAGTGATCACTTGGTGAAAGGTTTGTATATCCCTCTCAGCTTTAGTGTTTTCCAAGTACTTTTCTTGGTACGGTATGTGTCGTTATTTTACAGTACTTTTTTAGCCACAAAATGCTAAAGTCCCCAGCTGTTTCTTTGTTTACTCCTCACAAGGTCCATATGCATGAAAGTCACGACAAAATTCTTCCCTAGCCATACGGTTACAATGCGCCGTGATCACTTCTCCGTCTTAACTATGATCCAGGTCTTTAAAGGGGTTTCTGATGATCTTTGTGAATGATTTAGCTGAGCGATAAGAACCTACACAAGTGAGAATCAAGTTTGTTTACACTTCAACTTGCAGCACTTCGTTGTAAAGACATGAATGAAAAGCTTAAAAAATATATATACACGGGCAAACACAATACAGGATTCATTGGGCAGTGACTTGATAGCGAGGTCCTTTACCCAGCCACGTACAAAAAAGTTGTAAGCCTCCATACTCTTCCACACTTTCATCTGTTTTGCGGTGTAGAAGGACGTCTGCAACACCAGATAGTTCGAGATGTCGGGGAACTCGACTGAAGGGTAGTTTTTGAGATCGTATGACAAATCCTTCTTTCCCAGACTGTAGGGGTCGATTCCATTGCACATAGCAATCTTCTGAATATATATAAAGCGAGCAGTGGCTTCTAGATTACGAGCGTACTCTGATAAGTTATCGGTAGTTGTTTGTACTACGGCAGCCATTTTGGTTTGTTAGACCACCAGCTGTTTTACCGGAAGTGAAAGCGCTAAGAAAAGTCATGTGACTGAAACCCAAGAATATAAGATCAGTTTGGCAGATACCAGAGAGGAAGTAGCTGGTGGCAGCTGTGCTTTTTGGAACTTCTTGGTTTGTGGGTATTTTTTTGTTTGCCTTTAATTCTGTGCAGTTTAAGTTTTGTTTATGTTTTTTCTAATAAATCCTTGAGTTTTCTAATTTAAAGATGTGTGTCCTCCTCTTTTGTTCCGGTCTTGAGCCTAGTCGTAACAAAACGGGAGCTCGTCCAGGATTAATGTGATTCATGTGCCAGAGGCTGGGTGTAATATGGTAATGAGGGATAGTAAAGACTTAAGATGACGCCATTATTCACAATCAAGTCTCTTACCATCACAATGGTTCACTTCCGAACTGCATGCCATTACTTGGTCATTCCCTAACGTCCCAAAAAGTCTGATTGTCCTGAGCTGTTCACTTGTCACTAAGTGGATTCCAGGGCTTTCGCATTACACAGGATGTTCCTGACCCTTGACCTCTGTTTGACTACTATTGTGGCTTTCTATTGTGAATTAAATCTAACTTTGCCGTTTAGCCAATAATTAATTAGATGGAGACAACACTAGATGTGTTGATTGTTGGCCACATTCTTCCTTTAATACATTTAACTATTCATCTTACACACGCTTCGTAACAAACAATGCGAAAACGACAAAAGGAACAACCATGAAACGGGCCTCGTTTATCAAGCTTTTAATAAAGGTGTGTTCGTAGAAATGTTTTCGTATGTTTAGGACAAACTGAAGTAAAAATTTTGATAACACTCATTTTCTTCGTGCTTATGTTGCACGTTGATAAAAATGCCAATCCAAGCATGTTCACAGCTAGCCACGGATCTCCATAAAAGGCAAAGTTCACAGCGAGCTGAAAACAGTGAAATGATGGCTAAAAGAGTGTTTCCTAAGTGTAGTGTGTGTTAAATCTTCAGCCAGTCGTCTGCAGACATACACTTACTTTTCCTCCTTTTTTTATGGCGCCAATACTTTTTTCCTAATAGGCTAATCTTCTCTATTAATTTATGAATTTATTTAAGATTGCTTTATTTCATGTCACTGATATGAAAGCACTGGGTTTCACGAAATTGTGAAAGTTAAAATAAATATGCTATTTAAACTTGAGAGTGCATATAAAATTATACAACCCCAATTCCAAAAAAGTTGGGACGCTGTGCCAACTGTCAATAAAAACAGAATGCGATAATTTGCAAATCACGGAAACCCTATATTTCATTGAAAATAGTAGAAAGACAACAAATCAAATGTTAAAACTGAGAAATTTGATTGTTTTTTGAAAAAATATATGCTTATTTGGAATTTGACATCAGCAACACATTTCAAAAAAAGTTGGGACGGGGCATGTTTACCACTGTGATGCATCACCTGTACTTTTAACAACACTCTGTAAACGTTTGGGAACTGAGGAGACAAATTGCTGTAGTTCTGAAAGAGAAATGTTCTCCCATTCTTGCCTGATATACAATTTCAGTTGCTCAACAGTTTGGGGTCTCCACTGGCATATTTCGCGCTTCATAATGTGCCAAATGTTTTAAATGGGAGACAGGTCTGGACTGCAGCAGGCCAGTTTAGCACCTGGACTCTCTTACTACAGAGCCATGCAGTTTTAATATGTGCAGAAAACAGGTTGGCATTGTCTTGCTGAAAGAAGGAAGGCCTTCCCTGAAAAAGATTTTGTCTGGATGGCAGCACATTGCTCTGAAACCTGTATATATTATTCAGCATTAATGATGCCTTCCCAGATGTACAAGCTACCCATGTCATGTGCACTAATGCATCCTCTTAACTCATAATATTGATTCTAAATTAGACAAATCTGAATTTTGTAACTATATTTCACATTCGCAGATAGCTGGCTAAGTCTCAGAAGCCCAACGCTGCTTGAACATAGTGGGAGTGACGAGATTTCACACCTTAAATATCACAATATAATATTATTGGGTTAGGTTATTGGAATTGTGTTGCAGCAACGAACCTGAGCCGATGCCGTAGAGGAGACGTCCCACCACGATCATCTCGAACGAGTGTGCCGTTTTGCTCAGCACCATCAGCACGGCTCCACAGATAACCACCACGTTGTTCAGCATGAGGGACGTCTTCCTGATTACAGAACAACAGGATGAGAAGCTAATTAGAAACAACGTAAAAAAAAAAAAAAAACATACATTAGAAACAACATGCATTCAGTAATTATACTGTACATGTATATTATAAGTAATCCTGAGAAACTGGCCACTGAGTGTACTGTAGATCAGCGGTAAATCAATCACACTTTGGCTTTTTTGTCCTTCTCTTAAGATCTTATAATCTTAGTTATTGAAGAAATACCTCAATAAAATAATGCCTCGACATTGAAAAGGAAAGAAGTGCTACTATATTTGCTGTTGATGTTCAGAGCAGCCATGTTGATTTGACTTGGGGTTGAGGAGCGCTTCCCCAAATTTCCAAGTAGGAATTCCGAGTTGAGGGGCATTTTCTTTGGATTTTCCCTAGTCGGAGGTCCAGCAGCATAATCATATGAGTTAAGAAGGGAAACTTAACAGTAGGACTGTTATTAGGGACCACTGGCTTAAAAAAAGAGGCACCCAGAGATCTTTCTTCTTCTTCTTCTTCAGCCTGCGGTTCCAAAGAGGAACATTGACAACCTTCCTCCACTCTGTCTTGTTCTGTGCTTCTTTCTCCAACTGCTTCCAGGTGTAGCCAGCTGTCTGGATCTCTGTTGTTGTGTTTCGTCTCCAGGTATTCCAGGGGCGACCTCTCTTTCTTTCCCCCTGGGGGTTCCACTGTAATGCCCGTCTTGTGTTGTTGTTCCTAGGTTTCCGTAGGGTATGGCCAATCCACCCCCTGTTTTCTTCGCTGTATTTGGGTTACCATGGGTGTTTCTTTTGTTCTTGTCAGCAACACTTCACTGGTTATCTTTTCTGGCCTCCATATCCTTAGCATCCTACGTAGGCATCTGTTGACAAAAGCCTGGATCTTCTTTCACCCAGAGATCGTGAGTTCGAATCCCAATGATGCCACAGCCATCTGTAGCCGGGAGCCTAAGAGAGCCTGTGGTCTCAGGGAGGGAGGAGTGACCTTTTTTCTCTCTCTCTTCTGTCAGTTACAGTGATGCTAGCCAATCATGCGCATCTATGAGCTCATGTCGGCGGATAGCGCTTTCCTCAGAGTGTGTTACAAAACCACTCCCTAAAAATGCACAAACAGCAGTTCAAAAAGATGCGGTCAGCTACGGTAGCGTCACGTACCTCAAAGGAAGTATGTGATGGTAGACGTTATGTGATTGGAGAAACTGTCTGATCATCATCATCATCATCATCATCATCATCAATGCGGCCTCAGCCGAGCTATACGCCTGGTGGCCCAGTCATCACAATTGCTGATGCATGATGTTAGTTCAGAGAGACTCTGAACCCCAGTGTGTCTAGAAAGGTGGCTGAAGGGCGGCCCTTCCTCAGATGACCATGGGTTGGGCACCACAGCACCAACTGACTTGCAGGAAGCCTCCTGTAGCCAATCTTGTCCAAAATACAGAGGATGTCACCGTACAGCTCCGAATTGGTGATATGGTCTCTCTAGCTGATGTTAAGTACCCTCCAGAGCATGCGCATGTAGGTGCCATTCAAGGATTTCTCCAATGCAGTTGTGAGGGTCCAGCCCTCACAGCCATAAAGCAAAAAAAGCTTTGCTTTTAGGGATAGTAAAACTGAAAGGAATTTTAGAGTTTAAAATTTCCAGTGTGATAACCCAGTCTAAAAATATCACGGTGCTACAAAATCTTTGTCTTTGCATCCTTGTAGAATAAAACAAGAAACAAATCAGGAAAAATGTTTTGTGCTTTCTGAGAAAGTAGAACAACTCTTCTATAAAATCTGCGTTCTGAAAGAGTCGAAGGTGTCGATCACACACCGTGACTAACTCTGAAAACCATGAAACTATAAACAGCGCTGATCTGATCTGATCTGATCTGATTCAAGTATCAGAGAGATTCACAGATTAACATGTCAGCTTAATTATTACCCAGTCTTCCTCTTTCACATCCTATGTCTGTAACTTATCACTGTGACTGTGACCCTCCTTCACCACACACACACACACACACACACGCTCTGAGCTTCCAGATTTATTCTGCTACTATATCTTCCACATGCATTATCCGTTTGAGGAAAAAAAAAATTGTAATGCTCATGATTCATTCTGATACGCTGGTACCTCTGATTAAAACCCAGGAGTGGTATTTTAATCATAAACCCCTGCCACCATCATAATTCTTCAATTCCCCTGACATTTAAAGGAGCAGTTCAGCTAAAAATGAAAGTTATCCTGAATGCAGTTCAGGCAGGAATGTGGTTGGTGTCTGATGTCAGCTTCTTTATTTGTAGTTATAGCCGACAGTTTATCAGCACACAAACTGCACATCGAAATAATCACACACTCAGTAACACCGTTTCTTTTCTCACCTGTGGGCTGATCAGTAGCCAAAGCCCTGGGACAAGCATAAACTGCAGGTGTAATGATGCATGTTGTTGCGTCATAGGAAAGACAGTGTCTGCCTTCTATTAATTATGCATCGAATGTAAGTGCACTGTTTGAACACCAAAGGGCCAAACCTGCACAATTCATAGTTAAAATATAATGAGTGTGCACTAGACCTGATCGTTCTGGAACAGAACAATTAAAATACATTGTACATTACATGGTTACACAACTATCATATAACAGTTAATTTAAAAAAAATCTTCAGCAGATTTCAATCAACCACTGTAATCTATGGTGCCTGAGAAAGCGGACATGGAAATCGTCCATTTTAGCCAGTTTGGAGCTCTATTTCTTTGTTTACGAGACTTTGTTTATTCAACCAAGTGTATTTGGGAGAATTTATAAATATATTTACTTATTTTTAAGATACGGTGAACCTGTAGTGCATTTTGTTTAAGCCTCTGTTAATAGAAAGTTTTAATTTATTTCCTTTTATTCAGACAAAAAAAAAATGTTTTGCAGAGATTCACACAAGCGCCGGCGACCGGTGGTTTTCGCCGCCTACACAGACGGTCTGCACCGGCTACTCGATCCCAGAAAAAAAAAAAAAACTTGCCTTTCAATGTTCAACCGATTTAAATAATCTCCACTGCCCATAATTTGCTGCAAATCCAATTATTTCACCACGAAATTGTCTTCAATTCAGGTCTAGCATGACCAGAAGCGATGCCATAAATTTGTTGATCGATTCTCGCGCTCTGATTGGCTGAGCCGGACCACTTGACCATGCCGTAGCAGACGACGGTAAAGACGCAGTTGGTGATTGTTGCAGATGATTTCGGTGTTTACAAAATGCCACCGGAGAAGAAACTAAAACCTTCTGTGGGCCAAATAAATATAAAGACTGTTTTCAGCAGGTTTGTACATATAAATCGTAATTAATATTTTCATATCTAAGAATTTCTAAGTTATTTGCATATTCAGAAGCTACCCAGAGTGCCTGAGTTCCCATAGAGATGTCTGGTCCCTTAGCTAAGGCTTCATACTTATAAAGTGCAAGTGCAAATAACTAATTATGTGCAAATATTTATGCTGAAATTAAAACTATACAATTAACAATTATCCCAAGAAATTGAGTTGTACATGAGCTGAGAGCAGGCAAGATGCGTAGCACCGAGTTGTCTATAGTCCATGTATGACGAGATTGAGTGGAATAACTGTTTTATTCTATCCACATTCACTGGATTTTGAGAAACAGAGCATTTTTATTTTTCATTTTTTGCAAATTCGATAAATAAAAACTATGCAAAACGTCCGACAAAATCATTTCCACTTAGAATGTAAACAAACCAGCAAAATGACAGTAGCAATTTGTGAAAATGCTATAATAAAATAATTAATGAAAAAATAAATAAATAAATAAATAAATAAATATATATATATATATGTTCTTTCCATCAAATACTTTTATTCCATATTTTTTTTTGGGGGGGGGAGTGTTTTTGAGTACAGTTTTTATTTCGTCCTCGGTTGGTTCAGCCACATGCGCCGCCATTTTGTTTTTCTCTACTCATGGTACGGTATATGAGCTGATAGCCTAGTAGTAGAGTAGCCATGCGATCAGAGCACATGATTGCTCATATCCAGTGAATGTGGAAAGAATAATACACACTATCACACCAGAAGCACATCAAGTACATTAAACATGCACCAACTAAGCTCACCATATAGTCATGTTACAGAGCCAGGCAGCATACTACAGAGGGGAACTGAGAAATGCACACATCTGAAGGGAAATTTCATACATACAGTATTTTACAGAGAAATGATTAGGAATTTATTAGCTGTGAATGCACCAGAAGTCATGTAATTTTAAAAATTTTCTGGAGGAGCATGCTCCTAGACCCCCTAGTGTTAGCACACCTTTGCCGCTCTAAATTCTAGAACCACCTACTGGATGTGTCCATATAATATAAAGGACATTACACAGTGTTGCGAAGATATGAAGTTTCTCTTCTCGTGTTGAAAAATATTTTCACTTCTTCACTTCACTCACTCATGAACATATACATTCACCACTCAAAGATAAACTTCATATCTTCACCTCACTGTGTAATAAAGAAGTGTTTATTGTTTAAGTGTTTCAGTGAGGAACAATATAATCCAATCCAAACTTACAGTATATGAATAAGAAGATCTGATTGCAGTTGAGTGTCACTTCCTTCTATATTTTCTTTTTTGTCTGACTAAAGAACAGCATCAAGGCACCTGGTTGTTTCTGGTGCTGCCTTTTCTTGTAGGAGGACAGTATGTCAAGAAAACTTGGCATGCAACTCTGTGCCTGTTTATTTTCTCTGCAGTATAATATTGTCTGTGCACTGAGGGATGTCCTGTCTGCCAGAGGTAGGCACTGGAATTGTGTGTCTGCATTGCCTTTGGACATTAGGCTGTGAGTGCACAATTACCTTTGTGTGCTTACAGACATGCATGTGTGTGTGTGTGTGTGTGTTTGGCCATGTGTGCATGAAAAGGCCTGGTGCCTGGGGTGACTTATTGTTTAATGTCTAATGGAATGGACTAAGTGGCAGAATGAAGAGTAATTCTCGAGTGTTTAGGCTCAGGGCTGAGCAAACTGTTTCCTCCCACCTTTTTTTCAGCTTCTTTTAACACTTCATCCCTGTATAAGCCACTCATCCCTCTATTATATCACTACAAACACACATGTAATATACGTTGGCTTGTAATTATATGGGAATGTGAGATTTAATTAACAAGCTATTTATGTTAATGGCTTTTTTATTATGGGTAATTATTCTTTTTGTGGATGTTTACCCTGAAAGTGATTTGTCAAGAGCATGTCTGATGGGTTTTACTCATAAGGGAGTGTACAATGTCATAGTGATCTCAGTGTCAATTGTTTTTCAAATGCATGCGAAATTCCAAACCATTCAGCACCAGGGACAGCAACAAAGATACAATCAAATCCATGGCTTTCCTGCGAGAGACAATGGGGGTCGCCATGACACCCACCTCTCCCGGATGCCAGTCTTTGATTTCCGGTTTATCCAAGCAGCTGAGGCTGAGGGAGCCGAACGTAGCCGAGCAGCGCTAGCTACGACAGCCAGGTTTTTGTCAGAGGATAACGTCTTTTTATAGAGACGGGTTCTAGCTGTCCGTCCGGTCACGTTTTCGTTTCCGGGCCATATCTTTAAAACTACTGAAGATATCTTCATGAAACTTTGTGTACATATCAGGCAACATGTGAACTGGTGTATTTTGCTATTTTAGATTTTTTTAAAAAAGTATTTTTCAAATTTTTACATAAAAAATAGATTTCACTTAGTTTCTAAGAGCAACGTTCGTTTCTGGAGCATATATCCAAAACTATTATATACATGTTAACAAGGTGATGTAGATGTGCCTTTTCATACTAAGAAATTTGAGAAATTTTAATTTTTCATGTTTCC
>JAODLJ010000026.1:5218285-5232427 GCA_027576115.1 Cathorops melanopus
TATATCACAATGACCAAATTTCAGAGGGAACTAAATTTCACTGATTTTATGAAATCGAAAGGCCGTCTAGCTTTAATGAATGCTAGTCACCCTTAGCGCATTCATGTAAGAGCAAAACACACAAAAGACAAAATGGCAACTAAATGAAGAACCAATTCCTCCGAAGCTCGCCATGTGCTAAATCTTTTAGTAACGCAATTTAGCTATTACAATGTCTCGATTATGACAGGCACAGACTAACCCTTCCTTATTTTTATAGGATGCCATTTCTTTCTATTTTTTTAATTGAAATCTTTCTTAATTTCTGACTTTATTTTGGATTGCTTTCTTACACAGTTTCCTAATTAAATGTGTGTAAATTTGAAATCAATATATTATTTAAAATTGGCAGCATAATCTTTATATAAAATTGTTGTAATCCACACCAATTATACAATCTGAAGCCTATCAGTAGAGTTTCACACGAGTGAGTTTCCTTAGACGTAAATTTACATAAACCCAGTATCCAGGATATGAACAGTTTTCCTTTTTGGATTATTAACCTTATGTTCACGGATAACACCTCTGGTAAACAATAACCAGTTGAATAAATGAGGCCCATTATCACAGTGCAATGAATTATAAACTTAATTGGATGTGCTTTGATATGTAGATTTTCCCATGCAACTGAACATGGCACTGTTCGAGTATAACGGGAGGAGTGGGTACCTCTTAAAAAATGATGTGATGCGGAGGAATGACAAGACATTTGACCCCTTCACAGACAAGATTGACACCAATGTGCCCAACACACTCTCAATCAAGGCAAGTTAGCTCAATTTAAACACTGGATCCTAAGCTTACAGTTAGCAGTGAGCATCTAATCAAAAATGTACAGCGATGGTTCCTGGCTCTATGGTCTGATGTAAATGTCTAAATGACCGTAATAAATTGAAGACACTATTGAACAGTGGTCATTAGTCAAGCGTGTATTTGAGTGTTCTATAGTGACTTGCTATATTACTGCGTAATATAATAATCGACTTTCTGGTCAATTTATCCAAGTAAACTGGCAATTCAGTGTATAGAGAAGGTATGTTTATGTTGTATTCCTTTCCTTTTTCTGACAAACAGAAAAAGTCCTTGGTTTGTCACTGATTAAATGCAGTGATTACTGATTATCATTTATGACAGTATCTTCACATTTCAAACATTTAAATAATATGAGGAATCTTGATGCATTTTTATATTTTGTAATAGGTTTTGATGAACATCTCCACTCTTTCCCATGTGTTTACAGATCTACTCAGGCCAGTTCCTATCTGATAAAAACGTGAAAACAGCAGTAGAAGTGGAGATCATTGGCTTGCCTGGAGACCCAAAACGCAAATATCGCACCAAAAACACAGCCACACCAAATGCCATCAACCCTGTATGGAATGAGGAGCCCTTTGTGTTTGAGAAGGTGTGGAAATATATTTTAAATGCCACATATTTAATCATTTAATCAAAAAACGATAACTATGATTTTTTTTAACCTCAAAAACACCAGAAATTTCACAAATGCCCAGAACATTTCTCTTATATTATTTTGCAGTTTGAGTTTTTTAAACATATGTCTGATGTCTCTTGGCAAACAGATTCTGTTGACAGAATTGGCTTCAGTCAGGATAGCAGCTTATGAGGAAAACGGGAAATTCATTGGGCACAGAATTATTCCCATAGATGCCATCCAATCAGGTTAGTGAAAAGAGTTCCGAGTCCTACGTTCAACATCTGCGGATTGACAAATTACAAAATATAAACTCAAAAATGTCCTTCTGCTTTGTGTATGATATACTGTGTGTGTGTGTGTGTCCAGGATTCCATCATCTTTGTCTGCGTAGTGAGGGTAACATGCCTCTGATGCTGCCTGCTCTGTTTGTCTACATTGAGGTGAAGGATTACATCCCTGCTGCGTTTGCTGGTATGCACAACCACAAAAACATAAATAAGTTCTCTGAAATATTTACCTAAAAACTTCTCTAAAATAATTACTTTGAGTTTTTCCAAGTGTTTTTCTTTTTTAAATCAGTGTTATAATTCTGTCTGCATGTTTGTGTTCTCAGATTTCACAGACGCTCTCTTCAATCCAGTGAAGACCACAAAACCTGCAAAACAGGAGGCAAGTAATAACTGCAACACAGCATGCGGTTACACACAAAATTGGCGTTTAGCTTTAAGATCACACAAAAGTTTACACTCAAAAAAAAAAAAACCCTTTTACTAATTCTACAGAATAATATCTATATATTAGGAAATGGCTGATGCTTGTCATTGGCAACAAAAGCAGACTAAAGTTTTGTCACATATTGTGGCGGGAGTCGTTTATCTAAATAGTCTTAATTTGCTTCCAGAGTGCTAACTATGTAAGCAAATATGAGATGCCTGGTGGAGCAGCTGTTCCAGCCACAGGTAAGAAATATACACAAATATGTTGTATTAATCAGAGATCAGCATCATATTAAATAGTAAAATTTGCAGACTAAATATGTATAGCCTTTCACTTTTTGCATTTATAGACCTTTTTCCTCTAACCATCTATTTACAGTGCCTGAGGTTGATAAAGCCCCAGCAGAGGGCGATGCTAACCCTGCAGAAACACCTGCTTCAGATGCAGAGCCTAAATCAGATGCCCCAGAGTCCACTGACGGAGAAAATCCCAAGTCAGATGACCAGCCAGAACCAGGGGATCAAGAGCCACAAACATCTGAGCCAAACCCTGAAGCTCCTGCGACCTCAGAAGAGGCTCCTCCATCTGAAGCACCTCCACCCACTGAAGAGGCTCCTCCCACTGAGGAACCTCCATCTTCTGAAGAGCCTCCGCCCACTGAGGCACCTGCACCCACAGAAGAGGCTCCTTCCACTGAGGCACCTGCACCTTCAGACGAAGCACCTGCACCTTCAGACGAAGCACCTGCACCTTCAGACGAGGCACCTCCGCCTTCAGACGAGGCACCTGCACCTTCAGATGAAGCACCTGTACCTTCTGACGAGGCTCCTGCAGAAACTCCTGCACCATCTGAAACCCCTGAGGCAGAGAATCCCGCTGATCCAAATGGTGAGCCCACTGCAAATGTGGAGCCAGAACCACAAGTTAATGCAGCTCCAGACTCTGCGGAGCAGGATGCTCCTGTAGTTGACTCTGCAGCACCTGCGGAGGTTGCTGCCACTGGTCAAAGTGCAGAAACCTCCAAGGCAGCGGATGCTGCTGGTGCAGCACCTGAGGGTTCAGGGCTTTGTGGAGCTCTTGGTAGGCTGTGTAAGATGTGAACCAGAGCACAATAAGTTATCTTCCAATGGTAATGGCTTAACAATACACACATCAGTAGATGTCTAAAGCAAAATATCCTATATACATGTACATTTTCTGTCAAATATATGTATGAAAAAATTATTTTAAAAAACTTGTACTTGCATGCTTGAACTTGTATTGCTTGAAATGACCTAAAAAGAATTAAAAATCCCACTGTCTCACTTACCATATTTGTCTCTCTGCTGTCTCTCACACAAAACCATTCACACTCACAACCTCACTCACAAACATGCACACACACAGAGCTGGCCTCTGTGACCTGTGATGAACTGCAGCAGCACAAGAACTTCCTGAAGGTCACCAAGAAGCAGGAGAAAGAGCTGAAAGAGCTGGAAAAGAAGTTCCAGAAGAAGTCCGAGGAGCTAACTCAGAAATACAGTGACCTCTTCAAATCCCTCAAGAAGAAGACTTCGCCGAAGAAGAATGAGTAAACAGAGAGCTACCACTGCTTTTATTTATTCAGTCCTGTTGAGAATATCTATTTCTGTGAATTGGCAATCTTGAGGGCGTGGATATTTTCCTGTGTCTTTGTGAACGTCGTGCTGTTGTGTTATGTGTTGTGGCCTGTGCTGTGATTTCGCTTTCTCTGTGAAAATGGTCTTAATCTGAATCTTTAATTAACCCCTTAAATGCCAGTGATGACTCAGTACATCCAGACATACATTTCTCACTTTCAGAACTACATGCCTATTAGTTTCAATACAGTTAGTGAACAAGTCATAATCACTGAATAATATACTTTAAGCTGAATAACGAAATACAATCTGTGGGTTTAAGGGGTTAAATCAGCTATGTGACGATAACATTACTTGACAATCATGCCTAGAGTAAATCTAATACATACTAGCAGGTTGCCCGGGTTTTGAAAAATTCTGGGTTGCCCCCAGACTTCCATGTCAAATTTGGTGAAGATCCATCAAGAAATGGTGATGTTAACTCAAGACAAACAAAAATCTAAACATCCACCTCCCAGGGGCCCACTGGGGACCCCCTGGGGCCCAAATATGGAATTTCTGACTTCTACCAAATTGTGGCTATCTCCTGTACCTACGTGCCAAGTTTAGTGAAGATCTGTCAAGAGTTTGTGTTGATAAATGTAATGTGAAAGGCATTGAGGGAGGGGGTGGATGGATGTTGTGCCCCTCAGGGACCTCCCTGGGGCCCGTACATGAATTTTGTTTATATCTGCAAAATTTTGGGTCATCCCCTAACCTACTTGCCAAATTTGATGAAAATCCGTCAAGAAATGACTATGTTAACTCAAGACAAACAAAAACCAAACAAACAAACAAACATTACCTTGCCCCCCAGGGACCTCCCTGGGGCCCGTAGATGAATTTTGCTTATATCTGCAAATTTTGGGTCATCCCCTAACCTACTTGCCAAATTTGGTGAAAATCCATTGAGAAATGACAACGTTAGCTCAAGACAAACAAACTTTGCCGCTTACTATATAAAACATGTGCGTGTGTATATATTATAATTTCAGAAAGAATTGTCAAGTGTACAATCCATGGATAGGCTACATTGGATAGCGAGTAATTGACACTGTATTAAACTGATCACTCAGACTGATATCTATAATCTGTGATCCATAAAGCAGGCATGTACTCCTAGGCATGATTAAATCCATTCATTCACTATTTTTTGATTTACAATTTACTATTATTTAAGCATTGGAGTTAAAGCAGTTCAGTGCACCTGATCACTTGTTTTCCTGTAAGTGTGTTTTCTCCAATCATTATTTTTATTGAAAAACCAAATTGACTGGGTCTGGGGAATTTGTAATGATTGACTCATTTCCTTGGTGTTCAGAGCAGGGGCTGAGGGGCCAAATGCAGGGCAAATCAATGAGCTGAAAAAAAAGCTGCAGACAGAGCTTCGATCACTGTGGGTGGAGAAGAACGATCAGCTGAAGAAGAAGAAAGAGCAGCATGCCTCTGAGGTACCAACCTGCGCTTATTTCCACACCAAGATATTATAGATGTAGACTAAGTGCTCTTTTGCTTTTTTTTTAGAAGTTATTTAATAAATGCTTAACACTGCTAATGTCGGTTCATAATAAAAGAAAGGTCATAGGGTCGAGTTAGCATTATGCAAAGTAGATTGTGTACTACTCGACATGTTCTAGATAGCTCATTCTAGTTTTCAGCAGGATTAACCTTTTGGCTTAGTTGAAGTGCAAATGAGGTTCAGCGGATAAATATTCATAGAGCTGAGTCCAACACAGTGTTAAAAAAAAAAATGCCTAGTTCATCATTTCCTTATCAGCAAACACTTTTGTGAGTGCTCTGATTATCAGAATGAATGCAAGCCTGACTCATGAGTACTGAACCCATTGATGGTGTTTGTGTCTACAGCACAGTGAACCCATCCTTAGTATAGAGAGTCAGTTTTTCCTGCTTTAAATCACCTGATTCATTCATGTATGATGAATCACAAGTTTCAGAGCAGGAAGAGTTTGAAGAATGCCTTGTCCAAAGTTACTTCCTATAATAATAATAATAATACAGTGTGTTTCAAAAGCTAAAGAACTGGCTCTTGGCCAGGAAAGCTGTTTTGAAAGCAGCACCAACACTTTGTTGGTCTAGAACCAAGAATTGCTTACATCAGGGGCTGGAGGCAGGATTCTCACAACTAACAAGACCAATGACAACTTTGTGACCACCATTTTAAAAAAAAACAAAAAACAGAGTTTGTGTGGCATCTAGTCTGCCTAATAAAAAGAAGAATGATGTAATGACGCTCTGTAGCATTTGGAAAAACGCACCGATTGTTAGAAGGTTTGCGAGTTGAACCAAATCCAAACTGACACTAGCACCAGCCCAGAACTAGCACCTCGTTCACGTTGGTGGAAACAGGGTCTTAGAGACAGGAAAGCAACTGTACAGTGTGTTGGAGATGTGGGTAAATTACTCGTTAAAATTTAAATATTAGAAATTGCTACCGTATAATTTTATCGCAATTTCGATCATTTTAAACAATACTCTTAAACTGAGAACCAGTCCAATAGACCAAGTAATCTGGTTACATCAACAATGAAAGAAATGATAATGCTAGCTTCCGTATATCTGAAGGAAATGTGATGTTTAAATTGAGTGAATTATTTGCTAGTTTTACGCTGTCTTCATGATCTCTGAATTCCCCTCACTCAGGCATTAGTCTTAAATAGAGATGTCTGTGGGACTGCTTTTAATCCTGATTGTATTATTTTTGCTTGTACATGCCCACATTATTTTTAACATATTTCCCAAAATATGAACATATTAGGAGCCTCATTTAAATTACACAGTTATTATGGACCACCACAAGTTCATGTTATTGAATGTGGTCTCTATTTGTGCTTCATTTCTGATAGCTGGCACTCACCTAGGTGAAAGTAAAACCTTTTGCTTGTGTGACTTTTTTGTTGATTTCCTTGATTTTAGTTGTCACAGGTGAACAAAAGTGTGAATCTGTTTGGAAAGCTTTCTAAAACATGTGCCTCCTGCACATCTGTATTTGTGTCCATTTAGAACACATTGTCTGTTCATTCTGAATAATGCATCCGTAGTCACTTACATCACTAGTGTGACGCCCATCTGTGCCCCCTTCAGGTTGGCCCTGCCAGTGCACGGGCATGGGCTGAACCTGAGCCTAAGTGCTTTATTGTCTGCACCTGTATTTAGGGTGGGGCTATAATAGGGTTTCTGTCTCTCTCTCAGGAGGGCTGAAAGTATTTCTTTTCGGTTTTTGTCAGCACTATTTTTGATATTCTCTCTGACACAGGCACTTTGACTCCTTTCTCAATCTGTCCCTTTTTTACATTTCCTTAGTTCTTACTTTCTCATTTATTTACCCAACATACTGATGCATTCATTCACCCACTCATGCACGACATTGATCATTATCTTTTTCATACCCCTATTTGATTATTATTAATACTGGTAATAATAAATTATTATTGATTTGAACCATTTTGTGCCTTGTCCCCCATTATCTGATGGTAAATGAGTCTGCCATTACATATTACTAATATTACTGTTGTCATTACTGTTATTGCTGTATCACTACCATTAGTGCTATCACTACTTTTACTGTTGCTACTACTGCCATTGTTATTACTGCTATTGTTATAACTACCATTACTCCTGTTATCATTACTGCTAGTCATTTTTACTGTTAGTGTTTGTTATGATGACCATTACTACTGTTACTGTCATTGTTACTGTCGTAGTTTGTTATAACTTACTGTTATTCCTGTTACTGCTATATCTGTTACTATTGCTGTTACTACCATTGTATCACTACCATTACTGTTGCTACCATCATTGTTCTTACTGCTACTATTATAACTACCATTACTCCTGTTATCATGACTGTTACAGTCATCACTGTTATTACTACCATCATCATTGCTGTTACAGTGTTAGTTATAACTACCATTACTTATGTTATTACTGTGACAGTCATTTTTACTGTTACCATTGTAACAGTTATTATAGTTATTACTGTTGTGTCTTATTACTGTTACTATGGTCATTATTACTACCATTCTCGTCGTTACTGTTACTACTGTTGTAATCGTCCAACTGACGATTCTATCATTCATCCATGAAAGGAAAATTGAACGCAACTGGATGCTGAAGAACTTTTAAAAACTTAAAGAAAAAATCTTGAATCAGGTCGACATCATTCATGCATGAAACCATCACATCTCACACAGACAAGTTGAGGCAACACGTTATTCGTTTTTCCTGTTGGCTGGCTGGCTGAGAGAAGAAAACGCAAATGCTAATCGAATCTTGATGACAGTGTTTGATACATAATTAAAGCCACAGGCCTGCGGAAGCGGAGGATCCTGCACTATAATTTTAGATTAAAGCACTAAATTACGGGTGAAAGAGTGAGCCGGAGTATTGCAGTGGAGCAAGCTTCATTTGCAGGATTGCTAAAACTGTCGTGCTCGAGTGCTGGGAGAAAAACTCCAGAGAAAACTTTTGGAGAAAAGAAACCTCCATGGATGGGATGCACTTCTCTGATAAGAAATCACCACCAAGAGTTTTGGGATGATTGGATTCCTAGACTATGGAATGTTTGTACTTGGAAGGAGATGATGGATAACGACAGCTGCAAAGTATTGGAGTATTGTTTTGCTGTAAGCCTCCTACAGCTTAATTCACACTTCAAGATTCAATTTGTGGGGCACCAGCAACTGAACCAAACGGCACCAGAATTTTTATATTAACATAGTTAATAGGATTCAATGTGAAATTTTCCTTTTAGCACAAACTCAAACTCGCTGGAAACCCCAGCAGGTTTACCCTGAACCCAGATGGCTGGATCTGAGAACAAGAAGTGAAAGCTCACATGCTGACAGGCTCTCAATCCCATCTCTCAGCAGGAACACACCACACTCATCACATGTAGACACCAGACAGCCTACTGAGAGCAGCGAGTGAAACCACTGATCAGCCTCACTCGGAGGTCAGTTCTGTGTGTGTGCGTCCTCCAGTTTTTAATCTGCCATCTGAGCCGTGAGGCCGTTCAACGGCCGCTGTCACGGTGTGATGCCACGTCCTCGGGTTCAGTGTCCCTGTGACAGATCTGCTCTGGTGATAAGCATGAGAGGATACAACAACAAGAAGAGAGAGAGAAAAAAAAAGTCTCGTATTCAGAAAATCATGATAAAAGTTGCGAATTATTTCTTGCATGGCAGATCCTCAACATCAACAACACCTGGTATTTAATGAAGAAAAAAAAAGAATCCGAGACATTGATATGGTGAGGATTTTTGTAGAGAGACGTTTATTTATGATATATGGAAGGAGTCTGCAGTGTCAGCACTCTGCAAGTCACCATGGATCACCAAGCCAGACGAGATTACATTCCTTACTAGTTTTACAAGAATCGATTCCACATGATGAAGTGGTGGGGTGGCATGGTGGTGTAGTGGTTAGCACTGTCACCTCACAGCAAGAAGGCTCTGGGTTCAAGCCCAGTGGCTGACTTCTCCAGGGTGTACCCCGCCTCTTGCCCATAATCAGCTGGGATAGGCTCCAGCTTGCCCGCAGCCCTGTACAGGATAAGCGGCTACAGATAATGGATGGATGTATGATATGGTTCCTTGTGAAACAGGAAGTCAGAGTGACGGACTTGTGCAATAGTTAATAGCATTCAAGATGCACCACACTGACACAAACTGGACAACTTGGCGATATGGTTCAATATGGAGAGTTTAACGAGAGGCATAATGGCATGGTGTTCTTATTCAGTCTGAAGAAGCAACGTATTCCAGCATGGAGTTGGTCAAACATCTCCAAAAATGGAGCCTGTTAAATTCCTCCATATTCACAATGAATAAACTCCAACCAAGGGATGCGTGGTAAAGTGAATAATGTGAGGGAAGACAGCCAAAAACATAGTGTTTGCTATGAACACTATTACTGGAGTAAAAAGTAATATAGAAAAGATATACACCTCTTGGGGCGTGACCTACAGCATTTCATATGAGAGAGTGTTTAATTGGATGATCATGAAGTTTTGCCTTGATATGAATCATCAGAAATGTTTTGGACGGTTTCCCAGAAGAAGAAGTGATGAACGATAAAACTGAAACAAGAACAACTTCAACACCGGTTGCATTCACAATGTCCACAGTTATGGTTCATTTACTTCCAAGCATGTCAATTGTTCTCATTTTCAAAGATTAGGTGAACAAAGCTTTTTCCAAAAAATAATCCAATTTCAAAGCCTACTGAATTCGAGTGCTCTGAGAAGAGGATGACGGTCAAAAGGCTACTCTCAATAGCTATCCAAATCCTGGGAAGACACTCAAGCAAGAAATAGGGAAGCAAAACAAACAATCCGGTTGAAGTCCTCATCCAAAAAAAAAAAGGACGAGCAGCTGAGTTTCAAACCTACGGCGTTACCCTAGATCGTGAAACGGTCCGTTAGTTTAATCGTCACTATGAGTTATGGAATACAGGAACCACCATATGTCCTTTTAAAGCCAAAGAGGAATCAAAGGAAGGCTTGTAAAAAAAAAATAAATAAATAAAAATATGACACGGTACAGCATATGGCCCGTTTGCTTCTCAGAGGTGAGAAGAGGACAAAGAGAGAATGTGGTGCAGCACCTCCACCTGACGAGTGCTCTGAAAAATGCTACTCATGCCTAATCAGAGCTCGTTCATTAAACGGGAGTCGCTGAGTGGCAGGAATCCAGAATCATTAGCCTAGCCTCGGAGCTGCAGAGCTGCTCGTGTTGATCCTTTAGACAGACAGTGCTGCTAGCTCGACCTCAATCAAGCACATGTGCAGTTTCAATCCAAATTTAATGCCTTGCACCTGCATATTACTTCATTAAACCATCCGCAATCTTGTAACAGCAAGCAGACTATCAGAGCGTGCAGAATTTAATTTCTGGTCCAAGCTAATTGCAGGAAGCCAACTTAATTAAAAAAATATAACATAATACAGCTTGTAAATAATCATCAGTGATTGTTTGCTGCTAAGTGGAACAGGAATGTACTTGGGCAGCTCGTCATCAACATTGAGGCTTAAATACAGCGCAGCTTCAGAAGCCGACTTAATGAAAAGACACGGTCATCCACAACGTCAACAAATATTAAGGGTGTTTGTTTCACCCCCCTTTGACTTACTGTGGCTTGCATAGAGCTGGAACAAGATACAAATTACAAGATACAAAGATGGACAGATGGATCATCCATTAAATCCATAATTCTGTCCTGGCTTCATGCGACGACAGGATTACTTTCTCATCCAAAAGGTATTTTCAGGAAAATAATAAATAATGGCATAAATACCAGTGTTGGAGTCAAGTCACTAAACCTTGAGTCAGAGTCCAGTCTCGAGTCCCCAGCGTTCAGGTCCGAGTCAAGTCCAAGTCATTAAAAAAAAAAAAAAAAATTGAGTCGAGTCCACTATTGATCCGAGTCAAGTCCGAGAACAAGACTCTAACTGCACCATTTGACGGTGTCTGTTTTAGCACTGTTAACATTAGTTTGTTCCTGAACATGACGCATGAACAGGTGAATGTGCTTCTCTTTGTTAGGGAGTGCGAAGTATTCTGTCAGAGATGGATCTAAGTGCAGAAGGTGCGTCTATTAATACAAGTGAAGACAGGCAAACAATCCAGAACGACAGGTAAAATCATAAAACTGTGACACTGGCAATAGGTCGAGCGAGACACAAACAGGCTATCATAGATTCGGCAGAATCAAAGACGAGAAATAGGAAATCAGGAAACCAAACAAGGAAATAAGGCTCGGTAATGTGTCAGCAATGCAACTCAATACTTCGCAAAGTGTGTTTTCACAGTTTTTATATAGGCACGCTGATAACACCTTAATCCTGTGCAGGTGCGAGTCGTTTACGGTGTGCATGCTATCCTGAGAGTGCCCAAGAGTCTATCTGATGCATGCGCCAAGCGCGCAGGTGTGACAGTCTTGCAGAAAATGAGTACAAAAATTAATGTAGATATAAATATCTTATGCCAAATTATGGCATGTTACAAAAAATAAAGAAAAAATCAGAGTCTGAGTTCAAGTCATCAGTGCTCAAGTCCAAGTCAAGGTCATGAGTTGGACTCGAGTACTACAAGCCTGGGAAATACTGGAATCTCCTCGATCACATGACATGACATGACATGACATGACATGACATCACCGGTGATGCCATGTTCCAGATGCTTCTGTGAACCTCAAATCTACAGTCTGGGCGAGAAAGAAATTAGCCTGGTCTTGATGAGCTTTAGTACCAGGAAATAATCTGATTTCGATGCTGAATAAAAAAAAATTTCTTGAACAATCCATTATCACGCTCGTTCCATATTCCAGACTTGCTAACATTTATCAGTTGATTGAAGCTTTTGCTGCTGAGCTCTGATTGGCCGAGGTCCAGCAAAATGACTCGGTGAAGTAGTAGTTGTTTATATCTCTTTTTCCATCGCTACATCATAATACACCAAAAAAGCACCATGAATTAAAAACAGGCCTGGTGTTTGTGCTCAGATGTTAAACTGCTTGTTGAAAGCCAGTGGTACTCTGGGATCATTTCCTGGATTAATGTTTGCTTTAGATCTCGGATGCAATCAAATTTAACGCTAACCTATACAGATTTGGTGACCACCACCTCGATGACACGTTAATCCTGTAACGTGCGACAAAACCGAGGTACAAGATGTCCTGCGAAAATCAAGCGTCATCCGTCATTTCAATTGAAAGTCGGGTAAATGGGACATCCTGAGCGAGCGCCTGTGTATTATTGAAACGAATGAAATCTCTATTATAAAATGGTGCCTATAATAATCTTCGATATGATTGATCTTGATGCCTGGTCGTTGTAACCGAAACAAAACCTGCACTAATGAAGACAAAGCGTCATCTGCTTCTGGTCGCCTTGAGCGGAACAAATAAATTGCTCGTTGTTTTATTTTAAACAGCACATGCATCTTCTATCCTTGCGTCTTTAACAGGGCCGCCATTAATTCGGGCTCACAAGAAACACATTTGTTACTTCACAAACAAACAGAAGTGTTTCATTTATCAAAATGGCTGTTAAGATGCAAGAAAAGTTGGATTTCGCCAACAAGCATCAGGAAGACGACGAAAAAGGGAGAGGGGGAAAGTCACATGCTTTACAAACCGCTTGCTCCATCTGAATGTATGATATATTAGAGCCATTATTTCTGCCATGACGACACCTTTTACTGACCACTCGGATTCATTAAACTCGACTACAACAATAACAAGCTTTCATGATCACAGCACTTCTTTAAAAGGAAGGAAGGATATTCGGAAGCAATTTGGTAGCATGGAGTCAAAAATGAGGTTAAAAAAAAAAAAATAAATAACACAACACTCTAATCTCTCAGTATGAAAATTTCAATAAAATCAGCACTTCGACAGTCTCCGGAGCTCATCCCGAGCACTTTAGTGCACTCTCGCACACAAATCTTCATTAATTAGAACCGAATTCTTTATTAGAGCTCCTCTGACCAGAAGAAACGGAGTTAGTTTTAGGCCACTTTGTAACCTTTCATCATTCCAACTTCGGAGAGCTCTGGGAAATGGTGTGTTCTCTCTTTTTTCTTTCTTCGATGGGATTCCTGAAAAGAAATACACTTTCAAGTGGCCAATGATGCTTTTTTTCTCCCCTCCGCACTCTGTTGAAAGAAAATCAGACAGACATTTTCCACCCTCCCCCCAGATAATTTGTCACCTCCTGCCTTCGTCAATTATTCAAGTCATCCTCTACATATTGAATATGTTTCTCTTTCTCGTCATTAATATTTAAGGGCTTCTTCCCTCGCCGGGGACGTCTCATAAGGATAAATCAAGGTGACATTAAGTTTTATTGAGATGGTCCTGTCATGAAAATATGATCTCTTGGTGTGCTTGGAGTTTGGTTGAGACAGCCATCTGGAAAATGCGCAGGGGTGGGGCAAACAAAACACCGACTGAAATCCAAATCGAGATAATGAAGAAGAACTAACTCCTCATGTCCTGTTTTAAAGGGAGTTTCAGATTTTTCAAATTTAGGTCATAAAAATAATTTTCCCAACAACCAATTATTTTTGTTTAGTGGATCCAAAGTGACTGAATTCGGAATCACAGACTTCCAATTGTATTCTTTTTTTTTTTTTTAATCGAACAATTAATGAATTTTGAGCCACATGGCCCTAAATTCTCTGCTATTTTTTCCTGCTTCACCATGACACAATTCAAGATACTACATCATGCATCATGTGGTGGGCTTTCCCTGTTCGCGCAAGGCATTGTGGGATACAAATTTGAAACAGGAGA
>JAODLJ010000026.1:5730505-5742195 GCA_027576115.1 Cathorops melanopus
AGTTTTGGTGGGCGACCTTCTCTTGTCAGGTTTGTAGTGGTGCCATATTCTTTCCATTTTGCTATAATGGATTTAATAGTGCTCCCCGGGATATTCAAAGTTTGGGATATTTTTTTTTATAACCCAACCCTGATCCATACTTCTCCACAACTTTGTCTCCGACCTGTTTGGAGTGCTCCTTGGTTTTCATGTTGCTTGCTTAGTGGTGTTGCAGAGTCAGGGTCCTTCCAGAACAAGTTGATTTATACAGACATCATGTGATACCGATCGTACAACTAATTATATGACTTATAAAGTGAATTGGTTGGACCAGCTGTTATTTAGGGGTTTCATACCAAAGGGAGTGAATACCTAGGCACACTCCAGATTTCAGTTTTTTCTTCATCTTAATTATTGTTTGTGTCACGATAAAACAATATGCACCTTTAAAGTGGTAGGCATGTTGTGTAAATCAAATGGTGCTAACCACCCAAAAATCCATTTTAATTCCAGCTTGTAATACAACAAAACAGGAAAAACACCAAGGGGGGGATGAATACTTTTGCAAGATACTGTATGCCCTGTTTTTCTTTATTTAATAAAAATGTCAGGTCATTGGCAAAATGGTGCCACATATAAGAGCATTTGCTTCATGTTGACCCTATTTGGAGAATATCCAGTACTGACACTTGAGTATTTGAGGAATAGTCCTCAAAACCCCATTAATCTAATGAGAAATCAGTGCCTACAATCCTGCCAGGTCCTCCACCGAGGCTATTCTTTGAAAAGAAGTGAATGTGGAGACTGACTGATATCCGTCTTCTCATCTTGTGCTTGTATTTATAGCTGCACTCCACTCCAAGCTTTTTTCTCCCCTTGAATTTCCAAGAAATGCAAACAGCGCAACCAAACAAATCCATTGTCTTGGGATCCAGCTGTTCCTCAGTCCCTTTCTTTGGCACACATGTCACTTGATGGAATTTCACTTATTCGTCTATTTAAATCAAGCTGAGAATAGCTGAAGCATCCCGCATCGTCAGGGCAAATATATTCATACGCTGTATGCAGAATTTCCACAGTGACTTCTGATCAACGGGGAACTGGATTCATTTGTGCATTTCATAAATAGTCAACAAGTTTGTTTTGGGACCTGAGCAGTATTCTTAAAGTATCATTACATATTGGTTTTCTAAATGAAATACAACATAACTGCCAATTCAGTTATTTGATTAAACTGATTTGGTTAGAGGATTGCTCTTTAGGCTTCAGTAATTTATCAAAACAGTGTCTAAATACCCAACATATTAATATTTAATGGTTCATGGTAATGGAAATATTCATGGTTCCATCACAATTTTAGGCCAAGATTATGTTGCGTCTTGTATCTTCCTGCCTGAGTATTATCACACATTTATCTCACAATGCTGTTGAATTTTCGATTCTAATTGGTTAGAAGGTATTGAATAGATTTCTATGTTTTTAATACCTTATTTGTTCCATAGTAACAACTTAAATGGGGAATTGTATGGTGGCTACTCCACATTACCTGCAACTCATCATAAATTTGAAACCATGCTGTTATTTAACAGTAAAAACAACTAGAAAGTGCATTCTCTGAAGATAATGCAGAGGATTGCACCTGCAGCAGACCGTTAACTCAACTATTGGATGATGGTTGGATGAAATGTTTAGAAAAAGGGATGGATGAAAGGCAGTGTTGGAGTCGATTCACTCAACCTTGAGTCCGAGTCCAGTCTTGAGTCCCCAGTGTTCAAGTCCGAGTCAAGGCCAAGTCGAGTCCACTACTGATCTGACTTGAGTCTGAGAACAAGACTCCGATCACACCATTTGACGGTGGCCGTTGCTGCCTTTATGTGAAACTATCTCTGCTACTGTGTTGGACTAACGTTCCTGCTCAACTGCCCCATTTTAGTTAACAGGCTCCAGATAAAAAGCTTGTTCATTGCTCAGCAGGCCCCGCCCACTATCAACAGGGCAAATAACATGAGAGAGGGTTAACTCTAGCTAGTTCATCACTCAGCAAGCAAGCCCCGCTATCAACAGGGGAATGAACACAGCGTGTCACTTCCTTTTCTGGGTGCAGTTTTGCCAAATGATGATTGAAGTTTGAGGTTGTCCTCATCATCTGCTCGATAGTTATTTTACATATGGAACACATAGCAGTGCATTTTTTTCCCACTGCACGAGAAGTCTGTATAAGCAAAGCGGACAATCCTGGGGCGTTCTCTCCAGGCATTTTAGCATCATTAATGTTAGTTTGTTCCTGAACATGACATATGAACAGGTGAATGTGGATTCTCTTGGATGAAATTAGTATAAAATTAATGTAGATAGAAATATCTTATACCAAATTATTATGGCAAGTTACAAAAAATAAAGAAAAAATCCAAGTCCTCGTCTTCAATTTACGAGTCTGAATGCAGTTAATGCACGAGTCCGAGTCATCAGTGCTCAAGTCCAAGTCGAGTCACAATCCTTAAAATTAGGGCATGAGTCGGACTCAAGTCCAAGTCCTGGACTTGAGGACGACAAGCCTGATGAAAGGCATAAATAAATAAATAAATAAATAAATAAGTGCAGGCCAGACCTGAAATCATGTGTGTGATGGGTGAGTTGGCCTGAGGTGCCATATGAAATTTGGTGAATGTGTGGTGAAGTGTTACTGAACTCCATTCAGTTGAATGGGGGCAAAAATTAATAGAAGTGAATGGAGGGAAAAAGGGATGCATGAAAACCAAGGAAAAGATGAGTGCAGGTCTCAGATGAGGGGATGGATATGTGGGGGACTTGGCCTGAGGTATCATGAAGTTTGGTCACTCAGTAAAAAAAAAAAACTGGACGAAGAGTGAATGTTCTTCTCCCGAAACTCCATTAATTTGAATGGGGTAAAAGGGATCAGCAAAAAGAAAGGAAAACATGAGTGCAGATCAGAACCGATTGCATGCATGTGTTGGGGGAGCTGGCCTGAGGTATCACGTGAAGTTTGATGGGTCTCCAATGAAGTGTGTCTGAGCAGGACGATTTGATTCGTGAGCTCTATTCATTTTCTATGGGGAAAAAAACCAACAAGATTGAGAGAATGGGTGTGTTGATCCAAAAGCTGTATATAAGCACACCATTCCTGATCATACCGCATGGTTTAAAGTTAGTTTGGGGTCTATTGCTTGAAAACTGTGGGAGGAGATACAGTTCAAAAAGATGGTGAAATAATAATAATAATAATATAACTAAAAAAATATCAGTAGTGTTGCGCATTGTGCAGTCACTAATGAATCATGATATGGTGCAGTTTTCGAGAAGGAGACATTTGTTACCATTTTTGGAAGGAGTCTCCAGTGTAATGATTCGTAATGATGTTATTGGGGCCATGTTAGAGGGGCCATGGGGGAAGCCATGGCCTAATGGTTAAAGAAGCAGCTTTGGAACCAAAAAGTTTCCGGTTTGATTCCCTGGACCAGCAGGAATGGCTGAAGTGCCCTTGAGCAAGACACCTCACCCCAAACTGCCCCCTAGGCTGCTCTGGGTATGTTGTATGTTGCTCTGGATAAGAATGTCTGCTACATGCCAGTAATGTAATGCTATTTTCCACCTTGTCACATGGATGCTTCAAAGTTCATCTTTTGTTTGCAACAAGCTAGCGAGCAAGATGTGATGAGCGATGTATATTTACCTCCTCAAACAGTGAACTGTTTAATCAATGTTTTAGATTTAACAAGCAGATATGTTGGTTGATCTAAAGCAGATACTTGTATATACTGTACAGTTTAACTCATGTCAAGATCTGCTGCTTTGTTTCTTTCTGGTGCTGCGTGCAGCCATGTTGATTTGACATCACTTGGTCAACAGCAAAGGAACTGATAGGCTGTGTCCACATTAATACATTTTGGTTTGAAAACGGCGTTTTAAAATGAAAAAGATCTCCGTCCATACTAACACACCTGAAAACACAGATCACATGACCATTCATGTGCACTGGGCATGTGCGTACTGGTATAAACAGGTGATGCTCTTTGTTTTCTTCTGGAAAAGGTCACGGGACGGGGACATGACGAATCGGGGAAGGATACGTCGAAACTGATGAGACCTAATCAGGAAGTGAATGTAGATTTCTGCATCGTTTCCAAAGTATCCATTTTTGCCTGTCTACACTGAAATGCTACCTCAGAGTTTTCAAACTAAAACAAAAGTCTGTGTTTTTGGGGCTTGAAAATTCCAGAGTATTGGGGACGTCAAGCAAAAACGTAGCAAAAGTAATGTTTTGAAACTAAAATATTTTCATGTGGATGTAGCCAGAGTTGAGAACACGACCCCAAATTGATGAGTAGAGATTTCAAACGGGGAGCAATTTCAACATCAAGTTCAACCCCGAGTCTGGTTTCTCGGTCATATGACCAGCCATGTCTTTTTTTTTTTTAAATATCCCAGCTCCACTCTATCCGTCCGTCCGTATCTCCATCTGTCCGAAACACCCTTTTTCTCAGCAAACCACAAATCATAGCCACTTGGTACTTGGTACCAAACTTCAGCTTGGGGTTCTTTTCCATGTATACCGTTTTCAGGTCTGTCCCACATCGACTTCCTGTTTACCGACTGAATGTATTTATGAAACGTATAGTGTGGATTTACAAAATTTTCGGAACATTTTTCTCAGCAAGTACAAAGCACAACTGCTTGATATTTGGTGCCGAGCTTCATCTTGGGCTTCTATACCGTGTACACCGTTTTCAGGTCTGCCGCACATCGACTTCCTGTTTACCGAATGAATATATTTACGAAGCATATAGGGTGGATTTGGACGCTATTTCAAGAAGCAAAATGCAATTTCAAAATGACAGTTTACCAGGATGCTATTTGAAATCCCTGTGGAGAGACACAGCTCTTTACTTACTTGTTTAAGGGTTAATTGTTTGTTGAAGTCAACATTCATAATAAGTGTCCTATTCCTTCGATGGCTTGCATTCTGATATTAAGTGAGAGCGGGGGGGATACGTAAATGAGAGTGGGGGTGTATATATAAGGGAGCAGTAGCTCACAGTTGATCTTGTTTTTTTTTTTTTGTCTTATGAACTTTGAGAGAGATGTTTCATGGATGTCACACAATATTAAACGTAACTCAAAATGGATACAAATTAAATGTCGACAGGATAAAATCTGGCCCCAGTTTGAGATGGCTTCTTATCTACTTATTGCCAGTTGTGGAGATTTTAAACCATGATTGTTTTGGAAGCATAACATGAACGACAAGCTGTTCTTTCATGGCAACATGGAATATAAATCTCAAATATGAAGTGAACTTTTTGTCATATCACATCGTAACATTAACTCAGAGAGGATGATAAATAAGGATGGTAGTTTTGCAAAAATCATTTTGTTTCAACATGGCAATGAAAATGAGCCCTGATCATCATGTTAGCCCACCAGTGTATTCCCACACTTTTAATAATAAAGACCGTTTACTGTGTATGTACCGCAAGTTGGCGTAGTGGTTAGCATGTCCACCTCTCAGCTGGGATATTATGAGTTCTATTCACAGTTGGGTCATACCAAAGACCATCATAAAAATGGTACCTAGTGCCCTCTGCCAAGGCACTCTGCAATACAGATGCGAGTGGAGAGTCAAACTCTCACAGTTACCAGAGGACTAACCCCCTACTGTAACCCTAGCTGTATAATAGGTGAGAGGCTGAGGGCTACTGAAATGGAGATTGGTACTGCCCAGTGTGCCTCAAGAGCTGGTTAGTACTGGGACAAGAGACTGCCTGGGAAGACCAGATCCTGGCACGGGAGGGACTTTGACTTGACTGTGTGTGTGTATGAGAAGCATGTTTCTTGGACTCTGTCTCTTCTTGAGAATGTTCTTTCCTTTTTGTTTCACTTTTCTCATTTATTCCTCATTTTGCATTTTAAGATCTAAAACTGTACTAACCCAACAATCCTTGGGAGGTTTGGATGATCTTACTTGCCAGGAATCTGTCGATTCCTGCTGTTTTGTTAACTTTTTTCCTTCTTGACCCATGACTTAAGATATTAAGTCCATTATTTTAGTGAAGACGTGTCTGAATGTATTCGAGTTAGATCTTCACATCTGATGATCTTTAGAGTCGGATACGATAGTCTGAGCTCCTTACGAATAACTGGTTTCATTCTGTTGTTATTGCCAAAAATGTACTTCAAAATGTTACTTATTGTTTATGAATGTATTATTTTCAAGAAAAATCATGTAAAATGATATCCCCCCCTAAATTGTAGAGCATAAACGACATGTTTGGTGTTCAGTGCATCTTTAGTTTTGCCATGAAGGCTGGATCCAAATAGAAATCTAAATTAATCTGATGGAAAGGAAACTTCTAGCATCCAGTTTAGCATCCTGAGTGACACTTGAATAACTTTTAATGATTCAAGAAGGAAACAGTGGACACCAAATTTGTCTTGGCTAATCAATTACATTTGAAAAGATTCAATTATTTAGAGGTTTTTTTTTTTTTGCAAAATGAGAGATCTACAAACTGTCATGAAAGCAAGCCATGTTTTAGACGTCACATATGTAATTCGACTGATATCCAGACAATCTGAACTCACAGGGTTAATTTAGTCTCTTTTTGCCTCGATTACTACCTTCATCAAACTTTTTGAAATGTAATCTTGTGATCTGAAAAAAATCTGAACACAACTGAATTGGTTTTGAATTGGAAATGATGATAAAATCTAAATCTAGCGAGTCTTTTTGCAGAGGGAGATACGAACAGCGGCCCCCGGACTGCTCCAGCCACCATGACCCCGGCCCATAACCCTGGTAGAAACAAGAGATCAAACCCTGCTTGGGCTGTTCTGGGTAAATAACCCACTACTGCATGCTGAATTGGGAGAAAAACTTGGATGTGTGTGTGTGTGAGAGGAAAGGAGTGTATGAGTGAGTGCTCGAAGGTCATATATCAGAGAAAGACTTTGGATTCTATTGACGTGCCTTTGAAGTCGTGATCCGTGGAAAAAGTGAGAAAGGTGTGTGTTACAGGGTGGAGAGACCCGAAGTCAAAATGTCAGTCAAAAGCAGTGGAAAAACAATGCACACAATTTCTCAAATAAACAAGCTCATCATTCATCACTGACACCCCTTTTTGACCAACAAGGGACGGGTTCTTGAACCAATTCCGTTCAGGATTCTTTGAATCTTGGTACCAGCTTGCGAACTGGCCCACGTTTTCACCAGTTTTGAATGGAACCAAGGATCGTAATCAAGGATACGTCATGAACAGAGGGCGTTGCACAATTCACAATGGGAGTAAACAGTCGGAGCAAGATGGCGGAGCGCATTGATTACCTCCGAGCTTTGGTTCTGTTATTGTACAGTAGGTATTTGTTTTCAGTCCATTTTTTTCTGAAGATGTATCCTTTCCCATTGTGTTCTCCATTGCTGAGCTCCGCATCCTCTCCAAACTAATGACACGCCCACTGATGTCATCATGGTTTGCACTGGAAACACCAGCTCTATTTTGGTTCCAGCTGGGAACCAAAGTTTCAGGTCCCGAACCAATTTATTTTTGGTCTAAATGCAATGAAAGGTTCATAAATTGGTGCATGAACCAAAACAGAACCCATTCCCTGTTGGTCAAAAAAGGGGTCTGAGAGATGTTAAAGTTTTTTTTTAAATAAAAGTGACATCAGCGTTCCTGACTCGAGTTTCCTGCTCGTTGCCATGGTTCCACTTGTGCTGATGAGCAGAAATCCCATATTTCATTGAAATGTTCCAAGTCATACCACCTAAAATATGAGGACCATGTATAAGGAATAAACCACTCAAGGTTGTGCCGTTATAGGAAAATAATCAGTTATGGGGTGGAAGTTACTGAGGTACTGTTCCCACCAATAAGTTGATTGTTTTCTTTAACAGCATGAACTCAAGTGTTTTATTTATCTTACCACAGCAATTTACCAATGTGAGGACTCTTTTATAGGTTAAAGAAAAGCACAGTATAATTTTTGTCCATTTCTAGGAATGGTGAGTCATTAAATTGATTATAAGAATGACATTATTATGGAATAGAGTTGGGGTTCAAAATGATACCGGTAGTATGAAGACTAGCATGACAAAACTGAGATTTCACAAATCTCTCTCTCTCTCCCCCCATGTCATGGCTGTAGGCAAGATTACATCACTGTAGCTCTGAGTCACTGTAACTGTGTGAAGCGATCATGCCAGTGGCACTGTCTGACCCCTACACTGTGATCACACTGAAGTACTGCTTACGTCTGTGTTGAGCCAATGGAGTCAACATGGCAACAAAATCGAACCCATCATTTACATCGTATTATCCTGATACCTACCACTGGTGAGGGAATAACAATAACAAAAGTGATGACAGGAACAAACTTGCTTCACATATGTTCCACAACATTGACTGTAACCATACTGTAAATGGATAAAAAAAGAAGAAAAACTTGTTCATTGATAGGAATTTGCTGTGGTATCAGAGAATAAAACAGGTGCTGTTATTGGAAAACTCTGCCTCACATCATACCGTCCCGCCATTGATTATTTTCCGATAACGGCAAGTGTTTTATTCCTGACAAAACGCAATAAACTTTGACAAATCGAGTAAGATTTGTAAGATTTATGAATACGAAAGGTCATGGTTATTTGGGAAGGACACTTTGTTTGGAACTAATACAAGGATCAGTCTTCATTGCCAGGTGTCAAGTGATGTGGAATATGAAGCATTTTGCTTTTTTCAGTGAAGCCTATACTGAAAGAGTATGAATTATTCATGGCTTTTAGCACAGTGTTAGCGTAGTGATGGAAAAGGAACCATTTTGTGTTTGGCCTTCTGAACACGGATGTTGAATCACTTTCAAGATGTACTCAAGTGTCCTGCTGCAATGTACAGTATCCTGTTAACACAAGACAAAAGGAAATAAAAGACAACTGATATGGATTGTTCCTGGTCAGGACTCTTAAAGTCACAGCAAATTCGAGTTATATGCACGATAAAGCATACAGTGTAACAATTTAAAACACTCAGAGGAAAGTGCTATCAACCCTCTTTCACATACATGAGCTCATTGATGCCTATGATTAGTTCGTGTCACTGTGATTGGCAGGCCAGAGTGAGAGTAGACCACTACTTCTACACAAACATTACAGGCAATTTTGCTCCATTGGATTCCCATCCATGGATGGGTGTGGCATCTTTGAGATTCAAACTTGCAATCCATGAAAGATAGCGTGGACGGTTTCATGGTTTGAGCTTAAACTTGAGTTACTGTCTGTGTGTAGTTCTTTATGTTTTCCTTACATCTGTGCGGGCTTCCTTTGGGTTGTCCCTCCTAAAAACATGCTGGGAGATGGACTGGATACTCGGAGTTGTCCCTATAGGACTATGATGGACCTATAGGTACAATTCCAAGTATCCATCCATCCTGGATATCCCATCCATGGTGTCTTTCCACCTTGTTTCCAAGTGTTCCTCAGATAGGCTTTGGATGCAAAAGTATCCTGACCAAGATAAAATGGTTACTAAAGATGGGGATGGATTTCATGGAAATTAAGTTGGAAGAAAAGCTGTGACTGCTATCACTGCTTTTCAACCTCATCTGAAAAACTTGAAATGTTTCATACAATGTGGTCAAATCGTGGTTCCATGTAATCTGGGATAATCTGCCGGCTCAGAGTTTAATCTTATGGCTCATTAGTTAAGGCTCTGGTCTATCAGAAGGTTGTGAGTGTAAATCCCAGGAGTGCCAAGTTGCATCTTTGACTAAGAATCTTATCCATCAAGTGCTCAGTTGTAGGTTGCATTGCTTTGAATAATCTTCTCTTCTTCTTCCCATAGCCGGCAGGGGCCATTTTAACAGTCCATCATTGGTGTGTCTAGGGCATTTACCGCAACAGTCCTCTCCAAGCTTGATCAGTGGGCAATTTAGAGTAGCCAGACTCAATTTAGAGGAGCCTAACTATATGTCTTTGGAATATGGGGGAAAACCGGAGCACCCAGAAGAGACACGGGGAGAACATGCAAACTCCACACAGAAATGCCCCTGTCGGCCATGAGGCTCAAACCCAGAACCTTCTTGGTGTGAGGCGACAGTGCTAACCACTACATCACTGTGCCACCCCATTTTGGACAATAGTGTCAGCGAAATGAGATGAGCCAACCAGATTTAAGAAAAAAAAAAAAGTGTGGTGATGAGTAGTAAGTAATATTTTCGAATTATTCTGGTATATACCGTGAGTTGGCCTAGTGGTTAGCGTGTCCGCCTCTCGACTGGGAGATTGCGAGTTCTACTTGCGGTTGGGTCATACCAAAGACCATCATAAAAATGGTACCTACTGCAGTCTGGCAAGGCACGCTGCAATACAGCTGTGAGTGGGGAAGTCAAACTCTCATGGTTACCAGAGGACTAGCCCCCCACTGTAACCCTAGCTGTATAGGCGAGAGGCAGAGGGCTATCGAAATGGAGATCGGTGCTGCACCCATACACCTTAAAGAGTTGGTTAGTACTGGGACAGGAGACTACCTAGGAAGACCAGACTCTGGTGTGAGAGGGACTTTGATTCTGGTATAGAACCAAGTAGCTACAAAAGCAAAGGATTCTGCCTGTCTTTCTTTTAAATGCATGAACGTGAATGGAAACCTTGAATCAGCAGATCACAATTTCAAATCCAAACTGTCTCCAAAAGAGCAGAACATGTTCTACTTTCAGGATAGAAAGCTTGACCTTCCTCTCATCCTTGTTCTTTAGAGGAATACTAACCAATCTTGAGCATGTGTTCACTACAAAATAGTCATTATTCTCTTTCAAACAATGTCGCTGCCCAGGAGAATGAAGCATGTTTCCTAGCTGTGCTGAAATAGCTCAGCTGGCTGTGATGAAATCTCAAGGAGATACATGTAATGAACCAAAATAAGCAGCAGGTTCTGTATATTAAGCATTACATTTCCACAAATTAGTGCCAAGGGAAATGGTTCTCCATTAAAATGAACTCTAGGTGGATTGCATTCTTAATAGGGGTTTCTCAAGCGTTCTTTGGATGGTAAAGCTTTCAAATGGAGTTACTCTTGGAAACGCTCCTGAAAAGACGACCCTCTGGAATTCATTAAGAGTTCCTGAAAATCCTTCATGGTGTGAGACAGAACCTGAATACAATCCAGGTTTTTGTACTCTGTTATTTTTTTCCGATAAAGTGGTCTGCCAGAAGTTGAGGTTCTGCAACCTTCTTCTAAATTCAGCCTTGGTTTCTTGGTTCAGCTCACAGAAAGGCAGTTATTGGCTCCTGAGCAAGGCTCCAATCCACAAATGCTCAGCAGCCAGTTAATTTAAATGTGTTCTGTGGTTTGGTTCAAGCCCGGTATTTATAATGCAAGACTCCAGACGTGGAGGTATAAATTGATAATATGAGACAGACAGGCTTCACGGACTCATAACACACATCCTGGATTCCAAAATCATTTGTTTTGTTAAATCTTGTATTTCAATGTGACCTCAAATGGTATGGTAGCTCATGGAAGCTGAATTAGCATTACTTTAGTTTTGACAGTGCTTACAAAACAAAACAAAACAAAAAAACAAGTGTCGCCAGGCAAAACGAACCTTGCCCGGCAGCACTTATTTTATACCTATAGGTTGATAATGGTAATATTTCTCAATCGTCAGCTGTCAGGTTATAGTCCTATGAAAATCCATGACCTTGAGTT
>JAODLJ010000026.1:6476724-6487219 GCA_027576115.1 Cathorops melanopus
CAGAAGGAAGAGCCTATCAGTAGGTGGTACGTCTGCAAGTACTGAGGTTAGCTGCTCATAGACCATCATGTCCTCCTTGCCAGCATATCACCATGATGCCAGGCATCGGTATTGGTACCAAATCTTGTGTTAAAGTCACCCAGAAGGAAGAGCCTATCAGTAGGTGGTACGTCTGCAAGTACTGAGGTTAGCTGCTCATAGACCATCATGTCCTCCTCCATTGGTGTCTTCTCCTCCATTGGTCTTTTAAATTTTGGTGTGTAGACACTGATAATGGTGGCATGACAGTTTTTCATCAGCAGGATATGCATGGTGACTATTTGCGAGTTGATAGCTTCCCAAGAAACTACTGCTGGTCTGAGGTGGGATTTCATCAGAATCATGACATCCTCCTACTTCGGCTAGTTGCTGTCCCTTCCTGAGTAGATGAATGTGTAATCGCCCTCTGTGAATTCACCTGTACCAGGGATGCGACACTCACTTAGACCTGCAATGTCAATGCACAGTCTTTGTAGCTCAGATGCAATAAGAGCTGAACGTCGCTCAGGAGCATGCCGTTTGGATGAGGAGGTATTGGACATGGTTCTTATGTTCCAAGATGCAATCTTGATCCGTGAGATGTATTTGTGACGGTGTTTGGGACTTTCAGGTGCGGGAGGTTCCGTAGGCTTTGACCCCACCCCATCATTCCTGAGGTGGCGTTTCCTGTTCACTCGACGCTGTAGTGATGTTGTAATTGAAGAGTCTTTGGTAGGTTTGAAAAAGTTTGCTGCAGTAAGGGTGCTGAACTCGCTGCTGCTAGCAAGTAGGCTGCCCAACTTCCGTACTTGTGCCCTTCTTCCAGAAATACAAGGAGTGGACTCACAGGGAGACACAAATCACCAGTTGCAGTACTGGAGAGAAGCGGTCAAAGGTGATATTCACCATTTGAGTCAGAGGACTGAACCTTGGCTTGGTCTGACTCAGGCAGGCTGGCCGTTCCGTGTCTCTATGCCCTAAGATAGCTTGCCCAGTACCTTTTCTCCATAATGGACCCAAATGGACTGTAGTTCAACAGACCCCTCCTCCAAGACCAAGTCCAGCAAGGTTGAACCTGCCTGAGGCCCTACTGGACTTCCTCTGGCATAAGCTCTCGAGCTCATCGGGGCATGCAAGCTGCTACACCACAACAAGGTCAGAGTCCAGAGTTGCATAAAAGAGATAAAAAACAGACTATAATAGTTGTGCACTTAATATTGATCACATAGTGTAGTTTACAATGTACAAAAAATTAAATAAACCACACAGCAATGAATAAAATATTTGCTAGATCTTAGGAGTTTTCTTAACATAGTTAGGCAAACACACCTGGGAAAAAAAAAAAAGACAGGGTGATCAACACAGAGACAGGGGAAATAATCCTGGCATCCCCACAACATTATACACCAGTTAGCACCCAGCCAAATGGCTACTCAGACAAACACTCAACTTTTCACATGGAGTTTTACGATGCTACTTTACAGATTTGATCCGATTCAAACAGCGGATGTGTGTCAAAACATTCTTACATCAAAAAATAATCACACAGTATTAATGAATATTGTCCATGCAGGATTCACGAAGCCAGCTTACCCCTTTCCAGACACCCCAAGCATGATAATGTCCACAGGTGTGTCACACTAATTAACATCCCAGCAGAAACAATAGTGGAACCATTAACGGAACCCAACAAATTAACATATTTCACAATAGAGGGATTTGGGGAAGTTAAAAAAAAAAACAAACACTTTATTCGTATGAAATTATGACATTGCTACATGTACGTAGAAGAAGAGTCTGGAGACAGAAATCTAAGTTTCTTGGTTATTAGCTTGTGCTACTTGCTCTCATTAGCACCGACTCAGAGTTAAGCTAGCGCTGGCCTTCAAGGAGGCCTTGGGTGATAAATTTGTGGTCCTGCCCACTCCAACTCAAAATCTCATCTCATCTCTAGCCGCTTTATCCTGTTAATTAATCTGTCATTTCCTACATAAACATACACTACCATGGCCTTCTATCCCAGCAATGAAGTCCAAACCAATGAGTAAGCCAGCTCTAAACTCTTCTCAGCCTAAAGACAACAACAACAACAAAAAAAATCTCATTGGATAACTTTATTTTAATGTTTTCAGGATAGTAACCCTTTCATTTCTGAAGCAATTTTGATAGAAAAGCAGGCCAAATTAGAATGAGAAGAGAATAATAATGAAATTACAAAACAAATTAAAGAAAAGAAATTAAAGAAAACATTTGAAATGCTGATATGTTTGAGCCTTCTCTGAAGGCCTAGAAGGCCCTGATGGTTCCCCTCTGAGCTACATTCTTGTAACAATGTTGAGTCTAAGCAGCCGTGTTGCCTTTAAAAGTGTCTTTTATTTTAGTACCAGCAGGATCCAGCATATACTTTTCAGTGCAAAATGCTTAAAAACAAAAACTTCTCTCAATTTCGCTACACAGGGACTCCACCTGATGAGCGCCCAAATAAGAATAGACAAGCTCAGAAGTAAGCTACATTTAACAACATAAACGTGTAAACATTCTCTCTGACCCATCCTTTCTCTCGAGCCAGTACTCGACCATACCTCATTGCGACAATCCGTTCCAACTTGCTGCTAGTTTTACCCAACTAACAATTTGATGAAAGCAGAAAGTTAACATCACATCTCTAGAAAAATAGAAATCAGGTCAAAACTGATCAAAAGTCCTTTTGAATCAATTAATGTTTACTCTGTCAAGCTGACCAACCTCATGAAAATTGGGTTTTGTTTGTGGCAACATTAATACAAACAATACGGTAATGTTTAAGTTTGTCTGGGAATGTCGGTTGATCATCGGGATGTATTCAGATCATGAGCTGTTACGTCTGAGTACCATGTTCTATAAGGTGACTCTCACTTATCCCAGTGGCATGAGTTCAGAGGTCATCTCCACACACTTTTCCAGTTGCTTCTAATACACAGTATGTCAGTTTCTTGTGGAATTACTGAATACTTTATCCAGGTGATTCTCACTGCCTGTAGCAGTTAGGAGGGATGAATCCTGGATAATCAGCAGGGTTCTTTTTCATTTGGAGCCAGTGCTGACTTGCAAGAACTCAGCAAAAAATGTTCCAGAGACAGATGGCTGAATGACAACAGTAATTACTGCAAATACTGTGTTATACACAACTTCATGACTTTGTTAGAAGGCCTTGGTATGCATGTACATGCACACAAGCGAGTATCTAAGTGTTTCTCACCAAGCCTGGCAGTTATATGGTGTTTGCTGTACCACATTTATATAAATAATGTTTCCCAATGAATGTTGGAAGCAAATTATAAATACACGTGTTCAAAATATTCAACTACAGCCTAACTTTTTTGGAACATGTTGAGTACATTACTGAACTTTGAGAATGCTCTTTGGTAGCTGGGCATAAATAATCCTCCAATGCTAAATAATCAACCTCGTCTAACATTAGGCATGAGGCAAAAGCTTTTCCATCTGATTCAAATGCTGGAAACACACCCGATTGTTCTGTTCTCATTAGTAATACAGAAGCTTTTCCAGTAAGCCTTGTTTCTGTTGATTACAAAATAGCCTAATTATGCTGCTTAATGAATTGAGTAAGTGGCTTGGACTTTGGGACAGTGTTCCAGAGGTCGAGATAGATGTGATTTGGGCCTGCAGAGCTGACAGTATTGCCAACTATTCATCCGGAAAAGAGCTTCACTACTTTGACAGTTATTATACAGAATGGCCACAGTGCATGGAGGCATAGCACAACCCAGCAAAAGCTAAACTTTTAAAATCAAACTGGAACCAGAACATGTGGAACCAGTCCAAATGATTACACTCAAGTCAGACAAATAAACCCTGCTTGGACCCCTGACCAATTAACCCTGATGGAGAAATGAAGCAAATTTGAAGAGTGATCAAGACCACCAGCTTAAACATCTGATTTTATCAGAATTTATTTTATTTTCATGTCAATTAAGCAATAGCTGATATTTATCTTCCTTTCCTTCACTTCCTTTTATCACTTTTACTCTGGCTTTGTCTTGCCTGGAGTACATGTGTTCCAAATAAATACTTTGTCACTAAATGAGCACACTACATTTGGCTGCTTCAACAGCATTCTGCTGTTTGTTCGGGTTTTTTTTTTGGTTTGTTTGTTTAATGGTAGATAAACATTACTGTCAGAAATGAAACGTGATCTCTAAATCACATGCCTCTAAAAGTGAATCCTCATCAAGCCCCAGCGTCTAAAGCACACACTTGTTTGTCAAAGGCAACTCAGTCATTTAAAAATGCAGTAGAATTTCTCTTTTTTCAGTGACAGCATGACAGATAGCACTTACGGTTTAATTAAAACTAGGTAGTGACTGTATAAATAGGGTATAAAAGATACTTTAAAATCATCTTGGCAAGGCGAGTTGTAAGTTGTCCATAACAAATCATGTTGAGACATCAAATCAAAGCATGCCTTAAAGTAAGCACATCAAATCAAAGCATGCCTTAAAGTAAGCATATGAAACTGCAAAGCACTGCATTTGTAGCACTAATTGTTCTTTCAGTGGTGGATTTAGGCATGGGCGACATGGGCAACCACCCAGGGCAGCATCTTGCCAGGGACTGCATGAAGCGCTAGCACACAAAAAAAAAAAAGAATTGAGATTTGCGCAATCAGTTTTTTTTTTTTTTTTTTAAATCACTCAACTGCATGTCATGTGAATATCAGGTCACTGGGTGGATCAATTAATCTGTCAGAGCGGGTGCCCTGATTTGAGTTTTTGAGCCAGGCGACTTCCTGGTCTCCTACTCAGAAGTGCAAAATGGGGAGGGGGTTAGTTTCACAAACATTGTTTCAATTTTTCTGGTTTGTGTAAAATTGTTAAGAAAAACATAAAACCAGTTTGTTTGTGTTGTTCCAAATGTATGAATAAAAATTAGTGCAGAGTGGTCTTTTTTTCTGGCAGTTTTTTCTTTGCGGTCAATTTTAACTCTCAAATACTGTATATATTTTTTTTATTCCCATTTATGCAGCATACAAGAGTCAAGGATGGAGATACTGCGGTAGCGGGCCAGTTCCCTTGCAATGAGGGCTGTTCTCTCAGGCCTTGAAGAGGCCTCTCTATCCATAAGAGTGCATATGTTCCATGCACCAAGAAACAGTTTCTTCTTTCTTTGGTTTCGACTGCTTGAGGGGTAGAACTGCTAGCCATGGTTTGTTGGCCAGGTGGATGGGACAAGCATTTGGTTGGGACACCTTTTCTAGTCCCCTCCCTCATATGAGGGTGAGCAGAGCTGTCCTGAAGAGGTCTGGGGTGTTGCTGCTGCACATGCTACAGCTTCGTGGAGCCACAGGTGAGAGTTGAGTGCCAAGTGGGATCCAATGCAGGAAAGCTGTCTTGAAAAAGATATGGCAAGCCCCCCCTACAGAGGGCACAAACCCTCCTTGACACCCATACACCCCAAGGAAGGTATTGATCTGAGGGAAGGTTAAGGTTTTTTTTGTTGTTGTTGTTTTTTTGAGGGGTGGAAGGGGGAGTTCATCTAGGGTGCCATATCAGCTGGAACTGCCACTGAGTTTAACATTTAATGTTTGGACTTGCTTGAAATTCTTGAAGACGTTTCACCTCTCATCCAAAAGGCTTTTTCAGTTTTGTCTGACTAGTGGGGAGTTCCAGGTATTTATTCTCTAGTGAACCAAAAGCAACCCTAAAGAGAGTTGTTGAGGTCACATGGGTTGTTGACACTCTCAGTCATCCTGTAGATTGTTAAAGGAGATATGCAGAGCCTTTATTTTTAAATAAATTTGAGTGTATAGAATCTCCATCCTTGACCCTTGTATGCTGCATAAATGGGAATACTTTTTTTTTGGAGAGTTAAAATCAACTGCAAAGTTGGCATTCGAGCTGCCCCACTGAGCCAGCCGGCCCTGAGTGTGTGACGTCACTGCAGGAACCAGTTTTAAGGCCGAGGCCTTTTACAGCTATAGACCAAAGTCATATAAATAAAAATTTACAGAGAAAGTAAGAAATACCATTACTGACTTGCTCAACTAAGACTGATTTGACTTCAGTGATTGTGGGTTGATTCATTAAAACAGGATAGGTGTTATAACTTATGCAACATACATGTACATGCATGCATTTTTCACTGATAAAATGTAAAAGGCTAATTAAATAAATCAGATGAACTGAGAATCACATTCTGAAGCAAATTAATAAATCTTATACCGCTAACTTAAACACACAATACAAGTTACATGTATTAATCTAAATGCAGGTAAACAACGAGCGTTGTTTTTGTTGTGAGGTAACCAAATGAGAGTTGCATTTTACCTGTGTTCTCGTTTCCCAAAGGCCGAGCTTGTGGCTGTTCTTCGTTCATTCACTTCTTCCACATAAGAGCGAGATATTGCTGCTGAGGCAAGCATATCCAGCTGAGAAATCTGACAACTGGTCCACTCATTCTCCATATGGAGTACTCCGCCATTACTGCTCGGCTCACACTCCGGGGGAACTGGCGCAACTGAACTTACTTTCCTTTTAGTTTTCTTTTCCTTTAATTGTTGGTACTGTACCCTTTTTCAATACAGGCTTATAGCCAACGCTCCAACAGATCAGAGGTTTTGTACGAGTCCTCAGTAAAATGTGCAGAGCAGAGGAGAGACCACTTCGTAGGCGCCCAATCCATGAATTTCTCGCAAAATGCATCCAAATCTTTGCAGTTTGAACATTCTTGGGCTATGAATGCAACATAAATCCACCTTCTGTTATGTTGCTGCACCCGCCAGCAACACATTTACGTGGCATAGTGATAAATTAGCTCAAAAGTTGTAGTCAGCTGTGTTTCAATATAGCGGAAGTGGTGAGGAGACTGATAGCCTTCCCACGGTGACGTCACAGATGTCAAGGTCATTCGCTCAGACCGCTACCTATATGAAATCGCTTTAATCGTAAAAATTACTATATTAGATTTATTGTTAATGCTTAAAACTATTCCTATGCCATTCTTGAGGTCTGAAGGCATTTATAAACAAAAAGTGAGGCCATGGTTCTGCGCATCTCCTTTAATGTTTTTCATGCACTGATAGGAGAGGTAAGGTTTGAAATTTTCATAGTAGGATAACCTAGTGTTAAAATATCAGTTTCATGGTATCATGGTATTCATTCATTCAACCATTTAAAAATGCACAAGTTGGTGGGGAAACTTGTAACGAAGGGTTTTTGTTTTGTTTTTTAACAGTGATTTTCCATAAAATCTCCTCGCCAATGTTTGTCACATTTGTTAAAAAGCAAAAGCTTAAAGAAAGAGTTGCTTTGGAGAATCAGTCAATCAATCAATCAATCCTGTCAAGCAAACTCGGACCCCCATGACCTTGTCTCTCCAACTGACTTTATCCTGCATTGTCACAGGCAATTATTCTACTAGGCAGCCCGTTTCGTCCCACAGTTGACCGATGTAGGTACGTGTGGGACGACCCACTGAAGTGGTACCGTGTTTGGGTTGCCATAGAAAGAAATCGCTAGCCAGCTCTTCCTTGTTGTGCCAGCAGTGGCCAGCAAACTGTAATCTTCTCTCCTGGATGGTTGCCGATATGGGGGGAATAAATGTAGTTCTTTATTTCTTATATGGTCTTTCCAGGAGATATTTAGAGCAGTTCTCAACATTCTTGTAAAGGCACCGTTGAGTGAGGATTGGAGTTTGGAGGTGAGTGTCCAGGTGGTTGACCCAAAAACCAGGACAGATTCAATGGTGGCTCTGAAGAACTTACGTTTTGGTCTGATGGAAGGTTGGATTTCCAAACTTTATCCAAGCTGTTTAGAGCTCTCCAGGCTTTTCCGAGATGAAGCTCAATGTCTCTCTTAGAGGATGCAATGTTGCTGCCTAGATATATGAACTCAGCAGTCTCTTTGATATCATCACCGTCCAGCGATTTGATGGTGACTTCTACATTGTAGGACATTAGTTCCATTTTGCATGTATTTACGTACAGGCCAATCGAGCGAGCTGCGTCTTCAACAAAGTGAAGTAGAGTGGTGGCATCTTCTATATTGTCAGCAAAGAGGATGAGGTCATCAGCATAGTCAGTATCAGTTATTTTCTATTCTGGATAACGCTGACTCCGGGCTCCTTCCAGGGTGAACCCAAGTTCTCTATGCTCATCCGCTGAAATTCGGAGCACATAGTCAAGGCAGATAACAAACAGATAAGGGGCAAGCATGTTTCCTTGCTGAACCCCTGCAAGGATGTTAAAGAAGTCAGTGTCCCCATCAGGAGAGCAGACAATGGACCAAGTATTGCTGTACAGCATCATGATTGCGTTGACTGAGAGTCATAGCCAGACATAAAAGGTTCCACTGGAGCAAGTGGTCATGTTAAAAAAAAAAAAAAAAGATTAAAATGTGTTAATGGTTATTTTGAAATGAACCGTAAGGAAATCATCCAATCACACATGTACATAACTGTGAAACTGTGATACCATAACAACCCTGATCAACCGGGGCACTAGAAATACATTGCAATTGGCTCAGAAGACTTTTTTCACACTACCTTCCTCTTCCTAAGGTGTTTAGCCCACACATTGCAGTTTAGAGCAAAACAGTAAGGTTTGAAAGATCAGGGGAAAAAGCTAAACTGTGTCACACTGTGGCCTTTTATGACTGTTCTAGCCTGTTCTTTCTCCACGATCTTGATATTGTGAAGATATTAGAATAATAAGTAGCAACATGTTCATGATTTAGCTTTATTTTTTTATTTATAATTCCTAAGAAAATATGTTGTTTAACAGACTTAGCTTTTGAGAGAAAGAAAATTTTGTCACTTTGACAGCTTACCAATGCTAGCTAGCTAATTTCATACACAGGTTGCACTAGCTTTCTTAATTTAACCATGCGAACGACTTCTTGTAAGCTAATACTTGAACACACAAAACTGCTAATCCAAGCAGCATCGACAATGTTATCTCCGAGAGGCATTTAGAACAGGATACATTTTTGGAAAATTAAAGAAGAAGAAGAAAAAAAACGGAACGTTGGTGTACCAAATGCTTCATAATAATAATACGGTATTTGTTGAATATCACAACGTATTGGTACATGTCTAACCTAGAGTTAAACTTTTGTTTTAAAGTAAAGAGCAATATAAGGGGGCATTAATGGTCCATCCAACCACTGTGATATCCCATGGTGCATCATCAAAGCTACCTCCCTGTGTAACTAGTTATCACTTATATTTGCCTACAAATTATTTTGTTCATTTTTTTTCATCCTTGCACAATTAGCAAGAGGCCTCTGCATGTGTGAGAGTTTACACTAAAACAATGGCCGCTGAATGCATAAGAATCTTGTTTTCAACAAAGATACTGGTGGTATAGCTGAAATGCGCACAAAAACACTCATGCACAAGCCTGTGCTTTGACAAAGCCATGAAAGAGATGATGAAACTAAATGAACTTAATTGGTTCTGGTGTACGGCAGATATCATCGCTCCTCTACTAGTATAAAGTTCGCTGAAAACTACAGTGTGGAAATACTATCGTCAAAAATGTGATCATATGAATTGCAGTGATATTCAAAGATTGAACAAATCTCAGATTTTCATGTTGTAAATGTTTTCCATGTTTTATTTTGATGTTTAGTTTTGAATTTTGAAAACTCACGATGGCAACCCATGTTACAAGCAACACTGTTACTGCCATCTATATGCACATTTTATAAAGAATAAAATTTTATACATTGTTTTCCATTCAGCCCTGAAAACAAACAGTATTTTATTATATTTTTAGGATCTGACATTTGTGGGTTCTCCCATACTTATTAAAGTGTTAATAATGAGACTGATGTAATGAGAATGGAAAGAAAAGAGAATCTGCATCATTATTGCTTTTTATTTATTTTCATTATAACCTTATAAGCTTTTTCTTGATATTTGTACTCTTTCAATAAAGGACAAGAATTGAAGAAATGTGTGACTTTCTGAATTACTGAAGTTGGCATATTAGCATACTGATTAATGTCTGGAGACAACAAACGAAATGCAATTGAATAAAGAATGAAAATTAATAAAAATCTGCTTCATTTTTATAACTTGAATTAAAATTAAACACTATTACATTCAGTTACTCAATTAAGAGACATAGTGCAAATTTGGATATCATATGTTTTTAGCTGTTATCATAGATTTGACATTTGGATAGCATCTGTGAGCAAAAATACCACCAAAATACAGTATACAGTGGTGCTTGAAAGTTTGTGACCCATTTAGAATTTTCTATATTTCTGCATAAATATGACCTAAAACAACAACAGATTTTCACACAAGTCCTAAAAGTAGATTAAGAGAACCCAGTTAAACAAATGAGCCAAAAATATTAGACTTGGTCATTCATTTATTGAGGACAATGATCCAAAATTACATATCTGTGAGTGGCAAAAGTATGTGAACTTCTAGGATTAGCAGTTAATTTGAAGGTGAAATTAGAGTCAGG
>JAODLJ010000026.1:6659414-6671495 GCA_027576115.1 Cathorops melanopus
TTTTTTTTTTTTTTTTAGATATTACAGAAATAAACATATATCACAATGACCAAATTTCAGAGGGAACTAAATTTCACCAGTTTCATGAAATTGAAACGGCGTCTATTTTTAACTGACAAAAGTACAAAGAAAACATTTTCAATTTGTCAGAGTTCAGGCACTTACGGGTGTATGCGCAGGGGAGAGCAGGGTGCAAACTGGTAACAAGGCCAAATCGTGAGACAGAAAGTGTAGTCGGGGAGCAGGTAAGGGTCGGTCAATCAGTAAACAGAGCAATGGAGACAAGACAGGTAGTGTAAACAAAGAGATAAAGTGAGGGTCAGAAACACGACAGGCAGGCAGAGAATGAAAAGCTTGGTATGAACTAGAGAAACACAGAACAATACTTCGCACTGAAGGTGTGTGAGTGAGGAGCTTAAGTAGTGTGACTGATGATTAGTGGAATGAACGACAGCTGATGTTAATAGGTCGGTGACAGGGGGCGCTGTGCTCTTTGGGAGTTGTAGTTCTGAGTGTCCATGTTTGTAATCTGGCTAGTGCTGTCATTCTCAGTGGCATTACTGACACAATTATTTTACTGACCAACGTTATTGTATTTTGTAAATATAAACAAAGTTAGAATTCGATGCCTGAAACACCCTCAAAAAAAGTCTGGACAGAGGCAAAATGAGATGGAAAAGTTTACAGGATCTTCAAGTGACACCATTTTGGAAGATTCCACAATAAACAGGTTAATTGGTAACATGATTGGGTATAAAAGAAGCATGCACCAAAGGCTCAATCTTTGCAAGCAAGGATGGGCGTGGCTCACTGCTTTGTGCCAAAATTCGTAAGAGAATTGTTAATCAATTCAAATAGAATATTTTAGGCTTTTCAAAATCTACAGAACATAGTTTTATGAAAAGGTTTAAGGAATTCGGAGACATTTCAAGGTCAGGAACCACTGTTGAATGCACATGACCTTCAAGCCCTCAGGCGGCCCTCCCTGAGAAACCGTCATGCTAATGTGACAAATATGGGCTCGGGAGTACTTCAGAAAACTGTTGTCACTTAACACAATCCACTGCTGCATCCAGAAATGTAACCTGAAACTGGATTACACAACGAGGAAACCATTCATCAGTTCTATACAGAATCACTACCAATTTCTCTGGGCCTGAACTCATCTCACATGGACCAAAAGACAGTGGAAACGTGTGCTGTGGTCAGATCAGTCCACATTTCAGTTTGTTTTCAGGAAAACTGAGTTCTCAGTGCTAAAGGTTTGTTGTCAGAGAAAGGTGCAAAAGACAGCATCTGTGATTGTGTTGGGGGGAGGGGGGGCATCAGTGCCCACAGCTTGGGTGAGTTGCATGTGTGTGAAGATATCATTGATATATTGGGATTTTCAAGAGACATATTCATGAAGCCAATGTTTCTTCCCAGGAAGCCCATGCTTATTTGAGCAGAACAATGCCAGGCTTCATTCTGCACAGGCTACAACAGCGTGGCTTCATAGACACAGAGTACTGTGCTTGACTGGCCTGCTGCCAGTCCAGATCTGTCTCCTATTGAGAATGCATGGTGCATCACGAAGAGGAGAATCAGCCAACAGCAACCACGGACTGTTGAGCAGCTGAAGTCTTGTATCAAGCAAGAATGGACAAAAATTCCAATTGCAAAATTGCAAAAATTAGTATCCTCAGACTCCATACGTTTAAAAATGTTATTAAAGGAAAGGTGATGTAATACAATGGTAATTATGCCTCTGTCCCAACTTTTTTTTTTTGAGTGTGTTGCAGGCATCACATTCTAACTTCATTTATATTTACAAAATACAATTTTCACACAAATTAACAAATCACATTTTTGTTTTTATTGCATTTTGGAAAAATTCCAACTTTTCATGAAATGGGGTTGTAACTTTATTGGAAACAGTGGTTTTTAACTTTAACATTAATGACAGTTCATAGCTTTATCGTGTACAATAGTTAATAACGTTTTTGAGCACGATGGTTCATAACTTTATCGCATACAACAATGGTAAGTGTATCATGGACAACTGCTCGTAACTTTATCATAGAAATGATTCATAATTTTATCACAGACAACCATTCGTAACCTTATCTTACACAATAGTTTGTAACTTTATCATGCACAGCAATGGTAACTTTATCATAGACAGTGATTTGTAACTTCATCATAGACAACTGTCCGAAACTTTTCATAGGCAATGATTCATAATTTTATCCTAGACAACGGTTCGTAACTTTATCATAGACAGTGATTTGTAATGTTATCATTGAAAACTGTTTGTAATTTTATTATACACAGCAGTTGTAACTTTATCATAGACAACTGTTCGTAAGTTTATCGTTGACAACTGTTCAAAACTTTATCATAAACAACTGTTCGTAACTTTATCATAGACAATTGTTCATAACTTTATCAACAACTGTTTGTAACTTTATCATAGAAAATTGTTCATAACTTTATCAACAACTGTTTGTAACTTTATCACAGAAGATGTTTTGTAACTTTGTCATAGACAATTGTTCATAACTTTATCAACAACTGCTTGTAACTATCATAGAAGACGGTTTGTAACTTTATCATCAAAAACTGTTCGTAACTTTAGCATAGACAGTGATTTGGAACTTTGTCATTGAAAACTGTTTGTAATTTTATTATACACAGCGGTTATAACTTTATCATAGAAAACTGTTCGTAACTTTATCATCGACAGTGATTTGGAACTTTATCATCGACAGTGACTTGGAACTTTGTCATTGAAAACTGTTGGTAATTTTATTGTACACTGTGGTTATAACACTGCATGAAATCTGGCATTTACCAAACTTACCATGGGTTTGTAAATTCCTGGTAAATATGATACCTAACATTTACCGACAAATACCACAAATTTACCCGGTAAATATCACCATATAGTAGCTGTGACATATACCACGACTGGTATATCTTGGTAAATGCATATTTATACCCTCGGTAAAGGCAGGTAAATGGCCGTAACTGTGACTTATACCGCGAATGGTAAATCTCGGTAAACACACCTTTACATGAACCGGGTAAATGTGGGTAAAATTAGGCAACCATTACCGGACTTACCATGTCGGGTAAATGCCGGGTAAATCTGCACATTTACCAACGGGTAAATATTCAGTAAATAGCTGGTACATGTAACCTTTACCAGGCTTTACACCACATTTACCGTCACGGTAAATACGACTTTTCATGCAGTGTAACTTTATCATAGAAAACTGTTCGTAACTTTATCATCGACAACTGTTCGTAACTATCATAGACAGTGATTCAGAACTTTATCATAGACAGTAATTCGTAACTTTATCATAGACAGTGATTTGGAACTTTGTCATTGAAAACTGTTGGTAATTTTATTGTACACAGTGGTTATAACTTTATCATAGAAAACTGTTCGTAACTTTATCATAGACAGTGATTCGGAACTTTGTCACTGAAAACTGTTCGTAATTTTATTGTACACAGCAGTTATAAATTTATCATAGAAAACTGTTCATAACTTTATCATAGACAGTGATTCATAACTTATCATATACAGTGATTTGTAACTTTATCATAGACAGTGATTTGGAACTTTGTCATTGAAAACTATTCGTAATTTTATTGTACACAGCGGTTATAACTTTATTATAGAAAACTGTTCACAACTTTATCATAGACAACTGTTTGTAACTTTATCATAGACAGTGATTTGGAACTTTGTAATTGAAAACTATTCATAATTTTATTGTACACAGCGGTTATAACTTTATTATAGAAAACTGTTCATAACTTTATCATAGACAACTGTTTGTAACTTTATCATTGATAACTGTTCAAAACTTTAACATCAACAATTGTTTGTAACTTTATCATAGAAGACTGTTCGTAACTTTATCATAGACAATGATTTGGAACTTTGTCACTGAAAACTATTGGTAATTTTACTGTACACAGCGGTTATAACTTTATCATAGAAAACTGTTCGTAACTTTATCATAGACAACTGTTTGTAACTATCATAGACAGTGATTTGGAACTTTATCATCGACAGTGATTCGGAACTTTATCATAGACAGTGATTTGGAACGTTGTCATTGAAAACTGTTCATAATTTTATTGCACACAGAGGTTATAACTTCATTATAGAAAACTGTTCGTAACTTTATCATAGACAACTGTTTGTAACTTTATCCTGCTCAACACTGATCAAATGTACAGAATAGCATGGCATTGGTGACCAGGACTGAACAAAACAAAACAAATGCCTATTTTTGGCTAAACTGCAGTAGCTTGCATTATTTATTTATTTATTTATTTATTTATTGTTCAGTGCACCTTCTTTCTTCACAATAGACATTATTTTCCTTATATTTTCCCCATATCTCTTCTTAATTTCTAAATATCACTCCTGATCCTGATTAACTTTCTGATAAGTTAGTGATGGAGAACGAGGCGTTGTTTTTAATGCACTCAGTACTATCCAGGCTCAGTAGTGACTGCTTTACTACACACATGACAAAGTCAGTTCAAACACACACCTGGCAACCTGTCAGCCGCTTCACTGACCAAAAATCACAATGTTTTATTTATTTATTTATTTCCCCCCTCCACCATTTCTGCTGAGCTGAACCCACTCGAGACGTGTGATTCCCTGCCACCTTCGGTCTCTTTAGGAACTCTCCGAGGAAAAGCCAGGTCTTTTCCATGAGCTGTCGCCTGCCTTAATTCACACACACTACACCACGCAGCACTTTTAACGGATATAATTGATGTGGGATTTTCCCGTCTCTTATACTCAGTGCTCTGTATTTTCCTAATAAGATATCCGACAACAAATTTGGCCTAAGCGTCGTGATCATTCACTGCACCTTGGGAATTTCCACCAAAAAAAAAAAAAGTATGGGAGGGATTTCGAGTCGGGTTGATTTGAGTCGAGTCGAGAGGAATAAATAAAAGGGAGGTCCTCGGGGGAAATAAGGGCAACATGCAGATACATGTTAAAACTCTGGAGAGGCAGCTCATCGACGCTGCTGAGGGATCCGCCAAACGCTGATGTGATGGAACCGCAGATGCCGAGGCGAGACCGGGGACCTGCGAGGAATAATGAAGCAATTAGGTGGACAATTATGAGCACCTGTGATGCTGATTGGCATGCTCACGCTCCATCTGTGTTTTCCTGATGCTAAAGATGTCTTAATGTTGCTAAGTTAACCTCTAACAAAGCTTGTAATGATTAGGACACTTAAACACTCTCTCTCTCTCTCACACACACACACACAGACACACACACAGGAGGTTTGCATTAGAAAGAGGAGATGATCCCGAAGAGCCGGGATTGCGTCATGTATTATCGAAGCGCCCTCTTGTCTAAACACAGCTTTCAATAAATTGGGCTCTCGTTTTTTCCGATTCATTACAGTTAATGCAGTTTTAATTAGGGCCTGATTTGAAGCCTATTAGATGCAATTTATAAGGACCAGCGAACGCCGCTGCGTGGGATTAATACGACAAAAGGGCCGAGTTGAATTAGTCACTGTCTGGTGCAGGCCTGCGGACTGTGGGATTCTTCCCTGTCGACTCGAAGCGGCCTGTTTGTTTGCACAAGTGCTTTCGATCGCATTAGACCTGTCTAATGAATGGTGGCTTTCTCTTCAGGGATTGCATCAGCGCTCGCCAGGCGTCTCTGTCACACAAGGACCACACGAGGAAGCACATTCGACGAGAGGTGTTCACACAGATGTCGTGAAACCTCTCGTTAAAATACGCCTGGATAAAGACGCTGATTACGCATTAATGAGGACTTTGCCTCGGAATTAATGGCACCTCTGATCACCTCTTTGGCAGTCGTGATGTGTGCAGCGAAGTATCGCAATATGGACAGAGATTAATGACCAGAATTATGATCAAGGAGTCACACTGGACCACTTTCTCTCAATCCATCGAATGAACACTTAACCCTTACTGCATAGCCATCCAGATCCTATTGACCCACATCATGTCTTTACAACTGTCACATCTGTGAAATACTCAGGATAGTGTGTCTTGTATAGCTTATCATATGTGTTTCCTTGATCGCAGAATAAATCATTCAAGGGTGTGCTTTTATAGGAAAGCCATCAATGACAGGGCGAGGAGGAGGAGGAGGAGGAAGACACGTGGACATGTTCTACAGCTATAAACAGTCATTCCTTCATCAGCCTCTGTTTTTTCTATTTTAAGCTTAAAAAGACAAAATAAAAACCCAAACACGCCTTACACAAAGCTGTAAACTCAGATAAGAGATAAGCTGAAAATCTGGAATCGTGTGACACTAATGAAGTTTACTTGGTATTTTTTCTTGATGTTAAATACAATTCACATCCCAGAAATTATTACCACAGCGGCGGCTACAATTATCGACACCTTAACGATCTTTTGGCCGTTGCAAAAGTAGAAAAGACTTTCAATCCATAAATCGTGCATGAACAATTACTTAAACTTCCACACTGGAAAAAAAAATGAGTTGATTCCTGATTACTTAGTGTATCAGATCACGTGACACCTTTGTCCACAATTATCGACACCTTTGTCTACAGTTATCAAGACCGTTCCACAATTATCGACATCCAGATGATTATTTATAAAAAAAAAACAGCAGTATGTAGTATTAAGTTAACAAAACATCATTTTTATTTAAAATTTGTTTTACATAGATTTATATTTAGTACAAAATATCTCTTTTATATAAATATATGGATGTCGGCGCTTATGTAAATGAGGAAGTAATTCTAATGTTTGTAAACAAGTGAACTGATAATGTTGAACCTGTGTCAGAAAATCTTTTTGTTCCACTTTCTAAGTATTTTCATAGATCACATTTTGTTAATCATTCATTGTTGTTTGTATTAATTTCTAGTTTTGTAGTTTAACAATAAATGTCAACAGGCAATTGACATTGTAACCACATGAAACTCCAGGTCAAAGGTCGCATGTCAGTCCTCGAAACAAAATATAAAATGTCTACTGATATTGTAATATGTGGTAGAGATTTACAACAAACTGCAAAAAAAGTGTTTTCTGAATGGAATAGAAAAATATTTCAAGCATGTAATTTTTTAAATGCTAGGAATTTAATTCTGGTCTCATTCTATTTATTGCAATAGGATTCCAAATACTCTATAAACATTCCATTGTGTTATGAATCAGAAAAAACAATGATTATAAATCACAGCACTTTTATTTTTTTAAAGTACTTCATCTACTTCAACAGTGTTACACAAAGATCGATCCATAACAGTTGTAAATGTCCCTTAATTCCACAGGGTGTCGATTATGGTGGACACCGGTGAAAGTGATCACTATTATCGACACCTCGTGACTCTCAAACGCGCGTTTAGATACAAAATGGCGACGGTCAAATAAAAGATCATGAAATATCGGTGAATCAGTAAAAACATGTCCATGATCTCTCCACCATGCTTACCTGCGATGATGATGTCCGGGTTTTCCGAAAAATTGCAGACCGTGCTAAAAAAAAATAAAAAATTCCATCTTGGGTAGCGAGCTGTGTCATCAGATGACGATCAAAGGGCGAGGCGGGACTTCCGGTTGATTTAATTAACCAATAATAACTATTGTAACTGAAACTCACCTTTTGTTTTTTTTTCTAGGTAAATCTGAAAAGGTGTCTAATTATGGACTGTCTAATTCTAGCCATCGCTCTATGTCTGTCTGTCTATCTATCTATCTATCTAAAATATGCATTTTTTTTAAATTTAGTTATTAAAGAATACATCATGCGTTTTATCATAATGTTGTGGAACATCTGGTGAGACAAGTTTGTTCTTTTTATTACTGAAGTTATAGCAGCTGTAAATGGTGAAGACTTTCCAGTGGCAGTAGATTTGGTTACAGGTTTACCTCTGACTGTTAGAAAGCTCTGATGCTGGAGACTCCTTCCATAAATGCTAAATAAACATTCTCTTCCCTAAAGCTTCATCATATCAATGGTTACACACTTTTTTTTTTTCTTAAATCTCATTATGTGGATCGTTCGCTGTCCGAGTCCCTGTGAATGAGTTTTCACTTTAGAAACGATAACGTATTAGAATGAACACGTTAATTCTTTTGGTTATCAGTTAAACTAACTGAGCCGTACTGTTGTAGAAAACTAATCAACACCTTCTGACCAGGCTGAATCAAGAATTCATCAGTGTTGTGGTATAATTGACAGAAAAACAACATACAATACAAAACTATAGGCGCACTATAAATAAATGTAGTGTTCAAATTATTAATTACTAATATTTCTTTCAACATTCCTAGGCTACACACAACCATGTATACAAATAATTCCAAGATTAAATATAATCAAGTACAGCGATTTGATTATACCAGGAAACTAATTGAGAATGAACATGAAGATTTTGGTAGGTTCTGTCTTATGATTTAAGTAATATTTGCAATTACGCAACTTGTATCAGAATTCTGGCAGTAAACTATGGCTCTTAGGCAGGTAACAATACATCATGGACAATAAATTGCAATATAAATTTCTAATGATTTGGATCAATGAAATAAATTAATTGCGATTATTATCAGTCTGTTTTTCTGAGCTGTATTTGTATTGTTTAGATAGCAGAGGGCACAGTAAGGTACAGTAGCAGGAGTGCACACGACTTCACTCTAGGCGGAAGTAACAGCTCAAGTGCCACAAAAAAGAAACGGAATTAAAATGGGAAAGAGCTGTTGTCTGACTGTATAAATAGATTGATCAGGAAATCAGAGCTCTTTTTACAGACTGCTGAAAGATGGAGAAAAGAGAAGCAAACGGAGGGAGTACAAATGTTCATAAAAGTATATTAAGAATTTTTTTATTTTTAATAAAAGGAATATTTTAGTTAATAGGCTGTTATATTTTACTCCATCCTTTTATAAATGAGTCAGCAACTATTGTTGGTTAAGAAAAATGAAACAAGTTTTTTATTTAACAAAAGGAATATTTAAGTTGATAAAGAATAGAAAATAAATGTTGCTTTTATTTGCAGTCATAATTTTCTTTTTTTTCCAAAAATATCATGAGGAAATCGAATTGTGAACTCAGTTTCATGAATTGAATCAAATCATGAATTGGGTTGAATGCATCGTTGCCATACAGTTGAGGCGTGTGATAATTAAATAATGTTGGCTGGCTTTTTTCGTGGTATATTAGATATATTCCATTCAGCTAGCATGATACTAAATGAGTCGACGAGAAGTAGCTGAATAGAATAGATCTGATAGACCACGAAAAAGCCAGCTATTATTATTATTATTATTATTATTATTTTACATTTGATGGAACAATTATAGATTTTACAAAAAGTTAAGAACAGGGCAGTAACATTCTGATCGAATGTAATTCAATGTTCTGTCAATCCAATGTGCTGTACAAAGTCAAAGCTCTAACAATAAAAATGGTACAAGTCCAAAAAGCCTGAACGACGACAACCCAACTTGTATGCAAGCTATATCCAGGTTGAAAGTTCAAGCTCAGTTACTTTTGGTCGTAGTTAATTGTTCCATTGCAGTTGTTCAAAACAAAAGGGCTTTGCTGAGTGAAGTCCGCGAGTGACGTCCTCTTGTAAAAGTCTCCGTCACGTTTCCTCACCTCCACGTAGAACTTTGATAATGTTTCCGCTATTGCTCGCTTTTCCAGTTTTTCGATGACCGTTGGTATGTTTTTCTCTTGCAAATATACGTGAAGAATATCCAGTGAAGGTTTGGTAGCCTTTCTGGTGCTCAGCGCGTCTTTCTCTTTAAATCTTCGGCTTTTAATAAAGCAAACCTCGCGGCCATGTTTGTGAACAAACTGTCAGTCACTCGCTAGCGTGGAAGTTTTACATCTCCGACGTGTCTCTTTTCTAGTTTTTCTATACATTCAATGCGGAAGATTAAATGCGTGACTATCCAGGGAAGTTTTGGTAGCCTTTTGGGTGTTCAGCACATCTCTCTCTTTAAATCTTCCGCTTTTAACAAAGCAAACCTCGTGGCCATGTTTGTGTATAAACTGTCACAGTCACTCACTAGCACAGAAGTTTTACATCTCCGACGTCTCGTTTCCAGTTATTTGATGTCTGTTGGTGTGTTTTTCTCTTGTAAATATGCGTGAAGAATATATAATGAAGTTTTGGTAGCCTTTCAGGTGTTCAGTGCATCTTAGTTTAAGTTTATTTACTTAGTGCTTAAACCGAGCACTGAATTAACCTCGTCTTCTCTCTCTCCTGGCCGATAAAGAAACGATTGTGCGCGTGCACAGCAGAAGTTTTGTCATTGGATCTTTGCATGAGCTCCGAAATGTGATGTCATGTTGTCTTGACAACGTGCAATATTATAACAATACTGCACGCTCATTCTCCATTGGGGAGAGCGGTGTAATACACGGAGGATAAGCGATATGATAACAATATTGCATGCTATCAATAAACCCACTAGAAGGGAATAGAATACATGTTTTATTCCATGGAAAACGTGGCCCGTATATATAATAATTAGTCAGATTTATCAAATCGCTTTTCACCGAGGACCAGTGTTTGCCTTTCAAGTGCAGTCTTAGATTTAAGGTCACCATTTAAATTTAACTTGCTGATCGAATGTACATTTGCGTTCCTTACAGTCCTGTATATGTATACTGTGTTAATGAACTCTGTCACAATGATCATGTTTTAAGTAGTGGTGTAGTGTTAAAATTAGTTACAGCAGTCATGTTAAATTGTCCCTGTCTTTCTTTTGTCCTTTTCTTTGTTCCCACCCTCATGATTAACTGTTCCGTCAAAGGTCTGGATATAGCAGGTCCACCTGTTGTTATAATATCTGGCCTTCAAGTTATGCATGGAGTGAATGCAAGGGGTTTTGAACTAGATGTGTGTGTTTATATGTGTTTTGTACGCAGCTTCTATGGAATTCTAACAGTTGCATTCACTCTAGGAGTGTTTGGGAAGGAAAATGATGACTACTGTATGTAAGAATGAAAATGAGTACGTACTGTATTTATGAGCTGGAGGTCCTGCGGAACTAAGATATTTCCTCTTTATATCTGCTGTACACTGGCTTGCGTGAGGGAGAACTCATTGTTCTCATTCAGAGACAGCGACACACTGTTCAGGGTCAGCCGAGGAAGCTTTATGGCGTTCACTGATCTAAAAAAATCAACTAGGACCAAAAGTTATGCTCCCATTGGAGTCGGCGTGTGTGTTGCCACTACTACAGCTATCACTTCGATTCGATTCCCATTTAAAACTTAACCTTGAACCCAAGCTCTTATCCTCTGCCATTAGAAAATCAATAGTTTTAATAGTGGTATGCAACATAAGACAGTTTCCAAGAGCTATCAGGCACATCCAGTGTTGTCGCTTGTCGCCATGCACAAAGAAGCTGACAGACAGCTTGTGCCACATGTCGTGCTCATCCCCCATGAAGAAAGCTGGTTTAAATAGAGCTCTGAGTCACTGGCAGCCAGTACGTACTGTATAGCCAGAATGTGAGAGGTGAAGGACGGCGTAATTCGAGTCACAGCTTATGCTTGGACAAACAGCTTCCCTAAATCCACAAAGATCAATCTATTTGTTCAGCTGGACATAAAGTAACTGACTCTCTGGCTTCAACTTGTTTTATATATATAAATTCCCCACTCGTCCCTCCTTCAGGCAGTCTTTTCCCCCCTCAAGCTCGGGTCCTCTATCAGAGGCCTGGCAGTTTGAGGGTCCTGCACAGTATCTTAGCTGTTCCTAGGACTGTGCTTTTCTGGACAAAGATCTCAGATGTTGTTCCTGGGACCTGCTGGAGCAACTCTCCCAGTTTGAGGGTCACTGCACCGAGGGCTCCAATCACCACAGGGACCACTGTCGTCTTCATCTTCCACATCTTTTCTAGCTCTTCTTTCAGCCCTTGAAACTTCTCAAGCTTTTAAGTTCCTGTTTCCTGATGTTCTTGTCACATGAATGTCACTTGGAGGATTGTTGTTTCTATAGATATTTCCTCTTTGTAACAGCCGTGTTTGTGTGTTGTTATATATATATAAACACACACACACACAATATCTAT